>OY992541.1:8490442-9090442 GCA_963921195.1 Pegoplata infirma
TAAGTTTGTCATTCCGTATGTAACACATTGAAATATTGGTTTAGGACCCCATAAAGTATATATATTCATGATCCTTGATCGATTTTAAGTCGATCTAGCGATGTCTGTCTGTCTGTCTGTCTGTCTGTCTGTCTGTCTGTCTGTCTGTCTGTCTGTCTGTCTGTCTGTCTGTCTGTCTGTCTGTCTGTCTGTCTGTCTGTCTGTCTGTCTGTCTGTCTGTCTGTCTGTCTGTCTGTCTGTCTGTCTGTCTGTCTGTCTGTCTGTCTGTCTGTCTGTCTGTCTGTCTGTCTGTCTGTCTGTCTGTCTGTCTGTCTGTCTGTCTGTCTGTCTGTCTGTCTGTCTGTCTGTCTGTCTGTCTGTCTGTCTGTCTGTCTGTCTGTCTGTCTGTCTGTCTGTCTGTCTGTCTGTCTGTCTGTCTGTCTGTCTGTCTGTCTGTCTGTCTGTCTGTCTGTCTGTCTGTCTGTCTGTCTGTCTGTCTGTCTGTCTGTCTGTCTGTCTGTCTGTCTGTCTGTCTGTCTGTCTGTCTGTCTGTCTGTCTGTCTGTCTGTCTGTCTGTCTGTCTGTCTGTCTGTCTGTCTGTCTGTCTGTCTGTCTGTCTGTCTGTCTGTCTGTCTGTCTGTCTGTCTGTCTGTCTGTCTGTCTGTCTGTCTGTCTGTCTGTCTGTCTGTCTGTCTGTCTGTCTGTCTGTCTGTCTGTCTGTCTGTCTGTCTGTCTGTCTGTCTGTCTGTCTGTCTGTCTGTCTGTCTGTCTGTCTGTCTGTCTGTCTGTCTGTCTGTCTGTCTGTCTGTCTGTCTGTCTGTCTGTCTGTCTGTCTGTCTGTCTGTCTGTCTGTCTGTCTGTCTGTCTGTCTGTCTGTCTGTCTGTCTGTCTGTCTGTCTGTCTGTCTGTCTGTCTGTCTGTCTGTCTGTCTGTCTGTCTGTCTGTCTGTCTGTCTGTCTGTCTGTCTGTCTGTCTGTCTGTCTGTCTGTCTGTCTGTCTGTCTGTCTGTCTGTCTGTCTGTCTGTCTGTCTGTCTGTCTGTCTGTCTGTCTGTCTGTCTGTCTGTCTGTCTGTCTGTCTGTCTGTCTGTCTGTCTGTCTGTCTGTCTGTCTGTCTGTCTGTCTGTCTGTCTGTCTGTCTGTCTGTCTGTCTGTCTGTCTGTCTGTCTGTCTGTCTGTCTGTCTGTCTGTCTGTCTGTCTGTCTGTCTGTCTGTCTGTCTGTCTGTCTGTCTGTCTGTCTGTCTGTCTGTCTGTCTGTCTGTCTGTCTGTCTGTCTGTCTGTCTGTCTGTCTGTCTGTCTGTCTGTCTGTCTGTCTGTCTGTCTGTCTGTCTGTCTGTCTGTCTGTCTGTCTGTCTGTCTGTCTGTCTGTCTGTCTGTCTGTCTGTCTGTCTGTCTGTCTGTCTGTCTGTCTGTCTGTCTGTCTGTCTGTCTGTCTGTCTGTCTGTCTGTCTGTCTGTCTGTCTGTCTGTCTGTCTGTCTGTCTGTCTGTCTGTCTGTCTGTCTGTCTGTCTGTCTGTCTGTCTGTCTGTCTGTCTGTCTGTCTGTCTGTCTGTCTGTCTGTCTGTCTGTCTGTCTGTCTGTCTGTCTGTCTGTCTGTCTGTCTGTCTGTCTGTCTGTCTGTCTGTCTGTCTGTCTGTCTGTCTGTCTGTCTGTCTGTCTGTCTGTCTGTCTGTCTGTCTGTCTGTCTGTCTGTCTGTCTGTCTGTCTGTCTGTCTGTCTGTCTGTCTGTCTGTCTGTCTGTCTGTCTGTCTGTCTGTCTGTCTGTCTGTCTGTCTGTCTGTCTGTCTGTCTGTCTGTCTGTCTGTCTGTCTGTCTGTCTGTCTGTCTGTCTGTCTGTCTGTCTGTCTGTCTGTCTGTCTGTCTGTCTGTCTGTCTGTCTGTCTGTCTGTCTGTCTGTCTGTCTGTCTGTCTGTCTGTCTGTCTGTCTGTCTGTCTGTCTGTCTGTCTGTCTGTCTGTCTGTCTGTCTGTCTGTCTGTCTGTCTGTCTGTCTGTCTGTCTGTCTGTCTGTCTGTCTGTCTGTCTGTCTGTCTGTCTGTCTGTCTGTCTGTCTGTCTGTCTGTCTGTCTGTCTGTCTGTCTGTCTGTCTGTCTGTCTGTCTGTCTGTCTGTCTGTCTGTCTGTCTGTCTGTCTGTCTGTCTGTCTGTCTGTCTGTCTGTCTGTCTGTCTGTCTGTCTGTCTGTCTGTCTGTCTGTCTGTCTGTCTGTCTGTCTGTCTGTCTGTCTGTCTGTCTGTCTGTCTGTCTGTCTGTCTGTCTGTCTGTCTGTCTGTCTGTCTGTCTGTCTGTCTGTCTGTCTGTCTGTCTGTCTGTCTGTCTGTCTGTCTGTCTGTCTGTCTGTCTGTCTGTCTGTCTGTCTGTCTGTCTGTCTGTCTGTCTGTCTGTCTGTCTGTCTGTCTGTCTGTCTGTCTGTCTGTCTGTCTGTCTGTCTGTCTGTCTGTCTGTCTGTCTGTCTGTCTGTCTGTCTGTCTGTCTGTCTGTCTGTCTGTCTGTCTGTCTGTCTGTCTGTCTGTCTGTCTGTCTGTCTGTCTGTCTGTCTGTCTGTCTGTCTGTCTGTCTGTCTGTCTGTCTGTCTGTCTGTCTGTCTGTCTGTCTGTCTGTCTGTCTGTCTGTCTGTCTGTCTGTCTGTCTGTCTGTCTGTCTGTCTGTCTGTCTGTCTGTCTGTCTGTCTGTCTGTCTGTCTGTCTGTCTGTCTGTCTGTCTGTCTGTCTGTCTGTCTGTCTGTCTGTCTGTCTGTCTGTCTGTCTGTCTGTCTGTCTGTCTGTCTGTCTGTCTGTCTGTCTGTCTGTCTGTCTGTCTGTCTGTCTGTCTGTCTGTCTGTCTGTCTGTCTGTCTGTCTGTCTGTCTGTCTGTCTGTCTGTCTGTCTGTCTGTCTGTCTGTCTGTCTGTCTGTCTGTCTGTCTGTCTGTCTGTCTGTCTGTCTGTCTGTCTGTCTGTCTGTCTGTCTGTCTGTCTGTCTGTCTGTCTGTCTGTCTGTCTGTCTGTCTGTCTGTCTGTCTGTCTGTCTGTCTGTCTGTCTGTCTGTCTGTCTGTCTGTCTGTCTGTCTGTCTGTCTGTCTGTCTGTCTGTCTGTCTGTCTGTCTGTCTGTCTGTCTGTCTGTCTGTCTGTCTGTCTGTCTGTCTGTCTGTCTGTCTGTCTGTCTGTCTGTCTGTCTGTCTGTCTGTCTGTCTGTCTGTCTGTCTGTCTGTCTGTCTGTCTGTCTGTCTGTCTGTCTGTCTGTCTGTCTGTCTGTCTGTCTGTCTGTCTGTCTGTCTGTCTGTCTGTCTGTCTGTCTGTCTGTCTGTCTGTCTGTCTGTCTGTCTGTCTGTCTGTCTGTCTGTCTGTCTGTCTGTCTGTCTGTCTGTCTGTCTGTCTGTCTGTCTGTCTGTCTGTCTGTCTGTCTGTCTGTCTGTCTGTCTGTCTGTCTGTCTGTCTGTCTGTCTGTCTGTCTGTCTGTCTGTCTGTCTGTCTGTCTGTCTGTCTGTCTGTCTGTCTGTCTGTCTGTCTGTCTGTCTGTCTGTCTGTCTGTCTGTCTGTCTGTCTGTCTGTCTGTCTGTCTGTCTGTCTGTCTGTCTGTCTGTCTGTCTGTCTGTCTGTCTGTCTGTCTGTCTGTCTGTCTGTCTGTCTGTCTGTCTGTCTGTCTGTCTGTCTGTCTGTCTGTCTGTCTGTCTGTCTGTCTGTCTGTCTGTCTGTCTGTCTGTCTGTCTGTCTGTCTGTCTGTCTGTCTGTCTGTCTGTCTGTCTGTCTGTCTGTCTGTCTGTCTGTCTGTCTGTCTGTCTGTCTGTCTGTCTGTCTGTCTGTCTGTCTGTCTGTCTGTCTGTCTGTCTGTCTGTCTGTCTGTCTGTCTGTCTGTCTGTCTGTCTGTCTGTCTGTCTGTCTGTCTGTCTGTCTGTCTGTCTGTCTGTCTGTCTGTCTGTCTGTCTGTCTGTCTGTCTGTCTGTCTGTCTGTCTGTCTGTCTGTCTGTCTGTCTGTCTGTCTGTCTGTCTGTCTGTCTGTCTGTCTGTCTGTCTGTCTGTCTGTCTGTCTGTCTGTCTGTCTGTCTGTCTGTCTGTCTGTCTGTCTGTCTGTCTGTCTGTCTGTCTGTCTGTCTGTCTGTCTGTCTGTCTGTCTGTCTGTCTGTCTGTCTGTCTGTCTGTCTGTCTGTCTGTCTGTCTGTCTGTCTGTCTGTCTGTCTGTCTGTCTGTCTGTCTGTCTGTCTGTCTGTCTGTCTGTCTGTCTGTCTGTCTGTCTGTCTGTCTGTCTGTCTGTCTGTCTGTCTGTCTGTCTGTCTGTCTGTCTGTCTGTCTGTCTGTCTGTCTGTCTGTCTGTCTGTCTGTCTGTCTGTCTGTCTGTCTGTCTGTCTGTCTGTCTGTCTGTCTGTCTGTCTGTCTGTCTGTCTGTCTGTCTGTCTGTCTGTCTGTCTGTCTGTCTGTCTGTCTGTCTGTCTGTCTGTCTGTCTGTCTGTCTGTCTGTCTGTCTGTCTGTCTGTCTGTCTGTCTGTCTGTCTGTCTGTCTGTCTGTCTGTCTGTCTGTCTGTCTGTCTGTCTGTCTGTCTGTCTGTCTGTCTGTCTGTCTGTCTGTCTGTCTGTCTGTCTGTCTGTCTGTCTGTCTGTCTGTCTGTCTGTCTGTCTGTCTGTCTGTCTGTCTGTCTGTCTGTCTGTCTGTCTGTCTGTCTGTCTGTCTGTCTGTCTGTCTGTCTGTCTGTCTGTCTGTCTGTCTGTCTGTCTGTCTGTCTGTCTGTCTGTCTGTCTGTCTGTCTGTCTGTCTGTCTGTCTGTCTGTCTGTCTGTCTGTCTGTCTGTCTGTCTGTCTGTCTGTCTGTCTGTCTGTCTGTCTGTCTGTCTGTCTGTCTGTCTGTCTGTCTGTCTGTCTGTCTGTCTGTCTGTCTGTCTGTCTGTCTGTCTGTCTGTCTGTCTGTCTGTCTGTCTGTCTGTCTGTCTGTCTGTCTGTCTGTCTGTCTGTCTGTCTGTCTGTCTGTCTGTCTGTCTGTCTGTCTGTCTGTCTGTCTGTCTGTCTGTCTGTCTGTCTGTCTGTCTGTCTGTCTGTCTGTCTGTCTGTCTGTCTGTCTGTCTGTCTGTCTGTCTGTCTGTCTGTCTGTCTGTCTGTCTGTCTGTCTGTCTGTCTGTCTGTCTGTCTGTCTGTCTGTCTGTCTGTCTGTCTGTCTGTCTGTCTGTCTGTCTGTCTGTCTGTCTGTCTGTCTGTCTGTCTGTCTGTCTGTCTGTCTGTCTGTCTGTCTGTCTGTCTGTCTGTCTGTCTGTCTGTCTGTCTGTCTGTCTGTCTGTCTGTCTGTCTGTCTGTCTGTCTGTCTGTCTGTCTGTCTGTCTGTCTGTCTGTCTGTCTGTCTGTCTGTCTGTCTGTCTGTCTGTCTGTCTGTCTGTCTGTCTGTCTGTCTGTCTGTCTGTCTGTCTGTCTGTCTGTCTGTCTGTCTGTCTGTCTGTCTGTCTGTCTGTCTGTCTGTCTGTCTGTCTGTCTGTCTGTCTGTCTGTCTGTCTGTCTGTCTGTCTGTCTGTCTGTCTGTCTGTCTGTCTGTCTGTCTGTCTGTCTGTCTGTCTGTCTGTCTGTCTGTCTGTCTGTCTGTCTGTCTGTCTGTCTGTCTGTCTGTCTGTCTGTCTGTCTGTCTGTCTGTCTGTCTGTCTGTCTGTCTGTCTGTCTGTCTGTCTGTCTGTCTGTCTGTCTGTCTGTCTGTCTGTCTGTCTGTCTGTCTGTCTGTCTGTCTGTCTGTCTGTCTGTCTGTCTGTCTGTCTGTCTGTCTGTCTGTCTGTCTGTCTGTCTGTCTGTCTGTCTGTCTGTCTGTCTGTCTGTCTGTCTGTCTGTCTGTCTGTCTGTCTGTCTGTCTGTCTGTCTGTCTGTCTGTCTGTCTGTCTGTCTGTCTGTCTGTCTGTCTGTCTGTCTGTCTGTCTGTCTGTCTGTCTGTCTGTCTGTCTGTCTGTCTGTCTGTCTGTCTGTCTGTCTGTCTGTCTGTCTGTCTGTCTGTCTGTCTGTCTGTCTGTCTGTCTGTCTGTCTGTCTGTCTGTCTGTCTGTCTGTCTGTCTGTCTGTCTGTCTGTCTGTCTGTCTGTCTGTCTGTCTGTCTGTCTGTCTGTCTGTCTGTCTGTCTGTCTGTCTGTCTGTCTGTCTGTCTGTCTGTCTGTCTGTCTGTCTGTCTGTCTGTCTGTCTGTCTGTCTGTCTGTCTGTCTGTCTGTCTGTCTGTCTGTCTGTCTGTCTGTCTGTCTGTCTGTCTGTCTGTCTGTCTGTCTGTCTGTCTGTCTGTCTGTCTGTCTGTCTGTCTGTCTGTCTGTCTGTCTGTCTGTCTGTCTGTCTGTCTGTCTGTCTGTCTGTCTGTCTGTCTGTCTGTCTGTCTGTCTGTCTGTCTGTCTGTCTGTCTGTCTGTCTGTCTGTCTGTCTGTCTGTCTGTCTGTCTGTCTGTCTGTCTGTCTGTCTGTCTGTCTGTCTGTCTGTCTGTCTGTCTGTCTGTCTGTCTGTCTGTCTGTCTGTCTGTCTGTCTGTCTGTCTGTCTGTCTGTCTGTCTGTCTGTCTGTCTGTCTGTCTGTCTGTCTGTCTGTCTGTCTGTCTGTCTGTCTGTCTGTCTGTCTGTCTGTCTGTCTGTCTGTCTGTCTGTCTGTCTGTCTGTCTGTCTGTCTGTCTGTCTGTCTGTCTGTCTGTCTGTCTGTCTGTCTGTCTGTCTGTCTGTCTGTCTGTCTGTCTGTCTGTCTGTCTGTCTGTCTGTCTGTCTGTCTGTCTGTCTGTCTGTCTGTCTGTCTGTCTGTCTGTCTGTCTGTCTGTCTGTCTGTCTGTCTGTCTGTCTGTCTGTCTGTCTGTCTGTCTGTCTGTCTGTCTGTCTGTCTGTCTGTCTGTCTGTCTGTCTGTCTGTCTGTCTGTCTGTCTGTCTGTCTGTCTGTCTGTCTGTCTGTCTGTCCGTCTGTCTGTTGAAATCACGTTTTTGGCAATACTCCGAAACCGATTTAAACGCTTGGGGTAATTTTCCCAGGCAAAAACTGATGTATTTTTTGTTTAAATCGGTTAAGTATTTTAAAAGTTATGAGCGAATTACTAATGCCTTTATGATACTTGCTTGTTTCAAGTTACTTGTTGCTGCATTTATTAGGGTTTTTCTATGGGAATTTCGATAAATTCAAAATTTTTGGTTGAAGTTATCGAAATTTTTATAGAAAAACCCTAATAAATGCAGCAACAAGTAACTTGAAACAAGCAAGTATCATACGCACTTAAAAAACACATATTTTTTTTCAACATAACCCTAAATTAACTCATATTTTGTGTGATACATAAGAAAGAAAACGGAAATGAAAAAAAAAAACTGAGAAAAAGGAAAAAAAGCTTTAAAATATGTAAAACAAAATCTAAATTTAATTAAAAAAAAGTTCGTTAAGTAATAATAAAAAAATTAATAGTTATTTTTATATAGCATGTGTGTGTGTGTGTCCATTTTTTGCTTCGTCATATTAACGGGGTTGCCTGACTTTTTTTTGGCTTTGTCGCCAAATCGGATGTAAAATATCGCCAAAATTCAATTTTGTTCAGATTTCCTAAAAAAAAAATATTTTCATTTAAAAAAATAAATTTTGTTAAATAATAAAAGACAGAAATAAACTTTATGGCAAAAATCGCCCAAATCCGGAAAATTTATATATATATAAAAGAGTAATATGACTGACTGACATACTCATTCATCATCGCCCAGCCCAAACCGCTGAAGTTAGAGACTTGAAATTTGGACTGTAGTTTGACCTTCCGGAATAAAGATCCACTAAGGCTGGATTTTTGCTGCCAATGTTCATTTTAAGGGGGTAAAAAGGGTAAAAAACTTGAAATTTGGACTGTATGTTACCCTCCCGCAATATAGATCCACTATTGCTGGAGTTTAGCCAATGGTAAGGGGGTAAAAATGGTAAAAAACTGTACTTTTGGTACTTTTTAAATCTTCTGATATAATGATCATAGAGACTTGAAATTTTGACTGTATGTTCACCTCCCGGAATATAGATCCATTAAGGCTGGATTTTTGCCAGTGTTAATTCTAAGGGGGTCAAAAGGGTAAAAAAACTGTACTTTTGGTGCTTTTTATATCTCCTGAAATAATGGTCATAGAAACTTGAAATTTGGACAGTATGTTCACATCCTAGAATATAGATCCAGTACGGCTGGATTATTGCCAATGTTGATTCTAAGAGGGTAAAAAGGGAAAAAAATCTGTACTTTTGGCACCTTTTATATTTCCTTAAAAAATTGTCACATAGACCTTAAATTTGGACTGTATGTTCACCTCCCGGAATATAGATCACCTAAGGCTAGGTTTTTGCCAATGATTTTTCTAATAGGGTAAAAAGGGTAAAAATATGTACTTTTGTTACATTTTATATTTCCTTAAATAATGGTACTAGAAAATGGAAATTTGCAATGTCGGTTCACCTTCCGGAAAAAAGATTCACTAAGGCTCGGGTTTTGCCAATGTTGATTCTACTGAGGTAAAATGGGTAAAAAAGTACTTTTGGTACTTTTTTTTATTTACTGAAATTTTATTCAAACTTGAAATTTATAATGTAGGATCCTTTAGTGAAATAAAACATTCTGGAACAAGTACTTTCCGAAAATTCTGTACCGTTTTCAAAAAGTACCTTTTATAAAAGGTTCCTTTATAAAAAGTACCTTTTATAAAAAGTACCTTTTATAAAAAGTACCTTTTATAAAAAGTACATTTTATAAAAAGTACCTTTTATAAAAAGTACCTTTTATAGAAAGTACCTTTTATAAAAAGTACCTTTTATAAAAAGTACCTTTTATAAAAAGTACCTTTTATAAAAAGTACCTTTTATAAAAAATACCTTTTATAAAAAGTACCTTTTATAAAAAGTACCTTTTATAAAAAGAACCTTTTATAAAAAGTACCTTTTATAAAAAATACCTTTTATAAAAAGTACCTTTTATAAAAAGTACCTTTTTTAAAAAGTACCTTTTATAAAAAGTACCTTTTATAAAAAGCATCTTTTATTAAAAGTACCTTTTATAAAAATTACCTTTTATAAAAAGTACATTTTATAAAAAGTACCTTTAATAAAAAGTATCTTTTATAAAAAGTATCTTTTATAAAAAGTATCTTTTATTCAAAGTACCTTTTATAAAAAGGACCTTTTATAAAAAGTATCTTTTATAAAAAGTAGCTTTTATAAAAAGTACCTTTTATAAAAAGTACTTTTTATAAAAAAAAAAAAAAACTTTTATAAAAAGTACCTTTTATAAAAAGTACCTTTTATAAAAAGTACCTTTTATAAAAAGTACCTTTTATAAAAAGTACCTTTTATAAAAAGTACCTTTTATTAAAAGTTTCTTTTATAAAAAGTACCTTTTATAAAAAGTACCTTTTATAAAAAGTTTCTTTTATAAAAAGTACCTTTTATAAAAAGTACCTTTTATAAAAAGTACCTTTTATAAAAAGTACCTTTTATAAAAAGTACCTTTTATAAAAAGTACCTTTTATAAAAAGTACCTTTTATAAAAAGTACCTTTTATAAAAAGTACCTTTTATAAAAAGTACCTTTTATAAAAAGTACCTTTTATAAAAAGTACCTTTTATAAAAAGTACCTTTAATAAAAAGTACCTTTTATAAAAAGTACCTTTTACAAAAAGTACCTTTTATAAAAAGTACCTTTTATAAAAAGTACCTTTTATAAAAAGTACCTTTTATAAAAAGTACCTTTTATAAAAAGTACCTTTTATAAAAAGTACCTTTTATAAAAAGTACCTTTTATAAAAAGTACCTTTCATAAAAAGTACCTTTTATAAAAAGTACCTTTTATAAAAAGTACCTTTTATAAAAAGTACTTTTTATAAAAAGTACCTTTTATAAAAAGTACCTTTTATAAAAAGAACCTTTTATAAAAAGTACCTTTTATAAAAAGTACCTTTTATAAAAAGTACCTTTTATAAAAAGTACCTTTTATAAAAAGTACCTTTTATAAAAAGTACCTTTTATAAAAAGTACCTTTAATAAAAATACCTTTAATAAAAAGTACCTTTTACAAAAAGTACCTTTTACAAAAAGTACCTTTTATAAAAAGTACCTTTTATAAAAAGTACCTTTTATAAAAAGTACCTTTTATAAAAAGTACCTTTTATAAAAAGTACCTTCTATAAAAAGTACCTTTAATAAAAAGTACCTTTTATTAAAGGTACCGAAAGTACATTTGTTGGTACTTTTTTATTTTCTGAGGTATAAATAAAACAAACTTTATTGTTTTTTAAATCATCACATTGGTGGAGGGTATTTAAAGATTATTTTAAGATTAGCTTTCTTACTTGTTTTTTTGTGTTTCTCTTATTTTTTGTGTATCCAGCCTTGGCAAAATCATTTTTTTTTTAACATATTAGAGTATTTTAAAGCTCCGCCCCAATGAATTAGGAAGCTAAAAAATTCTAACATGTAGTCCTAACTATGAAGCATATTCTAAAGTAGTCCGATTTAACATTTATAACATATAGACGGAGAGTTGAGAGGAAAAAGGGGCAAGGCAATATTGTGTTTTATTCTTGTTAATTTAACTAACTTTCACAGAAAAAACAGCCTGTTTTTTGTTGTTTTGTCCAATAAAAAAATATTTTACAACACAAAAGAAACAAAAATTTGTCAGTATGAAAGGTGATTATGTGAGAAACGAACTAATTTACATTTTTTTAATTTTGGTTCAAAATTACGCCCTCTATTGAAAAAAAAAATGAAAATTAAAAATCACTTACTAAATACACCGATTCAATTACTTTAGTATTTGAATTTCCTCCGAGCACGAAAATTGTAATATTGATTACTCGAGTAATTGGTCCAATTACTAAAGTAATTGGCTCAATTATTTTAGTAATTGAACCAATTACTTGAGTAATCTATATTACAATTTTCGTGCTCGGAGGAAATTCAAATACTAAGTAATTGAATCGGTGTATTTAGTAATTGATTTTTTTAATTTTTTTTATTTTTTTTTTCCAATAGAGAGCGCAATTTTGAACCAAAATGAAAAAAATTTAAAGTTGTTCGTTTCTCACATAATCACCTTTCATATGGACCAATTTTTTTTTCTTTTATGTTATACAATATTTTTTATTGGACAAAACAACAAAAAACCGTCTGTTTTTCTGTGTTAAAGCCCTTATGACCTACGAAGCCAAAAATTGGCAAGCATATTGTCCTGACACTGGAGCATATCCTAAAGTAGTCAAACTTAAAATTTTTGGACTGGGGCGTCTACTAATGAAAGAGCTTATCCTAAAGTAGTCAAATTTAAAAATTTTGGAAAATGGACGGAGAATTAAAAGAAGAAATGGGCGTGGAAAAATTATGTTTTTACTGGGGCGTCTACTAACGAAAGAGCTTATCCTAAAGTAGTCAAATTTAAAAATTTTGGAAAATGGACGGAGAATTAAAAGAAGAAATTGGAGTGGAAAAATTATGTTTTTACATCTTACCTAATTTTGAAGTCACCTTATGACCTTGAAAGATGAAAATTAGGATGCATATGGTGCGGATTATGGCAAAGATCAACACTGACCTGGATACCCAATGAAAGGGCGGAGATACAAAAAAATCCGTTGTGAATGTTGTTCAGTTTATATATATAATCTGTAACGTAGCCGGATTTTCGGCCTTTAAGACAGGGGGAGTGGCGGAAGAAGGCAAAATTTAGTTTTTAAACATTTAAACTATTTCTGAAACCCCTAATGACTAAAGCTGCCCATTCACTTGCAATATTATTGTTCAACTTTTCAAATTGTACAATAATATCGCTTGTGTGTATGTAATATTTACGGTTGTGCAATATATTGGAAAATATCAAAACACTTTTGATATTTATTGTACAAACAAGAATACTGCAATATATTTTATCAGTGTGTTGTCTATATTGTACAACTTTTATTATGTTATGTTTATGTTTATATCTTGTACAATATATTGGGTTTAAGTATTGAGCAATTTTATTTGCTGTGTAGGGTAAAACGACAATAATATTGTAAAATATTTTTTTTTTAAGTTGAGCAATTTTATTGCAAGTGAATGGGCAGCTTAAGGAAGCTGAAAATTGTAAAGCATAAAGTATTGACAATGGATCATGTCCTTATGAAGTCAGATTTAAAATTTAAACTGTGTACGGAGAATTATAAGGAAAAATTTAAGTGAAAAAATTGTGTTTTTTTAACATTTTATCTAATTTTAAAACCCTTCATGACTAAGAAAGATAAAAATTGCCATGTATATTAGAGTGACCATGGGACAGATCCACACGATGGATTTTTAAAGTCCGGTTTAAGGACGGAGAGACGAAATGGGCGTGCTAAAATTAGTTCTAAAGTTGTATCAATAAAACCTTTTATACTCATTAAATTTTTTTCCAGTTTGGGAAATATATTGATGTAACTCAATCTATCAATATTAAGTTTTTGAAGCACAAACATAATTTTTTATAAAGTTTGGTAAAAAATTAGAATTATTGAGAAAAGTCATTTCCGCCTGGCAGGGACAGGCTATTCGACTAGTTATTTCATATTTAATAAGTCAATATTTTTCTTTTTGAAAACTAATCTTGTTAAAAAGTTATGAATTAAATGTGAATTAAAAATAAAGTTTCGTTTTTCTTACGTGGGGTGAATGTGGGAGCTTGGGTACGGTAGGGGCTTGGGGGTGCTTATGAGTCCTCGACCACTCCCATTTTATCATTTAATAGTTCTGACATATTTAAAAAGCCGTGACCGAAGTTTTTCTGGCCGCCGTCTCCATACAGCTCCGACCCTTGTGCAATGGTTTTGAAACCAATTATAATTGGTGTTTTTAAACAGTTGGTGCATTTCATTACCATTAGTAATTATTTTTTTCAATTAAAAAAATTTAATTACCATTAAATGGTAATGAACATTTTTTCATTACCAGTGATATCAACCAATGGTAATTAAATTTCAATGGTAATGAAAAATTCCCATCTATGGAATGCAGGAACTCCTCCTTACACTCAACCAAAAATCATTGTATTCCCAAAGAAAATCGTTGTAAATTCAACAGATATCATTGTTGATTTTGACCCTACAAATATTTATGTTGATTTCAATAAAAATTGTTGTCAGTTTTTGTAAAAGTTGATCAACTTGTTCTTTTGTAAATCAACTCGTATTTTTTGTAAACTCAACTCATATTTTAGTTGATATAAGAAATTTTATTAATAAAAAAAGCTTGTTGTTATTTGTTAATATTCTTTTATTAATTAAAAATCACAATATTTTTTAGAATTATCACCGGCTTTTTAAGCTGCACGAGATTTTCACACACACTTCGTTTATTTATGTTATGCACTCGTAAGCCATTCTCCAGTTTTCTAATGACACCAAATCAAAAACCTTAAAAAAAAAAACAAAAAAATATTATAATATAGTATGAATACATAAAGTAACCAATGTATTTTATTACTTTCCAAATATTTACAGATCAGAATCTGATCATCAGATCCTATTTTTATTTATTTTTATAATATTAAATATTTTTATAAGAAACAAACACATAAAATAATTTTATAAGAGACAAACAAATTTCACATTGCAATGCATTGCTACCAACTTGATAATACAAAAATGAACGAACAGGGTTGTTTTTTCTTTTTTGGTTTTATCTATTGAATTCTGTATAAGCGTTGTAAAAAGTTGATTCAACTTTACTGATTATTCAACGATATCAACATTAATTTTTGTTGAATACGGCAATATTCTGTAAAACTTGATCTACAATGGGTTTACTAATTTTTCTACTAAGATATTTCTATGAGTGTAGAAAGAACATTGTTCATTAGCGTCTAGCTAGTTTAAAATGTCTTTTAGCGTTTAGCGATAAATCTAGCTATGTTTTGATCTGCTGTAGATTTCTATTTCACACCCGTTCATACCCATTTCTTAAAATTGATTTTAACTGTCAAATTTGTATGAAAAAAAACTTCATCTACATTGTTCTACGAGGATTCTAACCGAATTGTTTTAATAAATCTGTTTTCTTTTTTCCCTTTTTATTTCTCCATAATGATGAAGGAAAATGTTAAAAGATGAGAAAAGTGATAGCCAAGATAAACAATGCCAAGATAAACAATGCGTATTTTATGTAAATTCAACTCATATTTTTGTTAATATAAGAATTTTTATAATTTAAAAAAAAAGCTTGTTATTTGTAAATATTCTTTTATTAAGTATAAATCACAATATTTTTTTATTTCCGGCTTTTTAAGCTGCAATATTTGAAGATTTGCACCCATTAGCCATTCTCTACACTCAACCAAAAATCATTGTATTCCCAAAGAAAATCGCTGTAAATTCAACAGAAATCATTGTTGATTTTGACCCTACAAATATTTATGTTGATTTCAATAAAAATTATTGTCAGTTTTTGTAAAAGTTGATCAACTCGTTTTTTTGTAAATCAACTCTTATTTTTTGTAAATTCAACTCATATTTTTGTTGATATAAGATATTTTATTAATAAAAAAAAGCTTGTTATTATTTGTTAATATTCTTTTATTAAGCATAAATCACAATATTTTTGTATTATCGTCGGCTTTTTAAGCTGCAATATTTGAAGATTTTCACAAAGATTTTCACACACACTTCGTTTATTCATGTTATGCACTCATAAGCCATTCTCCAGTTTTCTGATGATACCAAACAAAATCCTTAAAAAAAAAACAAAAAAGTTTTAATATGAATAATAGTATGAATACATAAAGTAATCAATGTATTTTTTTACTTACCAAATATTTACAAATCAGATCCTATTTTTATTTATTTTTATAATATTAAATATTTTTATAAAAAACAAACACATAAATAAATTTTATAAGAGATAAACACAATTCACATTGCTACCAACTCACTCGTCACTCGTTAATAATAAAAAAAAAAAATGAACGAACAGGGTTGTTTTTTCTATTTTGATTTATCTATTGAATTCTGTATAAGCGTTGTAAAAAGTTGATTTAACTTTACTGATTATTCAACGATATCAACATTAATTTTTGTTGAATACGGCATTATTCTGTAAAACTTGATCTACAATGGGTTTACTAATTTTTCTACTAAGATATTTCTATGAGTGTAGTTATCTGATGATACCAAAACAAAATCCTAAAAAAAAAACAAAAAACGTTTTAGTATGGTATGAATACAAAGTAATCAATGTATTTTATTACTTACCAAATATTTACAGATCAGATCCAATTTATATTTATTTTTCTAATATTAAATAATTTTATAAGAAACAAGCACATTAAATAATTTTATAAGAGACATTTCACATTGCTACCAACTCACTCGTTCACTCGTTATAATAAAAAAAACGAACGAACAGGGTTTTTTTTTCTTTTTTGTTTTATCTATTGAATTCTGTAGACGCCATTGTAATAGTTGAACCAAATATACTGATTATTCAACGATATAAACATTAATTTTTGTTGAATACGGCATTATTCTGTAAAACTTGATCTACAATGGGTTTACTAATTTTTCTACTAAGATATTTCTATGAGTGTACTAATATTTTATATGGTGTTTCTGTTAAACGGACGAAACAATACACGAACGAACGCTACCCGTACGAATTCGTAATGATATCAGTATCCATAACATTTTCGTTTGATTACGTTATTTTTTTTCGTTAGTTACGTTTGTCTTGACCATTTGTCAAATTACAGTATTGCCACAAAGTTTTTTTTTAGTTTTTGTTTATTTTTTTCATACAAAAATTATCTAAACTAAACGAAGTGGCAACATCAACACATCAGCTAAAGAAAACAGCTGATCAAATTTCATGTTTATAAAAAAAAAACATACAATTATAATCAAATCAGAGTTTTTATACCCTCCACTTAGTGATAGAGGGTATATATAAGTTTGTCATTCCGTTTGTAACTCATCGAAATATCGATCTGGGACCCCATAAAGTATATATATTCATGATGCCCGATCGATTTTAAGACATTCTAGCGATGTCCGTCTGTCCGTCTGTCTGTCTGTGAAAAATGCTGTCGCGGACCAAATATTGCAGAGAGATGACTGAAACTTAACATATTTATTGGAAGTTCTCCCGAGAAGTTTGGTATTGCATTTGAGCGATATCGGTTCAGCGGTTCAAAAGTTATAAACGAAAATGTAAGCACACATCAAAAAATTCAGTACATTCAACATAACCTAAAAATACAAAGTGCTTTAATTCGGCTTCTGGTTGACATATGTGAACATAATTGAACACCAAATGGTATTTAAACAAGTACGAACATATTTTTTGACAAAAAAAATCGCGGATTTTTTTACCAAAATTTTTTTTCGCGGAAATTTTTTTTTCAAAAAAATTTTTTTTTTTTAAAGTAATTTCCTTTTAAATAAAGTTTTTGCAATAATCTTTTTGAAATTGTGGAGGGTATCACTACATTCGGCAAGGCCGAATTTAACTTTTTTACTTGTTTTATTTATTATAGCTAAAAAGTTAATACAATTTTAATAAAAAACAAGTAAAAAAGTTAAATTCGGCCTTGCCGAATGTAGTGATACCCTCCACAATTTCAAAAAGATTATTGCAAAAAACTTTATTTAAAAGGAAATCACTTTTGAAAAAAAATTTCCGCGAAAAAAAATTTTGGTAAAAAAAATCCGCGATTTTTTTCTTTTTTTGTCAAAAAATATGTTCGTACTTGTTTAAATACCATTTGGTGTTCAATTATGTTCACATATGTCAACCAGAAGCCGAATTAAAGCATTGTGAATTTTTAGGTTATGTTGAATGTACTGAAATTTATGAGGTGTGCTTACATTTTCGTTCATAACTTTTGAACCGCTAAACCGATATCGCTCAAATGCAATACCAAACTTCTCGGGAGAACTTCCAATAAATATGTTAAGTTTCAGTCATCTCTGTGCAATATTTGGTCCGTGACAGCATTTTCAACAGACAGACGGACAGACGGACATCGCTAGAATGTCTTAAAATCGATCGGGCATCATGAATATATATACTTTATGGGGTCCCAGATCGATATTTCGATGAATTACAAACGGAATGACAAACTTATATATACCCTCTATCACTAAGTGGAGGGTATAACAAATGAACACAATAATTTGTATGATGACCCGTGGCTTTTAAATTGTTAATATAAATTGGTCAAATCCGTTTTTTTTCACTGATTTGTTTTAATATACATTTTTTTCAAAGCATTTAGTTATAAAACATTCACATTTTTTAATTTTATAAATTAATATTACTTATTTTTGTTATTAATTCACATTTTTCACTTATTTTACACAAAATATTACACAAAAAACTCCTTAACGAATGGTATTTTTCATTCGTGTGGTTTTGGCGTTTTTGACATTTCAATTCGTGTTGTAGAAACGGAAAAATATAAAGAAAAATTACAACTTTTACGTTTTCGTTCGACTAAAATGACATCCGCAATACAGAACCTCAAAATGATTTTCTTATGTCATTTGGACGAACGAAAATGAAAATTCGTAATAGAGAAACTGGACATTAGTTTGTGCACAAACGATTTGTCATTAGACTCGTTTGCTACTTTGTAATAAATCGTTTCTATTTTTGCTAAATAATCTTGACAATGGAATCTGACAAATTCCGAAACACTTTTCGATTAAGTCTTGCAAAAATGACCAACATAAATAAATTTAAAACAAACAAGTAGAAAAGTTAAATTCGACTTGGCCGAATCTATGAATACCCTCCACAATGCCCTTTTAAGGCTGGATTACTCAATGCTCCGTTATAAAATATCTCTCCGTTAAATTTAACTTTTTCATACAAATTTTGACTTAAGGCTCCGTTAAATCGGCAGTTAGTAGCTAACTTTTCATTGAGTAATCCGCCCTAAGTGATAGTAAATTTTCGAACGTGAAAAAAAAAACATTTTTGATTAGTTTTTATTTTGTGTAATTTTTTAATTTGTAATTTTTGAAAAAAAAAAAAAAATTAGTAAATTTTTTTTTGAGTGTAAAATTTTTTTGAGTGTAAAATTTTTTTTTGAGTGTATTTTTTTTACTGTAAAAATATTTTTGAGTGTCAAAAATACGTTGCAAAATATTTTTTTTACTTACCAATGTTTTTAAAACATGTTTAACGGGTTTTCAACTCATGAATTTAAGGTGAAAATAATCTAAAATTCACGGTTTTGCTAATAACTTTTGGACCGATGTGGCTGAAATTCAAATCGAACCAGGCCCGGCAAAATAACGACAAATATATATGCCAAGCTTCAGCATCCTCAGAATTGCCTTTCGAAAGTTAGCGTGTGTTTTATCTCGTAAATTCACGAAAAACCTTTGCCGAAATTCAGTCTTTTGGTCATAACTTTTGAACCACTGGACCGATTTCGCTGGATTGCAATACACACCTGACTAGGTAAATGCCCAACATTTATGCCAAACTTCAGGAGCCACTGTAATGTCTTTCAAGTTAGCGTGTTTTAAACAGACAGACAGACGGACGGACATCGCTAGATCGTCTTAAAATCGATCGAGGATCATGAATATATATACTTTATGGGGTCTTAGACCAATATTTCGAGGTGTTACAAACGGAATGACAAACTTATATATACGCTCTATCACTAGAGTGGAGGGTATAAAAAAAATAATTTTCTTGAAAATTATACTATGAGAATATCATGGTTATAATTAGTAAAGAAAATAATGACCTCGAGCCAGAACAAACATCCTCAGAACTTAATAGTTAAAGATAGAGGTTAGGTGTGTTCCGAGAAAATGTTTGGACTAAAAAATATTGTGGGTCGGTCATAAATTTTATTGCTCTAAGGGCACTCTTATGGCAGTTAGAGCGGTTGGAGCAAATTTTAAAAAATGTCGTTTTGTGTGGGAGCCCCCTTAGAAATTGGAGATAGGGTATTAGTTTGTTCCAAAGAAATGTTAAGACGTAAAAATTAATGGGGGTCGGTCTTGGAAATGACCCCTCGATGACGCACCATTGGAGCAGTAGAAATGATTTTAAGATTGGAAAATTACAATAAAACTTTTTTAAAAAAATTTAAAAAAATAGTAATGATCGTTATCCTATGATCCTACTGGGCAAAAAATTTGTAGAATTGATAGAAGTTTTACAAAAAAAAAATTAAAAAAAAACCAAAGAGTACATACATTTTCAAAAATAAGATTAAAATTTTAAAACTTAAAAATCGCATACTAAAGCACTTTTAAAAATTTTTTTGGATTTTTTTTTTCAAAAAGTACGTAAAAAACAAAAATTTTGAAAACAAAAAAAATTTGCAATTTGGACCATTATTGAAGAAGTGATGAGTAAAAGAAGTTTTAGTAAGGGAACAAACTACTAATTTTTAAAAATTCGATATCTTTTGAACGGGTCATCAAAAAAATCTGAAAATTTACCACGAAGGAGTTTCGAAGGTTACTAAAAACTGTCAACAAATTGGGAAAATCTAAAAAAAAATTATTCAATGTGTACGATTTGACATGGAATGCCCCATATACTTTATGGGGCCCCTGATCGATATTTCGATGCGTGGTAGGAGGGTATAAAAACTATATAAATTTACGAATGCGGCAGTGTTGTTATAAAAGGCTAAATATTCTCCACTGCGCTGTTTCGTATACCATGAAGCTCTAGGCGCCATGGGCTGGCTACCTTTAAAAAATATTCCTGAGGGATAATGCATTTAAAGCAGCTTGATAGTCGATAAATATCGTAATGTCAATTGATTTGTTCGGATAAGCCTGCACAGCTGGACTACGAAAAAATTTGATCCGGAAATATCTCTCCAGCATTCCTCCATATCTCAAATTTTATCAGACCTCATATTATCAGTTGCATATTAAAAATATTAACACTAAGCCAACACCTCGCCAAACCGTTATTCGACGTAAAAATACTACTGATGTTTTGCCAGCATTATTTCCATTGTATCTTTATGAATGGATAACTTTATTTTTTGTATTATAGTAAGTATTTATTTTGTATGTGTATTATAGTAATAAGTAGTTATAAATATAGACAGTTAAAGTAATTTTAATTTATTCTATGGCTTTATCCATGAATTCAATAAATCTTTTGGCATACTGTTCCGGATCGCAGGTCGATATACCATCAACATTACTTCCATATTTGACAGTTTTTGCAGCTTTGGCTGCCTGTAATTAAAAGAAAATAATAATGGAAATATATTTTTTTGTTAAGTAACATTATTATTGTTTAACAAACCTGTTTCTTAACTCCATACTGTGTTAGAACGTCAATAATCGCTATGAAATATATTTCACGTCTTTCTGTAAAATAAAAACAAAAACATCTAAAATATTGTCAAAAATTCTTTTGTCAAAAATTCTTTTGTCGCAGCAAACATGCATTTTAAAGACACCCGGATAAAAAGGAGAATTTATCTTGATGCTCTGGGTCCAAGTGCAGGGGGGTTACCGCGTATTTCGATTCGAAACAAAAACGTTTTCAACAGAATTTTCTTTTGTCAAATAATTAAAAAGAAAATATGTTTAAAAAATCCGAATTCGAACGATTTCTTTCGAATAAAGTTACGCGGTAACACACAACGACTTAGAACTTCCATTCGCAATAAATTGTTTCATTTGCTTAACAAAAATACAAAAAATTATTTTTTTAGACGTTGGTTTAGTTCTTCAAAGGAATTTTTCACTAGGATAAGGCATATTTGTACTAAACGTCAGAAGTTTAGCTCTTATAGTTAGGACTGTATCGTGTTATCTACGACAGAAGAACAGACATTCACAAAATGTCTTAGAATCAATTTTGGACCAGTAATATTTATATGTACTTTATGGGTTCCTCGACTGATATTAAGATACGTTACAAACGGAACGACAAAGTGAGTATACCCCCATACCGTGGTTAGAGGGTATAAAAATTCAATTTTTCTGAGGTTGTTTTAGTTTACCAGCCCAAGACCATAAGACATATTCGTGCCAAACTTCAGGAAGGTTGATCTTTCATTTTAGATTGCATCGTGCTTTCCACAGATGGACATCGCTAAAATGTCTTAGAAACGATCACTGATTAATAATATATGTACTGTATGTGGTTCCCGACCGATATTTCGATGCGTTACACAAGGAATGACAAAGTGAGTATACCCCCATACTATGGTTGGAGGGTTTAAAAAAAAACCTGCAACCACCTGATCTGATTATGCCAATTTCTTAACTTTAGAAGTCTAGGTAATTTACATTGGACTGTATAGTGCTTTCCACAGAACGGACGGACATAACTAGAATGTCTTAGAATCGACCACTGATCAATAATACTGTGGGCGACAATATATTGGAAACTTTTTTATAGTAGATGCAATTTGTTAAAGACAAAGTTAACAATACTTAACGTTATTTTCATCAAACGAGTATTATTATAAAAAATGGTATGTAGGTAATTTTGTAAGCTTTACTGTAAACTTGATAGCGTCCAGATTGAGTAAATAATAAATGTAATACGAGGGTAGATCTGGAAAATGAAATTATTTATAGACATTTTTCAGAACATTTTTTAAAAATATTTTCAAGTCGATTTTTTCCAAATGCAAACATTAAAAACTTAAAAAAGGATCCAACAGTTTTTTTTACAGTGATCAAATAATTTTTCCATTAACCCAAACAAGCCCAATAGTTAATATTCATTTATTAAATAATTTTTCCAATGGCCCAAACAAAAATTAAAATTTTTAAAATGCAGTCGAAGATATCCGAATTTTTTGACCTCCAATTCTTTTGACCACCATTTTTTTGTAAACAAAGGAAATGTTCAATTATTTTTATATCTCATTACTATACACTTAGGTGTACTAAAATTATTAAACAATTAAATCGTTTCTTTGTTTACAAAAAATTGGTGGTCAAAAGAATTGGAGAGCAAAAAATTCGGATTTCTTCGACTGCATTTTAAAAATTTTGATTTTTGTTTGGGTCATTGGAAAAAATATTCAATAAATGAATATTAACTATTGGACTATTTTTTAAATTTTTCATGTTTGAGCTTGGATAAAATCGATCTAGAAATATTTTTAAGAAATTTTAAAAAAGGTCTTTCAATAATTTTAATTTCCATTTCGACCCTTCAGCAACACAATCTGAACGCCATTAAGCTTTAATTAAAGCTTGATTAATTAAATACACAGGACTTTTTACAAAAATACTTTTTTATAATAATTAGGTCTATTTTGGTTAACTTTGTCTTGAATGGATTGCTAATTAATATCTTTCACACGGAATAATCTGGTGAGTTGGTGACAACTAAGGAAGAACAACTGCAAGTTTGGAGAAGACACTTTGAGAGGACCCTTAACGTTATACACGAAGAAAATAATGTTCCTTTGGAAATTCGCAGCCATCGTAATCTTAATATACACACTGACTCTGACCCACCGAACATCGAAGAGATATGTGTGGCCATAAAGTCTCTCAAATGTGGTAGGGCAGTCGGAAGCGATGGAATTCCAGCAGAATTTTTTAAAGCCTGTCCTGAAGTTCTTGCTTCAATACTCTCCCCTCTGTTTCAAAAAATATGGGCAAATGAAGAAATCCCCCTAGATTGGAAAGAATTTGTTATTGTCAAAATTCCCAAAAAGGGTAGCAAGACTATTTGTAGTAATTGGCGAGGTATATCCATATTACCTGCTTTAACTAAAATTATGAACAACATAATATTAAATCGTATAGCAACTCCACTCAATAGTCTTATAAGAGAAAACCAAGCTGGTTTTCGGCCCGACTATTCATGCCTTGATCACATCAACACCATGAGAATTATTATAGAACAATCGGCCGAATATAACTCCCCATTATTCATGGCATTCGTGGACTTTGAAAAAGCGTTCGATTCTTTGAAAAGAGATGTAATATGGACTGCATTAGAATCGAGAGGTATACCCAATAAGGTGATAAACATAATAAAAAAGTTCTACGAAAATGCAACAAGCAGAGTGCTCCACGAGGGACAACTTAGTGCTCCATTTCACACTATATCTGGTGTAAAACAGGGTTGTGCATTATCTCCCCTTCTTTTTATTACAAGTCTTGATTTGATATTTGAAGCAATCACTAACAATGCCTCCGGTTTAAATTGGCATGTAAATGATAGACTTTGCGACCTTGCATACGCTGATGATGTCGTACTCCTCTCAAACAGTCACAGAGACATGCAAAGTATGATCAATACGATGAACAGAGAGTCCGCCAAGTTAGGCCTTAATATAAACACCAGGAAAACCAAGTCTATGAGAGTTAACGTAAATAACCTCAATTCTTTCGTCATCAATAACGAAGAAATGGAAGACGTCGATTCTTTTGAATACCTAGGAAGTAAACTTACACCCAATGGTGGTACAGTGACTGACGTTAACAGCCGAATACAAAAAGCTAACGGCGCATTTGCTTCTCTTAATCGTGTCTGGAGAGCAAACACTATTACTCGTCACACTAAAATAAAAATATTCAATGCATGTGTAAAATCTGTTCTGCTATATGGAAGCGAGTCCTGGCATGTTACTGACGTCATAACTAACAAACTGCAGACTTTTACTAACCGATGCTTACGGCGCATTCTGGGAATTTTTTGGCCCAATACAATCTCTAATGTTCGACTATGGCAGCTAACACATCATAGCAGCTCAACCGATGCTTACGGCGCATTCTGGGAATTTTTTGGCCCAATACAATCTCTAATGTTCGACTATGGCAGCTCACACATCAGCAAAACATTCAAGCCGACATAAAGAAAAGAAAATATCGTTGGCTTGGTCATACTCTCCGTAAAGATGCAAACAACATCGCGCATTCAGCTATAGAGTGGAATCCTCAAGGAACCAGATCTAGAGGCAGGCCTAGAACAACATGGCGTAGGACGATATTGAAAGAGACATCCAAGTCGTTTAACGAGTTAAGATATATGGCAAGACGTAGAGATATTTGGAAAACTTATGTAGATAGACTAAGTTCTTAATATATTGTAAAATATGTAGATTAAGAACATGTCATAATAATAATAATAATACACAGAATAAGCTGCGAGCCACCGTATGTTACACACGGAATGACAAAGTTATTATTCCACAATACTGTGGTTGAAGGGAATAAAAATCGAAGGATATGTTTGGTTTAATCTTTCGGAAATCGGACAGCGATAAATTGATAATCTTAGAAATATAAAGAGAAAAATCAGACTGCATTGCAGACTGACAGAGAGACAGAAAACCCCAATCAACCTCAAAGAAATGAACAAAAATTTACGTTTGGCACACCATAGATAAAAATCCAAAAAAATATAAGTATAACTAATAAACATGATATTATTAATTACTTATAACTTAAGCTAATATATTCGTAGTACCATATTCGAACTAAGTTTTCTCAAAAACGTAAAAACAATACCCTGTATAAAATTAAAATTTTGTTTTTTTTTTATAATTTTTTGTTTATTACAAGTATTGTAACTATTATCACGAACTTATTGCATCTCTATAAGATTACACACTGTTTTAAAAAGATTTATATCTTGTTGTATATAGCCGCATTACATAATTAAAAAATTAATATATATTTTAACATTCATATAGGTCTAAAAAACTATTAGTGACTATCAATCGATTTTAAGACATTTTAGCGATGTCCGCCGGTTCGCTGAATTTTTGTAAAGAAACTAATGGCCGTATTTAAAATGAAATTCTAGACACTGTCTAGATACTGTTTAAGGATTTCTTATTCAAAACACATTTTCTTAAACTTTGAACATACGCTGAACATCTCTTGCCTAACTCACGCCATATTGATTTTGTAAAATGTAAACAACAAAATTAAATGCCAAAGAGTTAAAGTTATTTTAAAACTCTCGCTTTTATTAAAAACCATTTCCACAACTTGCTTTTATAATTAAAGCCATTTTTAGTAAAAAATTAAGATATTTTTTGTGTTTTTTCATAATTTTTTTTTTGATTTTTCTAATGTGATTTACTAAAACAGGGATGGTCACCTTTTTGTTAAGCAGACTTAACTAAAATCATTTTGAATAGACTCTTGAACAAACAGTGAACAAGCCTTAAAAATATTTTAGTTACAAACTCGATGTTCAGGTTGAACAAACCGTGTCTAAAACTTCATATTGAATACGGCTGTAAGAAATCTCAGTACCCAATTTTTTAATGGAGGCTTTAACAACATGTGACCATTATGTTTTTACATCGAATCTAATACCATCTTGAGCTAATGCTACGTGTCATGTAGTACATGCCGTTTACTTTTAAAAAATACTGATTCTACAACATAATGTATGCATAAATACTTTACCTTCAATACTTGGAATGGCATACATATCAACCTCATACACTACTTCTTTATACTGGGCACCTCTTGGTGAGTCTGGTGGTGTATTATAAGTCCATCTAAAGAAAGTATGATATAAGGTAAATGCATGCATGTACTCCATAAAGAGATTTAGGTTAAATACCTTTCACCACTATCACACTCTTCACTTTCACTATTTTCACTTCGACCTTGACCACTTTGACAATTTTCACCCTGTAAAGCTTCTTCTTCAGCCCTCACACAATCGTGTATTCCTACTAGCAATGAATAGTCCATTATATGTAATTTAGTTAGTAATTCCACATCATTGGTGAGTACATCCATAAGTTTGGTTTTTGCTTCTTCTCCAATTTCAATGCGTACTTTTTGTTTCATGAAATCATTATCTTTATAAGTAGGTAAATGCTTTTCTAATTCTTTTTCAGACGCCTCACGATCTACTGTACTACCCTTTAAATCGAATTTTCTATAAATAAAATAGTAATTTATGTTAAAATCAATGAGTGTTATATTCGAATTTAATGTTATAGTCTGCTCTTCTGGTTCTTTATATCCTATGGATTACTTTTATTCCAACATGAAATTTTTAGCATCTAAATCATTATATTTTTCTATAAAATTGTTCAAAAACATGTTAAAAAATGTTTTAACGTTGTGATAGCTATGCGAGATGTTTACTTCAGTAAGATAAAAGTTCTAAAGACATATTTTGCAACACTGCGCGATAACGTCGCAATATGCCAAATATTAAAAAACAAAGAAAATTGAAACGGTCAACAACGACCCTTAACCAGTGTTTCCTGGAAAATGGTCCCGATTCCAAACCTTAGTCGATCAATATGTTTAAAGGTGGAACATTAGCACAAACTCGATATTTATATATATGCAGTCAGCAAAAAAAAAATTGTACACCTATTTATATCAATATTCGCACTACAATATCTCAGCAACACGTACAGCTAGGATTATGATACAAAAACGAAATGAAAGATAATTTAATTGGTTTTTCAGAATTTTTCATGGGAAGCCATGAAAATAAGCCGTTCATTAATTATTCACGAGGTTGTTAATATACTATTATTACTCAAGCAAAAAAAAAACTATCATAATTTTTCATGCGAAATCATGAAAATAAGCCATTCATTAATTATTCGCAAGGTTGTTAATATACTACTCAAGCAAAAAAAAAAAAACTTGAACAGTACGTAAATTTTCCAAAATTCCAACCATATAGAAAAATTTTGTTGAAATAACAACACAAAACACTTTTTATTCCCTCCAACTACAGTATGGGGGTATACTCACTTTGCCATTCCGTGTGTATCGCATCAAAATATCGGTCTAGGACCCCATAAAGTATAATATACTATTATATATTTATGATCGGTGATCGTTTCTAAGGCATTCTAGCGATGTCCGTCCGTCTCTAGTTAACATGATGCAGTCCAAAGTAAAAGAGCTAGACTCGCGAAATCTGGCACGAATATGTCTTATGTTCCTAGGCAGGTTAAGTTCGTATATGAGCCAAATCGGACTTGGGGATTTTTTGTGTTTTTGTTTAACATGATTTTTTGTGTATTTGTTTAACAAATGCAACATTTTTACACTCAAAATAATTACTGTGTTAAATACTCTGTAAAATAACTGTAACCTCAATTCGACAGATATTTGACAAAGTTATCTGCCAAAATACAGATTTTTGTAAAATACTTTGTATTTTCTTGTGAGCGAAAACAAAATTTTATCTGTAATTTAACTTTTTACTTTGTAATCTTTATTTTACAGATAATAAACAGAGTTTTTTTTTTTTAAATACAGATTTTAGAAAAATACTTTGTTTTTTCTCGTAACCAAAATACTAAATTTCATCTGTAATTTTACTTATTGCTTTGTAATTCAGTTTTCAAATAAAAATCTCTTCAAAAATCTTCCAAATATCAATAAAAGCTAGTAAATTTTACGAGGACGTCGTGTAAAGTTGGAGGTACTCTTAATAAACTCTTTATCTTCACAAAAATAAAAAAAAGTAAATTTACATTTTGGAAGCATTGAAGCGGGAAAATTTACACGATGGCATTTCCCAATTGTCAACACTAGTGATAATGAAAAATTGATCAGAAATCAAAAAGTGACCGTTGTGTAAAAGCCATATGAAGCGCATTAAAAAAATATATAGGAAAGTCAAAACGTTCTTAAACGATTTCCTTTAATTTTATAAAAGTGTTAATTAGAATGACCCCGCACAAATGTGGCACTGAAAATAAGAAGTTTTTCTAGAGAGTTTATAAATAATTTCTACAAAGTTAAACATTCGCGTGCGAAACATTTAAGCGGGCACAATTAAATGATGTGAAGTTATTACTTAACCATGCTTCTTGCACATTACAGTCGAAAAAAATTAATGAGAATTTTTATAGTTACCACTTGGAAAGTGAATTTAAACAAAAAATTGAAATATAACGTTTCGCGTGCGCACCATTAAAGTAGGAAAAATTAAAAACTCCGTTGGAATGACATATTTAAGAAGTTTTTTTTATTATAAATGTTGCTATTTTTGTTCCCAACTATTTTATGTGTTCAAGTTTGAAATCAAATAAATATAACAAAAACTTTGTAAATTTTGTTGGTCTCATACCAACATTTTACAAATAATTTTACAGAGTTTTTACAAATATATGTAACTTTACAAAGTATTTCTCTGTAAAATTGTGATCCCATTTAACTAATATTTTACTAGAAACTATGTAATTTTACAGTGTTTTATTTGTCCAAACCATTTTACAGACTTTTCTTCGTAAAATAGCAAAAAATCTTGCTGGTTGGAAATCTATGGTATTTTCTGCTGGCTCAGCAGAGTATCTCTGTAATTTAACAGTGTGATTATTTTGAGTGTATGCTACAAGAAGTACAAAGTCCTGCATTTTGACCCAGAGAATTAGAAAAAATCGTTTTTTTCGGTCTGCCCTCTTGTATGGGCGTGGAATATATTTTTTTTTAAATAATGATAAACTTGTATTTCTTTAGTGCAAAAAGCATAAGCATGAATTTGTAAGCACATATTCTTGAGGAAATTCCCCCCTCCCCCAAATTACCACTACCGAACCCCCTCCAAAAAAAATAAAACGCCCCTGCATTTTTATACCCTCCAACCACAGTATGGGGGTATACTCACTTTGTCATTCCATGTGTAACGCATCGAAATATCGGTCTAGGACCCCATAAAGTATATATATTATTGATCAGTGATCGATTCTGAGACATTCTAGCGATGTCCGTCCGTCCGTCTGTCCGTCTGTAGAGGACACGATACAGTCCAAAATAAGAGAGCTAGACTTTCGAAGTTTGGCAGGAATATCGTCACCTTATTATTGTTTTGCTCCATACGCCATTTTTGAAAAAAATGAGTAAGGAATGGAATATATATAATATAAATATCCTCTTTCTTATTCCGAAGTCCGTTTTTTAAAACATCTCTTCAAATTTAAGATATCCAGCATTTTCTAAGAAAAAACACACCATTTTTACGTTTTTTGAAAATTTGCGTTATAGAAAAGGCTCTAGATTATTTAAAAATTAACGGATCTTGCATATTTTTGGAATGAAGATTAATTATGTTGGTACTATTCTACGTACCAAATTTTAATACCGTAACTTCTAAACATTTCAAGTAATGTCATATTTGCATTTAGGTTGTGTGGGAGGTAGGCGTGTCCATTGACCGATCATCCCCATTTTTAATACCATGCAACCTGACTATATAAGTGTTCTTAATACCCAGTTTTGTCGATCTAGCTCTTTTTGTTTCATTGTTATTTTGTTTGGCGTTGAGAACTCATTTGCTCCATATCACACAAAAGTCCCAAATGTGTAAGCAAAATTGGATATGGAGCATAATACCATAAAATCTTATTTTCTTAAAAGCTTAAAATATTTTGATCTATTGTATGTAAAAGTCTGAAAACTAGAAGCTTTGTTAAAAATATATGTAGCAATAAATGGTAAACATTAAAACAAAATCCATCGATTACTTTTCGAGAAAATTTGTGGTAAACCTATTTTATCGTTTTTCTCGAAACCGAGTTGTTGGCGTATGGAGCAAAACAATAATAAGCTGACGATATGTCTTATATTCCTAGGCAGGCTAAGTTCGGAAATGGGCAAAATCGGACCAAGGGGAAAAAAGTTCCCCTTTGGAGAACTAAACCAACTTCTGAAAAACTGTATTTTTTTGCAGGGTTTTTTGTACTTTTTTTAGGCAAATGTAACATTTTTATGTCAGAGGAAGCTCAAAACCCTGCATGTGGACCTAGCGGATCAAAAAAAAAATAAAAAAATTTTTTTGCCCACCTCTTTTGTGTGCGTGGATACAAAAAATGTATTTTAATAATGATTAATTGGATTAAATAACACTGTGCTACAAAAAACAAAAAATCGAATATACTTTTAAAATGAGGTAGTTAAGGTTGTAGCTCTCGTCGAAAAGATCACAAAAATGCCCATCAAACTTGCCAGACACCCACAAATTTTAAAGTTATTGTCAAAATACGATTTTTTCGGACTTTTCTCACTAAACCACGTGTAACTTAAACATTTTTCAACCGATTTTCAAATTTTCAACTGTTTTGGATAGAAGAAGGATAGGGCTTTTTATGTGTGTGAATTGGTCTATACATATAAAAAAGGTATGTATTGATTTTTTCAACAATATCTAATTTTTTGTTATTTTTTGAAAATATTTTGAGTTTATCGATTTTTTTCTGCTATAGTTCATTCAACAACATTTATATTTATAAACGTATTCTTAAAGAAAATTTAATTGTGAATACGATGAGCTTTATGCCGAAAAAATCGAATAATAATTGACAGAGTTGTGCTAATTTTTCTAAAAAAGAAAATTAAGATTTTGCTTGAAATTGCCCAGGCAAAAAAAATAAAAAAATAAACGAACATACTAAGAGGTCGCGTATCATTATTTTAAAGGTTTTTGGCCTCCTGAATTCGAATTTGACCTTGAAATTGCGCTTTCTTATTAAGTTTGTGATATATCAATTTATGTTAAATATCTCAAAAACCTGACGAGATAGAGCAATTTAAAGGCCAGATTCGGATTCAATGCGCCAAAAACCTTTAAAAATATTGTACATGACCTCTTATGATAAATTTATTTTTTTGCCTGGGATATCTGAACGGCGATTTCCTGAAAAATCTTAATTTTCTTTTTTAGAAAAATTATCACAACTCTGCCAATTGTTATCCGATTTCTTCAGGATAAAGCTTATCGAATTCAAAATTAAATTTTCTTTAAAAATACGTTTATAAATATAAAGGTTGTCAAACGAACTATAGCAGAAAAAAATGGATGAACTCGAAAAATTTTCAAAAAATAACAAAAAAATTGGATTTTATTGAAAAAATCAATAAATAAATATCTTTCTTATATGTATAGACCAATTCCACACATGGAAAGCCCTATCCATTTTCTATCAAAAACAGTTAAAAAATTTAAAATCGGTTTAAAATTTTCTGAATTACACAAGGTTTAGTGAGAAAAGTCCCAAAAAAAGTTTTTTGACAATAACTCTAAAATTTAAGGGTGTCTGACAAGTTTAATGGGCATTTTTGTGATCTACTCGACAAGACCAACTGTAGCACAGTGTAATTGGAAGAATCATAATAAATCCATTTGATAACATCTTTCGCAAGGGGAAGGTGTCCCCCAATGTCTCCCACCAAACCCCCAAACCTAAACCCCCCCCTCCCCCCAAACACCAAAAAAATACGCCCTGAATTTTTTTTTTATGTTTTGTTTCTATTTTTGGAGGGTGTAAAAGATTCGGCACGGCCGAATTTAACACTCTCACTTGTTTTTTTTTTTTTTTTGCATGTTGGAGGGTATAAAAGATTCGGCACAACAGCCGAATTTAACACTATTAGTTGTTTAAATTATTTTTGAATGTTTCAATTTTTTTTACATTCAAAAATTAGCTTTTGTGCTACAATTTTTCGTGTAAGTTTTCATAACATTTTTAAATGCAGTTTTGGCAAGAATTTATATTGAAAATTGATATCGTATACTGTCAAAATCATTTAATTTCTTATTTTATTTACATTTTGACTAAAAAACAAGTAAGAGTGTTAAATTCGGCTGTGGCGAATCTTTTATATCCTCCAACCTTCAAAAAAAATGCAGGGGCGTTTTCTTTTTTTTTTTGGGGGGGGGGTTGTAATTGGAGGGGGGACAATTTTCCTCTCGAAATATGTGTTTAAAACTTCATTCTTACGCTTTTTGCACTAAAGAAATACAAGTTTATCATTATTTAAACAATTTTGTTTAATCCCACAAAAGGGGGGGGGGGGCAAAACGGAAAAACTAAATTTTCTAATCCTCTGGGTCCAAATGCAGGACTTTTAACTTCTTGTAGCATAAAAATGTTGCATTTGTTAAACAAAAACACAAAAAATTATGTAAAAAAATTATATTTTTCAGAGGTTGATTTAGTTCTTCAAGGTTGATTTAGTAACTTTTTTCCCCCTGGTCCGATTTTGCTCATTTACGAACTTAACGTGCAAATTTCGGGAGTCTAGCCCTTTTATTTTGGACTACATCGTGTTAACTACAGACGGACGGACGGACATCGCTAGAATGTCTAAGAATCTATCACTGATCATAAATATATATACTTTATGGGGTCCTATACCGATATTTTGATGCGTTGCACACGGAATGACAAAGTGAGTATACCCCCATACTGTAGTTGGAGGGTATAAAAAACGTAGAATGCACTTCGTTTGTTAAAAATATCCAAAAATTATACATCATTTGGTAAATGTCGTTCAAGGCTGCAAGGAAATTTTAATTCTGTAGACCATATCTAATTATCGAACTTCGAAATCTAAAGGCCTCTACAGACGATTCAATATTATGTACAATCTGCATGTATTTTTTTCAGTACAATATTTTATACAGTATAACGTCAAAAATATTGTGCATAATATTGTGTCGTCTGTATACAGGCACCTATAGGCACCTTAAAGGACTTTTTCTCATAATGCAAAAATATTTGGTGCTATTATGCTAAGGGCATATGACATACATAGATCTATTGAAATGGTTAATTTGAATCATCTCTGAAAATACATTTATAGCTGACTTGCTAGAAAATAGCTGTGATTGGAAACCAGCTTCTCGTGAAAGATTTTTCCTCATTATTTTTGCAAAAAATGGTCCCAAATGTTTATTGTTCACTAAATTTCTTATGTTTTTGTAACAATGTTTTTAAAAAATGGTTAGCAGTATTGAAACTTGATTCGTTTTGTCCTCAATATTCGAAATATTCCAATATTCAAGTTGTACTCATATCCTTAGAAGTTAAAAAGGACTTATACTTACAACAACTCAACATCAAAAATTACTATTTAATTTAAAATACGTAAAACAACAGAAAACTGATATAACCGGGGAGTTTATGAAACCAATAATGCCGATTGATTGACAACACTTTTCACGAAAATCAGCTGTATGTGTTTATGAATTCCAATCAAAGAGAAAATGAGAAAATTTCCGTTCGAAAACGAAAACTTGGGTTTAAGAATTCCATTGTTGGTTTGAAAGCTGGAAATTTTTCGTCAACGTTATGCTTCGGGGATTTGTAAAATTCGGCCGTGCCGAATCTTTTATTCCACCCAACATGCAAAAACAATCAGGGGCGTTTTATTTTTTTTTTTGGGGGGGGGGGGGGTCGGTAGTGGTAATGGGGGGGGCAAATTGCCTCTCGATATGTGTTTAAAAAATCATTATTATGATATTTGCACCAAAGAAATAAAAGTTTATCATAATTAAAAAGATTTTTTTTTATTCCACGCCCATAAAAGGGGGGGGGCGGACCGAAAAAAACGAAATTTTCTAATTCTCAGAGTCCAAATGCAGGACTGTGAACTTCTTGTAGCATAAAAATGTTGCATTTGTTAAACAAAAAATCATGTAAAAAAATGATATTTTTCAGAGGTTGGTTTAGTTCTTCAAGGGGAAACTTTTTTCCCCCTGGCCCGATTTTGCTAGAGATAGATAGATTTGTATAAAACCACTTAACTTAATGAATCAATAATTAAAAAATAATAATTCAAAAGTAATGCTTAAAAATTTGTTTTTTGTTGACAAATTTCTTTTTTTTTACAAACTGTCTTATTATAAAAACTCTGACTTTGAATTCCTAATTTCTATTTACAAAAACAGAGTCGTATTTTGTAGATACATGTATTTACAACAAAAAATGTGTCTCCGCTAAGTTCTAACGCAATAATTTTTTTTTCGAATTAAGCACTTTTGTCACGGTTTCATGAACTTCAAAAATTGGAAACGGAATTAACTTCGTTTCCAATCCAATTTCATTGTGGATTCATGAACGGCCTGAATACTTCGAATCAGTACTTTATCAGTACTTTTTCCCGCTAAATGTTTTTTTTTTTTTTTTAATTGTTATTATTAAAGAGCCGTTTAAAAATAGTTCCAAGTTCTTATTATTAAAGAGCCGATTAAAAAACATTTCCAAGTCGATTTTTTGCAAGTTTAAAAACGACCAAAACAAAAATGACAATTTCTTAAATACAGTAAAAGAAATCCGCATTTCTTTGACCTCTTGCTCTTTTGACCACAAAGAAAAGGTTTTTCGAGAATTCTGTAAGTATTTCGATAGCGTGAGTAAAATACTCACGTGAGCGTAAGTGAGTACGGTTTCAACTAAATTTTATTATTATTTATTTTATTTTTTCGTAACCGTGTCAAAAATTAGCAAAAAACTGTAAAAAACCCGGTTTTTGTGACCTTTGACCTCAATATCTCAGCAAGGACACGGGTGATTTCTTGGGACTTTTTTTCCTTATTTAGATTGCCAAAACTAAGATCTGTGCAAATTTTCAATGAACCTATCCGATTTTCCGCAGATGACTCCTTATTTTCCTGGGCTATAGGTAAGCCACAAAAACATTACTAACATTAAGTGTTTTTTAATTAAATAAAGCCATTGGTAAGCCACAAACATATAACTACCAATAAGTGTTTTTTAATTAAATAAAAAATGTTTAACCCTTAAATGCATAGCGTACCATATATGGTACATGTCTTTAATTATATGATAGTCGAACAAATTTAACAGAATCATGTTTCCAAACGCTTTAAATTGAAGTTGAGACTATATGCCTTTATAAGAATTTCGTTTCAGCTATCCTACGATTTAATTAAATTACCTGGAAGCTGTCAAAGTGGTCAAATGTACTTTTTGAAGAAATTTCCAAATGTGCCTTTCAATAGTGAAAAAGTAGTTAATAACATTTATTAATCGTGTTGAAACGAATATGGGCGAATACATTAGACTTTATTTTAGCTTATTTTAATCAGTTTTAATCAAATTGTATATCGTGGAATAGTTTTCTCCCCTATTTTCCTATGTACCATATTTGGTACACCATGCATTTCCACATGTTTATTATGTGTTGAATACATGCCATTCTTTTACTATTTTCTAGTCAAATAGATGATATAGAATGGGCTAATGATATATAATGGGCCGATGTTGGATTATATGACGTATCGGTTGAATTGATTTGTAACTCTCAAATATCACAACGTGTAGGAAATCCACCCGAAACCGATTATATCAGTATAAAGTGTAAATTTCCGACGAATAATTTTTTTGCTTTGACAAACTGGACTTATCAGTTTTTGAAGCTGCTGGAATTCCTGATATACGAATGTAAATGTCAGTTAATTTGTATATAGTGATTTAGGAACCAACCTTTAAGTTGGCCCATGCTGTAAGAATGCTGTTGTTTACGTAGGTTCATGTTAGGTTGTGGCTGCTGCCATTCAATATATTGAATTTTGACATTTTACGTCAGCACACGTAGACTCTGAAGTCCGTTATGGTACCACGGTACTGTAATAGGCTCCCCTACTTGTCCTTGTCGTTAAACCAATTTGAGATTCTTATGAAACTCCTAAGATATTGAACTCCGGAAAAAGTCGTCTGACGGCACATTTATCGCTCTGCGAGCTTCCCTATAAGACAGTGTCTGGTAATTATAGCAACCACCATCAAATTCCCTCCTCCTGGAAGCGATATCATCTCACTTGTGCGCTTCAAATTAAGAGAAGGCTAAATCTGTCCTGTTGTCTCACACGTCCATCCATTTGACCATTTCTGATAAGTCTCCATCGCGGACAAAGCCGTTGATTTTGCTTGCAAGTTCTTTGTTGTAGTTTACGTAACTTCCAATGATTTTGAGAGAGTCCGCTAAAAAAACACCTACGCACAACTGTACGTGCGAAGAGCGGATTTTGTTTTTCGAAATCACTAAATTGTTTCAAAAATTTTTCATGGAGATGCTGTATATGGCACAAAAAGTTACCGATAGCATTCATTACTCTAAATTTGAAAAAAAAAAATGACCAAAAAAGGGGGGAATTAAATATTTGGACATTTTGAAACAACCGATTTTAGGTAAAGGGTCAAAATTTATACAGGAGAAGACTAAGGCTGGATTACTCAATGCTCCATTATAAAATAACTGTCCGTTAAATTTAACTTTTTCATACAAATTTTGACATAAGGCTCCGTTAAATCGGCAGTTAGCAGCTAACTTTTCATTGAGTAATCCGCCCTAAGAATGAAAAATTATTATTAAATTTACACTAAGAAAATTATGTCATTAACTGTTTGTAGGTTATTTTAAAAAGTAATAAGTAAAGTTATTTTAAAAGAAAAATCATTAATTTTATTAAGGAATTCTTGTTTTTAACTTTTTTTGTAGTTTAAAAATAATAATTTACTGTTTTAAAAATGAATTTTCTGTTACATCAAATTTCGGCAGTAAAAAATGTCTTAAATACAAAATAAATGAATATTCATTAGTTTTTTAATGTTTTGGTTAGTCATTAAATAAACATTCAAAATTGACTGTAATATGATCTTATTTTTAATGAAAAAACAGTGGAATGGTTTTTAAATAAAATTTCATTTGCTTTAAGTGAATATTCACTGGAATGTACCTACATAATTCTTTGAGTGTGGGCTTTAATCCACTAATAATTTTAATATTATGAACTTTTAGTTTATTTTCAATATTTGTTGGTTTATTTCTATATTTTTTCATTGATTTCTAATAAATAAAAAAATATTTCCAGCAAATTGTATTTTATTAAAAATATGTATAGAATGCATAGTGTACCATATATGGTACACGTCAGAAATTGTCCTTTTTCCGCTTTTCCGGGAAACTGGTGCATTTTCCAGGAAAATTAATATCCAATTCGTGTTTAGCGAGCGATTTTACATAAGGGTAGCTCGGTCTCCATATTGGGAGCTGACCTCATGCATTTAAGGGTTAACCCCAAAAAATTTCCGCTCGAAAAAGATATTCCTCAAACATTTTTTTTTTACAGAAATGTCTAAACAAAGTTTTGAGTTCAATATAAAATCGTTCTCGACAAGAGTTTTATACATTTGTCGATTCCGCGAAATCTAATTTAACTTTTTTGCTTATTTTTCCTACATAAATTTATTTTTTTGTAATATTCGGTTTCGGCCGAATAGTGACAATTTTGAAGAATATTCGGCAAAGGTCAAAAAAGTGTATTCGATTTTGTAATAAACCCTTTTTTTAAAACTCTCGTTTTATAACATTTAAACTGTTTCAATAGCTAATACATTTTTTTAAAAAAACCGTTTTATTTTTTTGTAAACCGTTACATTTTAAATTTCATGATATTTAGTGTCTCTTCACAATACAGCAGCAAGCAGCAGATAGCTAAATTTCCACATGTATTTTGTTGTTGGTGTTTTCTGGAGATTTTTTTCATGATTTAGCGGGTTTATGTCAAAAAAGTAGGTATCAGTGTTTCTATTTAAGTCAATATCAAGTGTGCAAGTTTTTTTTTTTTTGCTTGAGCAATCTGAGTTAATTTACAAAAATTGTGAAAATAGAATGAACGGCTTATTATCATGACTTCGCGTTAAAAATAATAAAAAGACAATTAAATTAGCTTTCATTTCGTTTTTATTTCATAAACCTAGCTATACGGGTTTCTGAGATAAAGCAGTTCTAAAAAAATTGATATAGCTGTACAAGTTTTTTTTTGCTGACTGTATATGGGGCATTCCAGGCCAAATCACTGACATTTAGATCCGACCCCCTTTGTTTATTTTTCTTTTGATATGTTGTAGTACGTATTTAATGCAACTTGCACTCAAATTTTCAGCCTTTTATACCAAGTTGGTGTTGAGTAATCAAAAAATAAAAAAAATTTAAAATTTCAATTAATTTTGACCAGTAAAAATATAGATATCTAAAAAAAAGTTAGACAACGTTTTGTTGGTATTTAAATGTAGTTTTAGAAAAAAATATGAAAAAATTATTCGAAGTAATTAGCACTTATTTTTTAACGTTAAAAAATGAAAATCGACTTTTTGAAAAAGTCCGAAACCTTCGATTTTTTTTTTAAGAAAGTCTTAAAATTCTGCTCTAAATTACGCAACTTTTAAGCCATAATTCGAGATGTGATCACACATTTTGAAAATTGCACTTTTTTTACTCTGGTTTATTTTATATGGTGCTCCAAAAAAATTAAGTTTTTAGATATTGACCGCAACTCCACTTAGATGTATTTAATTGGATGTAGAAATACGTCTCACGAAATTTCAAGATAATCGGACATGTCTAAGGTGTGCTACATAGGTCATGAAGTTTAAAAACGAATTAAACGTGGAAAATATGTATTTTTGTTAATTTTCTAAATTTTTTCGATATTTTGAGTTAAGTTTAAATTCAAATGGTTGAAATCGGTTAAAAATCAGCCAAGTTATTACAACTTCCCATGGCATCTAACGTGTGATTACATGATTAATAAATACGATTCAAACTTTTGAAATTTATTGAAATTATCTACTGTAGTAACATTTTTATTCTTCATGTTCCAGTGTAATATTTTTTTGGTTTTTATAAATTTTTTTTTAAGAAAACAAAAATTTAAAAATGGAGATTTCAAACGAATGTTGAAAAATGCAGTTATTTTTAGCAATAATTTAAAACATGTTAGCAAAACACAATATAAAAAACAATTGTCATCAAAATACTATACATTTGAACTTGAAGAATAAAAAAAAATTTATTACAGTAGAAAATTTCAATGAATTTCATAAATCGGATTGTATTCCTTATTCATGTGGTCTGCCACACGTTAGTTGCCTGGGGAAGTTTTAATAACATGGCTGATTTTCAAACGATTTTAGTTTTTAGCACCTTATTAGAGAGGCATTCTACTCGAAATTATAATTCTGTAACCACCTGAATTCAAATTTAACTAAAAATACCAAAAAAAATTAAAAAAAAGAGCAAAAAATTCATATTTTTCCTTGTAATCCGTTATTTAAAATTCAAGGCAGATGCGGCACGCCTTACCCATGTCCGATCAACCTAAATTTTTGTGAGACATATTTTTACCCACAAATGAATATATCTAGGGTAAGTTAAGGTCAATATCTACCAATTTAATTTTTTTGGAGCACCATATAAAATAAACCAGAATCAAAAAAAGTGCAATTTTCAAAATTTGAAAAAAATAGAAGGAATTGTGATCACATCTCGAATTATGGCTTAGAAGTTGCGTAATTTAGAGTAGAATTTTTAGACTTAAAAAAAAAATCAAGGGGTTCGGACTTTTTCAAAGTCTATTTTAATTTTAAAACGTTAAAAAATAAGTGATAATTACTTCGAATAATTTTTTCATATTTTTTTTTTCTAAAACTACATTTAAATACCAACAAGTGAGAGTGTTACATTCGGCTGTGCCGAATCTTTTATACCCTCCAAAATGTAAAAAACAATTTTAAAAAAATCAGGGGCTTCTTGTTTTTTTTTTGGTGGGGGGGGGGGGGTTGGTGGGAGACGTTAAGGGGCACCTTCCCCTTGCAATTTTGACCTTCTTCTGAGATAAGAAAGTTGCATTTGCTTAGCAAAAGTACAAAAAACCCTGCAAACAATGCGATTTTTCTTAGGTTGGTTTAGTTCTCCAAGGGGGAACTTTTCCCCCTTGGTCCGATTTTGCCCATTTCCCAACTTAACCTGCCTAGGAGTATAAGACATATTCGTGCTAAACTTCGGAAGTCTAGCTCTTTTATTTTGGACTGTATCGTGTCTTCTACAGACGGACAGACGGACGGACATCGCCAGAATGTCTTTGAATCGATCACTGATCAATAAAATATATTCTTTATGGGGTCCTAGACCGATATTTCGATGCGTTACACACGGAATGACAAAGTGAGTATATGAGGAGGGTATGACAAAATTTTGTCCGACTTTTTTAAGATATCAATTGGAATATTGAATTAGTTGGCAATCCTGAAGCAATGTGAACGTCGTTACTTGTATTTGAATGATTTTCTATTTTTTCTTCTTCTGTATTCGCTAGACTTAAGAACACATTTTTATACTCAATAAACTTTTATTAAAAACTATTACTGGTCAAACTTAATTGAAAATTTCAATATTTTAATTTTTTTTTTAAAAAATCGCCATTTTGAATTACTTAACACCAACTTGGTATAAAAGGCTGAAAGTTTGTGTGCAAGTTGCATTTAATACGTATTAAAACATATGCAAAAAAAAATTAATCGAAGGGGGTCTGGTCTAAAAGTGAGTGATTTTGCCAAGAATGCACACAATGCACACAAAGCTATAGTAGATAAAATTTGTTAAAGGCAAAATTCAAAATACCAGACCTTTTTTTCTCAAACGAGTATTTTTCTTATAAAGTATTTTGTAGGTAATTTATTAAGTTTTAATTTAAGCTTTATATCGTCCAGATTAAGCTAATAATAAATGCACTAGGGTCGAACTGGAAAATGATAATTTTTATAGATATTTTTTAAAAAAATTTTAAAAAATATTTCAAATATTTTTTTTCCAAGTTTAAACATACAAAATTTAAAAAAAATCCACTTATTAGTATTCATTTGTCAACAAATGAATGAATTTTGAATGACAAAAAAAAACGCATTTTATGACCTCCAATTCTTTTGGCATTTTTTTTTAGTCATTAAAAAAATTAGTTGACTAATGAACATTAAGTGGATTTTTTTTTTTAAATTTTTTATGTTTAAACTTGGAAAAACAAATTTTGAAATATTTTTTTAAATTTTTTTTAAAAAAATGTCTATAAAAATCATCATTTTCCAGTTCGACCCTCGTAGTGCATATATTATTAGGTCAATCTGGCCGCTATAAAGCTTAAATTAAAGCTTAATAAATTACCTACAAAACACTTTATAAGAAAAATACTCATTTGATAAAATAAGGTGTGGTATTTTGAATTTTGTCTTGAACAAATTTCATCTACTCTAGCTCTGTGTGAATATTTTTGGCTGGCACTGTATATAGAAAATGTGCAATAGAGTGGCATTAAGGTATTTTCTAATATTTGGTTACTTTGTAATAATCAAAGAAATTATTTACTAGTTATTAATATGAAACCTAAAATAGTTTCCGTTTAAATTCTTTGTAATACTGGAAAAGCTTTTAGGAGCAGGCATTAAATTCCGAAAATAAGAATAAAACACTCTTACTTCTTTTGATATACTTACTTGTGTATGGTTAAATGCGAACTGAATACATTACGCATTACAACAAAATAGTATTGTACACTCTCGACTGTAATTCTATACATTCCTAAATATTGTGGCAATAACGTATTTCCATGGCGTTCGACAACGTACTATAATTAAGAACAAAAGTATCAATAAACACATTCGTAAGTAAAGTGAAGAATAAATAAATAAAAGAAATAGTTCGGTTAGCCGAATATTTTGATATCCTCCACAATGTCAACAAATATGTATGTCTAAGCATAGTACTCAGTTCGTTTTCCCGTGAACAAATCTGTTTCATAATAAAAACAAGTAAAAAATTTAAATTCGGCCTTGCCGAATGTAGTGATACCCTCCACAATTTCAAAAAGATTATTGCAAAAAACTTTATTTAAAAGGAAATTAAATTAAAAAAAAAAAAAAAATTTTTTTTGAAAAAAAATTTTCACGAAAAAAAAAGTTTGGTAAAAAAAAAATCCGCGATTTTTGTCTTTTTTTGTCAAAAAATATGTTTGTACATGTTTAAATACCATTTGGTGTTCAAATATGTTCACATAAGTCAACCAGCAGCCGAGTTAAAGCATTTTGTATTTTTAGGTTATGTTGAATGCACTAAAATTTTTGAGGTGTCCTAACATTTTCGTTCATAACTTTTGAACCGCTGAACCGATATCGCTCAAATGCAATACCAAATTTCTCGGGAGAACTTCCAATAAATATGTTAAGTTATAGTCATCTACGTGTAATATTTTGGCCGTGATCACCATTTCCACAGACAGACGGACAGACGGACATCGCTAGAATGTCTTAAAATCGATCGGGCATCATGAATATATATACTTTATGGGGTCCCAGACCGATAGTTCTATGAGTTACAAACGGAATGACAAACTTATATATACCCTCCATCACTAAGTGGAGGGTATAAAAATGGCAACGCCAGCAATTATGATGAAATTGTTAAAAATGTTTTCACTCATATTTATAAATATATAAATTTTGGTGAAAAAGTGACAATTTCAGTTTTTTATTACAAGCGGTATTCTCTCTTGATAGCATTTTTGCAAGGGCAGCATTAATGCTATGATTTTATGCTACACGCAAAAAAAAAAAAACCGTGTCGGAGTGAGCAAAAATCTGGCATAATTTAACCAAAAATATGATAAAACTGCAACCGACGAAGTAGTTTTCGCAATTTAGCCAAAACGCTAATGTAAAAAATTTTGAAGAAAATGCTAATGCTATTTAAGCAAAAACTTGGCAAAATATACAAAAAGAAATATGGTGAAATATACCAAAATGATTAGAAAATGTGACTAAAAATATTGCTAAAAATTACCACATATATGCTAAAATAATTTTTTTATTAAATTTTTGTTAAAATTTGTATATTTGTTGAATTTAAAATTTTCACACACACAATAAATCTATATTTAATTTACCACCGACCAATTGACCCTTTTCGTACAATTTTCTCCAGTGACTGCTGCCTCGATTTTTCTTGAAGCTATAGCTTCAAGAATTTATTTAAAAACACCCTGTAAAAAAAGAGAATTATTATAAAACAAAAATTTTTAATTTAAAAAACTAGTTAACCCCATTGGTCTCTTGGTATGGAGGAACACTTACTTTGTCATTCCATTTGTAACTCATCAAAACAGGTCTGGACTCCATTGGCTTTGCTATATAAATGAGTTTTTAAGTTTTAATTTAATAACTAAAGGCAGTACTGGTGCCCACGCTCTTTATTGTAGTGAAGGATTCGTCATGGCTTCAAAAATGTATTTACCAGTACCCTGTAAAAATGGAACATTATTACCAAACACTAATTTTAACTAAAAATCTATTAAACCTTATTGGTGTCTTCGGAATGGGGGTATTCTAACTTTATCATTCCATTTGTAATTCATCGAAACATACGTCTGGGACTCCATTGGTTTTGCTAAATGAATGGTGTTTTAAGTTATGACAGCAAAATTAACTTTAGCATTCATTTATCTTACATTTATTTATCTTTGAAAAAACTAATTATTTATTTTTATTTATTAATTTATTTTAATTTTATTTATCAATTTCCTTTTTTTTATAACACAACAAATAAACAAACCACGCACACTAAAATACAAAATGAAAATGGCGGTCTGTATTTGTTTTTTCTGTTTTCTTTCGATAATTTTTTTTGCAAGTAATTTGCGTTATTGTGCAAGTTACTTGGTTATTTTACATAAAAAATTAATTATGTTACTTTAACATCGACAAGCATAATTTTAGCAAAAATTTGGTAAAAAATTTTTTTTGGTATGAAAAAAATTTTACCAAGTACGATTGCTCAATCTGACACAGATTTTTTTTGCGTGTACAAAGCGTGAGCGTTTTTTTTCGATTTTATTGTGAGTTTAAAAACAGCTGTTATTACATTTCGCTCTTGTCAAATTAGCTATTTTATTTTAGTCGGATTTGGTGACTTTGTGTTTAAAGAATATTTTTTATTTTATTTTATTATGAATTACCATATAATTACAAATCATCTACTAATTTTACCTAACCGAGAACTGGTAATAATGGCCTTCGTCTCGTTGTAGCGAAACATACCAAGGCCTCTGGTGGGAATCGAACCCACGACCCCCAGACTCATAGGCTAGCACGCTACCAACTAGCCTACTGGGGCGCCAGTATTTAAAGAATAGTTGGCAGCAGTGCTGCGCTCAAAGAAGATGAAATAGTTTTCTTTTTCCATTTGTGTCGTTCTAACTTACAATTAGTTGTTTTTTGTTATAAAACGTTTTAAAAATCTGTTTTTTTACACAAGATATAAAAGTTTGTTAATTTTTCTTATTGTTTTCCGGAAAAACTGAAAGGTGTTAAGTATTGTAAGTTTGAACGGTTTGAAAGGGCAGAATATGCTATTGGTTTTAGTCTTGCATATAAATGAAAGTCATGCATATTTTTATTTCATGTATTTTGTTGTTGTGGTCTTGCACACTCTTGTATTTATACAAGATCTGCAAGCTTTGAAAGGTCTGCAAGAGCAAGAGAGCAAATACCGCTACAGTTTCTTCCTTATAATTGTCGAAAGTTTGTTGATTAATAAACTTTTTATTATAATTTGACGCCTTTAACGACCACAGGCAAGTAAATTTGCCAAAGTGTTTTTGGCGATTATTTTTGTACATGTAAAAGATAGGATAAATGTGCTAAAAGATGCATTGTAGAATAGTGTTAGTGCAACAAAACTTTAGTTTTCAGTCTCTAATTTGATCCACCTAATCTCTAGTTTTGGGATAAAAGAATTATACTTGTCAAGCGAAACCAGGGACAAGTAGTGGATTTAGAGAACCAACTTCTTGTAGAATAACTATTATTGAGTTGCAGATCTAAAGAATCATAGCGATTAACAAATTTCTTTGGGCAGTACTGCGTAATCACCAACGGTCAATTTGTTTCACTAAGAAAAATAAGGAGGAAGGAGAGGGGTATTAGGTCACAGATCACGACAATGAACAGAAATTCAAAATCGCTTTGTTAAAGATTAAATCATAGTACTCTGTTCCCTGCGGTTTAATTTTTTTTAGAAAAATATTACCAAATGCATAAAAAGAAGTAAAAAAGTTAAATTCAGCCTTGCCGAATGTAGTGATACCCTCCACAATTTCAAAAAGATTATTGGCAAAAACTTTATTTAAAAGGAAATTACTTTTGAAAAAAAAAAATTGAAAAAAAAATTTCTGCGAAAAAAAAATTTTGGTAAAAAAAAAATCCGCGATTTTTGTCTTTTTTTGTCAAAAAATATGTTTGTACTTGTTTAAATACCATTTGGTGTTCAATTATGTTCACATATGTCAAGCAGAATCCGAATTAAAGCATTTTGTATTTTTAGGTTATGTTGAATGTACTGAAATTTTTGAGGTGTGCTTACATTTTCGTTCATAACTTTTGAACCGCTGAACCGATATCGCTCAAATGCAATACCAAACTTCTCGGGAGAACTTCCATTAAATATGTTAAGTTTCAGTCATCTCTGTGCAATATTTTGTCCGTGATAGCATTTTCCACAGACAGACAGACGGACATCGCTAGAATGTCTTAAAATCGATCGGGCATCATGAATATATATACTTTATGGGGTCCCAGACCGATATTTCGATGAGTTACAAACGGAATGACAAACTTATATATACCCTCTATCACTAAGTGGAGGGTATACAAATCTCAACAAATTCTTGGTCAACACTATTATTCTATCTCTAATAGGCAAGAAACAGCAGTGGTTTGAAGGAAACATTTTTTAAAAAAATTTTATAATTTTTGATTTTTTTAATATTTAAAGTCTGATTTTACAGTGTATGATTAATAATGATTAGGGATGAGATTTTCATGCACTAAAAAATACAAAATATGCTCTAAAAAATTCAAAATATGCACTAAAAAACCAAAAATATGCACTAAAAAATAAAATGTGTGCAATAAAAATCTTATTTTCCTACAAAAAACTTCTTAAAAAGCAAAACGCCGAGTTTAAATAGATACATTTAAAACTTTATGTAAACAAGATTTTTTTTTATAAATTAAGACAATCTATAAAAAAAATTAAAAAGAAAAAAAATAATTTTCTTATTTTCAAAATAAATAAAAAAATAGTTTTTGAAACAAATATATGTATTTCAATTTGTGTTTTTGCTAAGTTATGACTAGGGATGTGATTTCCATGCAAATGCATGTTTTTGTCGATAATCCAAAAACGATATCGATCAATTATCTTTCCGAATCACGAAATTTGCGTTTAAATGGCATCGATTTGTTGTTGCATATTTTTGCATATTGTGGTGAAAATGCATACTTTTGCATATTTTGGTTTTAAAGGCATATTTTGTGCATATTTCCAACTTTAAAGTGCATATTTTTGCATATTTTGTCATATGAGAAAAATACAGACGGGAAAGTGCTGGCAAAGAACCTTATTTGGTAGTATAAGTGCTGGGAAAGCAATGCAGTAAAGTACTCTATCAGCGCTCTAATGATAACCATGGTAAACGGTCTGCCGTATACGATTTTTTAACTCTGTAACAGAGCTGTTTTAGAGTACTTTAAAAGCAACATAACAAAGTACTTTATGAGCAACATCACAAAGTTTTACATATTTTTTTATACCCTCCACATAGTGATAGAGGGTATATATAAGTTTGTCATTCTGTTTGTAACTCATCGAAATATCGATCTGGGACCCCATAAAGTATATATATTCATGATGCCCGATCGATTTTAAGACATTCTAGCGATGTCCGTCTGTCCGTCTGTCCGTCTGTCCGTCTGTCCGTCTGTCCGTCTGTCTGTCTGTCTGTCTGTCTGTCTGTGGAAAATGCTGTCGCGGACAAAATATTGCACAGAGATGACTGAAACTTAACATATTTATTGGAAGTTCTCCCGAGAAGTTTGGTATTGCATTTGAGCGATATCGGTTCAGCGGTTCAAAAGTTATGAACGAAAGTGTAAGCACACCTCAAAAATTTCAGTGCATTCAACATAACCTAAAAATACAAAATGCTTTAATTAGGCTTCTGGTTGGCATATGTGAACACAATTGAACACCAAATGGTATTTAAACAAGTTCGAACATATTTTTTGACAAAAAAAGAAAAAAATCGCGGATTTTTTTTACCAAAATTTTTTTTCGCGGAAATTTTTAAAAAAAAAAAATTTTTTTTTCAAAAGAATTTCCTTTTAAATAAAGTTTTGCAAAATCTTTTTGAAATTGTGGAGGGTATCACTACATTCGGCAAGGCCGAATTTAACTTTTTTACTTGTTTTTAATTAGTATCGATGTAGATCGATAGTTTTTTAAAATAATGATACCGAAACGAATCTCAAAGAAATTAAATGTTGACTTCAAAAGTTAAATAAAAATTTAACGAAAAATTAAATAAAATGAAAATTAAATAAATAATAAAATGAAAGATTAAATTAAAAAAAAAACAAGTAAGAGTGTTAAATTTGGCTATACCGAATCTATAATACCCTCCAACATATAAAAAAAAATTTTTAAAAAATTTCAGGGGCGTTTTTTTTGGGGGGGGGGGGTCAGTTGAGGTCATTTGGGGGACACATAAACCCATGCGGTAAATGTTTAAAAGTTCATTTATTATGCTTTTTGAGCTTAAGTAATACAATTTTATCATTATTTAAAAACATTTTTAATATCCACGCCCACAAAAGGGGGCGGACAAAAAAAACGATTTTTTTATTTCCTAAGTCCAAGTGCAGGTTCTTAAACTTTTTCTGACATCAAATCGTTTCATTTTCTTAACAAAAATACAAAAAAACCTGTGAAAATATGGCGTTTTTCAGAGGTAAGTTAAGTTCTTTAAGAGGGAACTTTTTCCCCCAGGTCTGATTTTGCCCATTTACGAACTTAAACTGCCTAGGACCAAAAGACATATTCCTGCCAAACTTAACGAGTCTATCTCTTTTATTTTGGACTGCATCGTGTCTTATACAGACGGACAGACGGACGAACATACGGACATTCTATAAAAGTCTTAGAATCGATCATAGATCAATAATATATATATTTTATGGGGTCCCCGACCGATATTTCGATGCGTTACAAACGGAATGATAAAGTGAGTATACCCCCATACTGTAGTTGGAGGGTATAATAATAAATTAAAAATTAAGTAAAAAATATCAAGTTAACTACGATCACTATTTCAGTCTTTGGAGTTATTTCTGTCTTTCTAATAGGTTTATATTTTGGGAATTTCAAGCCTCATTCTCCGAAAAAATTTTTTAATGAATTAATTTTAGAAACAAATGCATTTACCAATTAAGATATGAATTTTATTTTTAATATAATACCATAATGTTGTTTTTTTATTTTTAGTACCAAAAGGTACATAAAAATAAAATGTATTAATTCGGCCTTTATATATGTATATATATTCGATTAGAGTTTTATTCTAGTTTGAGGCCCAAAAATATTTCTATTTATGATATTGTCATAATAGAGTATTTTTAATTTATTGCTTTAAAAAAGTTACTCATCTCATAGTATGTCTGTACTGATCAGTTTCATCCCCACTAAGGAATCTTCAGCAGACTTTAGAGAATCATCGTTGGTCAATCAAACATCAAACCAGACATAATATTTGATATATTTCACAAGTTATACGAGAGATACTATTATGATATGTTGGAAAACAGATTTCGGACCTTAGTGGGGATGAAACTGATCAGTACAGACATACTATGAGATGAGTAACTTTTTTAAAGCAATAAATTAAAAATACTCTATTATGACAATATCATAAATAGAAATATTTTTGGGCCTCGAACTAGAATAAAACTCTAATCGAATATATATAATACCATAATTTTAGATCTCTTTTTTTAAAAAAAAAGGTATTTAAAGATAGAATGTTAAAGGCAACACTATTAATATTACGACAATTTTCAAGAATAAAGAACGTACTTTAAAGTCCATCCGACAAAAAATTAATCTTGCTCATCACAAAAGTAAATAAAATAGTCCATTACTAGATATAATTAATTTTAATCTCGTTAAATTCGTAAAACTTTAAAACTTTATCTCGGATATGGAAAATTTTTGTTTGTTGATTTTAAGAAATGCAGTGGCACTGCATTTATTTCACATGAAAATGTTACTACGAGTATTTTAAAAAACAACCTTTTTCATATATCTAAAGATATAACAGAAGAATTTCAGAGAAAATCTTTTAATTTATTTAATATAGGCAATTGGAATAGAATATACACAACTTTATTCATATAGCAGATGACGTTGTTAATATGGGAGCGTCATTATCACAATTTTCTGCTATCGGTTTCAAAAAATAGTTTGGATTATATAAAGAGTATTATAAAGGGTTCAGACAACCCTCTTGCTCAAATTCAAAGAAAACTACATATTTTCATTCCGATAATTCAGCAAATAATATTCCTTTGGTTTATCCCATTAGTACATTTTCTAAATATTCTCTTGGAAATGTCAAAGAAACTTCTATCTCGAGTGATTTTTTCTTTTGTAAATATTCATGGATTTAAAGTTAGATCCACCTCTCCTGATAACGTATGTTTACTGCAAAATAGAAATGTGATAGTTGTTAAAGAAATTTTTAGTAAAAAACGGTCGAAATACAAAGGTGATGATATTTTATTGAAAGGAAACATTTTTCAAGAAAACGGAGATTTTTTTGAGTTTTCAAATGTTCGAGATTTCGGATAAAAATTAGTACTGGTGAAGCCATCTCCTATATGTGATTGCATACCACTTTATATAAAAAAAATTAATTGCTTTACTGGAGCTTTATATTAAAATTTGGTCGAAAAAAAAACTCTGGCAAAGCTCTTTCCTAGGTGTAATTGCATACTACTTTATATACTAAAAATAAAGTGTTTTACCAGAGCCTTATTTTTTGTACCGTCATATTTTTCTGCTTGGGTAGGGATGAGATTTTCATGCACTAAAAAATCGAAAATATGCGCTTAAAATATGCACTAAAAAATTCAAAATATGCACTAAAAAACGTAAAAATATGCACTAAAAAATAAAATGTGTGCAATAAAAGTCTTGTTTTCATTCGAAAAACTTCTTAAAAAAGCAAAAAATAAAACCGGGCTTAAAAAGTAATATTTTAAACTTTATATAAGCAGGATTTTTTTAGAAATTAGGACAATCTATAAAAAAATAATGAAAAAGAAAAAATATTTTTTTTATTTTCAAAATAAATTTTAAAAATTTTAAAAAAAATTTAAACAAATAAATTTCGATTTGTGTTTTAGCTAATTTATATCAAATTATGCAAAATTAAATATGCACTTAAAAATTCGAAATATGCACAATATATGCACTTAAAGCCAAAATATGCAAAAATATGCATTTTAACCAAAATATGCAAAACAAATCGATGCCATTTTAAAGCAAATTTCTTGATTCGGAAAGATAATTGGTCAAAATAGTTTTTAGACTATCGACAAAAAACATGCATTTGCATGGAAGTCTTGTCTCTACTCATTACAATACACAAAGGTGTACTAAAATAAATAAACAATACAATCTTTTCTTTGTTTTCAAAAAATTGGTGGCCATATAATGCGGATTTTTTTCTTGAGTGTTTAGTAGAGAAATTAGTTGAGAAATAAATATTAATAAGTGGATTTTTAGACCCTCAAACCACAGTATGGGGGTATACTCACTGTCATTCCGTGTGTAACGCATCAAAATATCGGTCTAGGACCCCATAAAGTATATATATTTATGATCAGTGATCGATTCTAAACATTCTAGCGATGTCCGTCCGTCTGTAGATAACACGATGCAGTCCAAAATAAAAGAGCTAGACTCCCGACATTTGGCACGAATATGTCTTATGTTCATAGGCAGGTTAAGTTCGTAAATGAGCAAAATCGGACCAGGGGAAAAAAGTTCCCCCTTGAAGAACTAAACCAACCTCTGAAAAATACCATTTTTATACCCTCCAACTACAGTATGGGGGTATACTCACTTTGTCATTTCGTGTGTAACGCATCAAAATATCAGTCTAGGATCCCATAAAGTACATATATTTATGATCAGTGATCGATTCTAAGACATTCTAGCGATGTCCGTCCGTCCGTCTGTAGTCAACACGATGCAGTCCAAAATAAAAGAGCTAGACTCCCGACATTTGGCACAAATATGTCTTATGTTAATATGCAGGTTAGGCTCGTAAATGAGCAAAATCGGACCAGGGGGCAAAAAGTTCCCCCTTGAAAAACTAAACCAACCTCTGAAAAATTGATTTTTTTTACGTGATTTTTTGTGTTTTTGTTTAACAAATCCAACATTTTTATGCTACAAGAAGTTCAAAGTCCTGCACTTATTGTTAGACCCAGAGAATTATAAAATGTCTTTTTTTTTTGTGTTTTTTGTTTAACAAATGCAACATTTTTATGCTACAAGAAGTTCAAAGCCCTGCACTTGGACCCAGAGAATTAGAAAATATCGTTTTTTCGGTCCGCCCCCTTTTACGGGCGTGGAATACAATTTTTTTTTAAATAATGATAGACTTGTATTTCTTTACTGCAAAAATCATATAACTGAATTTTTAAACACATAGTCGAGAAAAAATTGCCCCCCCAATTACCACTACCAACGCCCCCTCCCCCCAAAAAAAAACGCCACTGCGATTTTTTTTATTTTGTTGCATGTTGGAGGGTATAAAAGATTCGGCATAGCCGAATTTAACACTCTTGATTTTTTTTATAATTTTTTAACATGGAAAAAAATTAAGAAATATTTTTAATTTTTTTTTTAAATTTCTATAAAAATTATCATTTTCCAGTTCGACCCTTGTATAGGGTGTTCGTTTTAGAGGTTCACAACTTTGAATTGGTAATACTGCTTTATTTGACAACCGATCTAACTGCTGATAGTTGTGTTTTGTTAAGTATGGTTTGACATTTTATCATGCAAAGACTTACATAAGAGCAACGCTTTCAAATTGTAGAAATTTTTTATCAAAAAAATTCTTCTTTTCGTCAAACTTAAATTTTATTCAAAGATCCTATTAATTGGTTACCAATATCGTTTGATTTAACCCCATTGGATTATTTTCTGTGGGGATATGTAAAGTAACTTGTCTTTTCCGATAAATTAGAGACAATTAAACACCTGGAAATAAACCTTCGACGAGTTATTGGAGAAATTCGAAAAACAGCCTCAAATTCTGTAAAAATTGTGTGAAAATGGAGGTTCAGATTACTCCATTTACGAGCCATTTTTGGTATCGATATGGCTCCAAATCATTTTTAAACATTAATGTCATAAAATTATCTACCCAATAAAGTTAGTTTGATTGATATTAAAAATATTTTTCCTTAATTTATTTTAATTTAAAGTTCGGTAACAGTAAAAACAAGTGAGAGTGTTAAATTCGGCTGTGCCGAATCTTTGATACCCTCCAAAATGTTAAAACACATACAAAAAATTTCAGAGGCGTTTTTGGGAAGAGTGCTCAGTGGGGGTGCTGGGGGATACCTTCCCCAACGCGATAAATTTTTACTAAGTTATTTATTATGCTTATTGAACTTTAGTTATACAATTTTCTCATAATTTTTATGTTTTTTTAATCCACGCCCACAAAAGGGGGCGGGGCAAAAAAACAATGTTTTGTAGCCCCCCGGGGGTAAGTGTATGACTTTTAACTCTTACATAAAAAGGTTTAATTTTTTTAACAAAAATGCAAAAAAAGATGTAAAAAATGGCACTTTTATTGAGGTTTTTTTAGTTCTTTAAGGGGGAACTTTTTTGCCCCTCATCCGATTTTACCCATTTCCGAACTTAACCGGCCTATGACTATGAGACACATTCGTGCCAATTTTCAGGAGTCTAGCTAAATTATTTTGGACTGAATTGTGCTTTATACAGACGGACGGACGGATATTCATAGAATGACTTATAATCGTTCATAGATCAATAATATATATACTTTATGGGGTCCCCGACCGATATTTCTATGCGTTACAAACGGAATGACAAAGTGAGTATACCCCCATACTGTGGTTGGAGGGTATAAAAACACCCTATAGTACATTTATTATTTACTCAATCTGGACGATACAAAGCTTAAATTAAAGCTTAATAAATTACAAAACACCTGATAAGAAAAATACTCGTTTGATAAAAAAATGTCTATTATTTAAATTTTGTCTTTAAGAAATTTTATCTACTATAGCTCTGTGAGAGTACTTTTGAGCGGCACTGTATATATATATATATTAATTTTAAGACATTCTAGCCATATCCGTCTATGGATTACACCCTGCAGTACAAACTAAAAGTTATGGACTTCCAATAGAATTGCAAACAAAAAATATTTATTTTTTTTACATTTTCGACACAGCTGAATTTAATTTTTTAACTTTTTTTATCGTATTTCTTTAGGTACCATACCTTTATTTCGATTTGTTCCAAAAGTAAAAAAAATACAGATATTCTCTGTTACAAAGTGGAAGGTATATTAAAATTTGTTTTAATCTTAAAAACTTACTGGATGGTATTGTTTTAAAAACGCATGCATACGTTCAATCTCTTCGGAAGTTAAACTTTTAATGATAAAAAATTTATTGTAGCTTTCATAAAATTGTGCGGCCGATTTGCCGGATGATTCAATACGTACTGGCTGGGAACGTGTCAGAGATTCACGATAATCCACATCATCCACGCCAAATCTTTCACGAAGATTACGAAACACTAAAGGACAATATTCTTTAACCTTAAAATGTGATGGCATATTTTCTCTAAAAAAGTATTTTACTATAATAAAAATAGATAAATTTAGAATAACTTGACTTTAACTTACTTATTAAATAAATGATTATCGACTTTAATTTTGGAATATGCCCGAAAATCATCGGGCAAAAGCATCACAGGTATATTTACATGGCTCAGTTCATTTATCTTAAAAATAATTGAATGACAAAAAACAAAATTAATATAGAATGCAACGCAATTAGAATTAATAGTAGCTTCTTTTAAACAGGTTTATAATATATTATGTTGGCAAATTATTTATTTCCTTTTCTATTCCCATTTTTATTTCATAAACCCATTTAGAAGTCGGAACTATTTTCAACGCAATTACATTGTGTATTTTAAAAGCACGGTGTTTATTTTACTTACTGTATGATTTATGCCCCACATAAACACACTAAGAATCGGTTCATTAGCTCGGAAAAGTTTGACTTTTTGATGTTTTACACGAAAATGTTTTTTCTTGAGAATGCGTGGATGTGATGATGTTGAACTCTTCTTATCCATGGTGTATTTTATATAAAAAAATACTTTCTGTTAAGTCTTGTAATAAGTTGCTGAAAATAATTATAAGAAATACAAATTCATTAAGGATAAATAAAACATTTAAGCCCAATTAGTTTTTTAATCGATTTAAAAGTACAGTGAAACAAATGGTGGGGGATACCTTCCCTATAGCGATAAATGTTAACTAATTTATTTATTATGCTTTTTGCACTTAAGTAATACCTTTTTTCATTATTTTAAGGATTTTTTTAAATCCACGCCCACAAAAGGGGGCGGGCAGAAAAACACAAATTTTTCCATCACTCTGGGTCTAAGTTCAGGAGTTTAAATTCCTACGGACATAAAAATATTTTATTTGTTTAACAAAAATGGAAAAAAATGTAAAAATTACGTTTTTTAGAAGTTTTTTTTAGTTCGTTAAGGGGGAACTTTATTCCCCTGGCCCGATTTCCGAACTTAACCGGCCTATTTATTTTTACAATTAATCAACTAATCAATTATTCGTCATGAATAAATTATTATAATGAAGTAAATAATGGTTAAAACCCATCATTTGTTCGATGTACAATGCAGGATAAGGATCAAAAATATTGGTTCCAGCCAAGCACACAACGTGGTGGTGGTTCTGTTAGCGTATGCAAATGTTTTACAGCCCATTGTACCGGCTTATTTCTCTTTTAGTAAGGACTTTTAACTGCTAGCAGCTATATCGATTCAATTTCTGAAGTATTTTCTTCATATTTTGATCAAAAATTTGAGTCTAAATCGACCGAGGCCTGAATTTAAGGGGATAATGCCCCCCGCCATAGGCGAAATTTTTAATGGACTGACTTAATGGAAAACAGTCACCAGACATTATCCCAATTGAAAACCTTTGGTCTACTACCGATCGTGCCACTTAATTCTACCAAATAACTATAAAAGTGAATTGATCAGCGCTAAGAAGGATATCTGGTCTAAAGCAACAACAAATGACTGCTCCAAATCGTTCAAATCTAATTAAATTAAAATAGGATTAAATGTATTTTGAAAGCTAAATGAACAAGTATTTCATCAGGGTCTGTTTAAATTTTGATCAACTTTTCATTTAATGAATTAATTTTTTTAGTGCGCTATAATTATGAATAGTCTATTTAAGACTTTTTTATAAAACCACCTCTTATATTTTTATTGTGTTATTTAAAACTGAATTGTGACTTTAATTAAATAAATTTGAATAAAAATGTTTAATTGACACAAAAAAAAACTTTTTTGATATTTTGAATAAAAACAATAAGTTGTAAAAAATAATTTAAAGTGCGCTATAATTTTGAGAAGTACTTTATATTTTTTTCAATATTAAAAATTTTTACTGTTTTGAGGGATTGGTCCACAAAAAATAAAAATGCCTATATCTAGAGAAGGCAATTTGATACAACATTTCTGATGACAGATTAGTGTTTAGGAAAATGCTTTCTAAAATGTATGTGCAAAAACCGTGTCGAGTACTGTAATTATATCTGACACGTTGTTTTTTCAAAAAAATATTTTTTATTTACAGTGGGCGACAATGGGGGGGGTGAAATAAAGCCATAGGCAATAAGGCCATATGGCATTATTTCCCAAAGAGTTGAGAAATAAGGCCATATGGCGTTATTAGCAACCACTGTTGGAAATAAAGCCATATATGGCTTTGTTACTCATTTAAATATTTTTAAAAAATGTTCATCATTATTTTGCGGAGAGTGTGGAAATATATTTCCACATAAATCCTGCTACCCAAAAAAAAATATTTAGCGAAGCCTCTAAATTAATTTATGGAGTTTGAAATGGCGTACGGACATAGCGCCAATGGTCTTATCGCCCAAAACCGTAAATGTCATATCGCCCAAGCTGCGACATATAGCCCAAAATGATAGGTCTAAAAATGTTACTTCTCGCAAAACAAAATTGTCAAAAAATCCAAAATATTTTTTTGGGCGAAATTTCGAACTTACGACTTCTATGATTTGTGTTTTTGTAATAAAGGTTTTCTGCGTAGCTGGCCTTCGGCCGGGCTTAGGGATTACATACTCCATAAATTAAACCCACCCTCTCTGCAAACCAAAGCTATTTTGGTTATCAGGCCTTTTTGAGGCATAACAAATTTGATAGCCCAAAGGCCTGCTACCCTAGAAAACTTTACTTTGCGGAGAGGGTGGGTTTAATGCATGGATTTTGTAATCCCTAAGCCCGGCCGAAGGCCGGCTACACAGAAGAACTTTTTTTGTTAAACAATCTTTAAATTAAAAACCCTGCCAATAAAAAATTGGTGCCTCTAGACCCCTCTAAGTTCCGAGGTTCCTGGTATATGTGGTTTTTTAATTTAAAGATAGTAAAAAAAATTTTTTTTCTGCGTAGACGGCCTTCGGCCGGGATTAGGGATTACAAACTCCATAAATTAATTTAGCGGCTTCGCTAAATAATTTTTTTTTGGGTAGCAGGATTTACGGGGAAATATATTTCCACATTTTCAACTGATATGGCTTTATTTCAACTTTGGTTGCAAAATCAATATGACTTTATTGCTCAATCGTGTTGGTAATAAAGCCATATGGCCTTATTTCCCATTGAATTGAGAAATAAGGCCATATGGCCTTATTGCCTATGGCTTTATTTCACCCCCCGGCGACAATACATTGGAAACGTTTTTATAGTAGATAAAATTTGTTAAAGACAAAGTTAACAATACTAAACGTTATTATTACCAAACGAGTATTATTTAAAAAAATGTTATGTGGGTAATTTATCAAGCTTTAATTTAAGCTTAATAGCGTCCAGATTGGGTAAATAATGAATGTGTTACGAGGGTCGATGTGGAAAATGAAATAATTTATAGACATTTTTTAGAACATTTTTAAAATATATTTCTGAGTTAATTTTTTCCAAGTTAAAACATTAGAAATTTAACAAGTAAAAAAGTTAAATTCGGCCTTGCCGAATGTAGTGATACCCTCCACAATTTCAAAAAGATTATTGCAAACAACTTTATTTCAAAGGAAATTACTTTTGAAAAAAAAAAAAAATGAAAAAAATTCCGCGAAAAAAAAATTTTGGTAAAAAAAAAAAAATCCGCGATTTTTTTATTTTTTTGTCAAAAAATATGTTCGTACTTGTTTAAATACCATTTGGTGTTCAATTATGTTCACATATGTCAACAAGAAGCCGAATTAAAGCATTTTGTATTTTTAGGTTATGTTGAATGTACTGAAATTTTTGAGGTGTGCTTACATTTTCGTTCATAACTTTTGAACCGCTGAACCGATATCGCTCAAATGCAATACCAAACTTCTCGGGAGAACTTCCAACATATATGTTAAGTTTCAGTCATCTCTGTGCAATATTTTGTCGGCGAGAGCATTTTCCACAGACAGACGGACAGACGGACATCGCTAGAATGTCTTAAAATCGATCGGGCATCATGAATATATATACTTTATGGGGTCCCAGACCGATATTTCGATGAGTTACAAACGGAATGACAAACTTATATATACCCTCTATCACTAAGTGGAGGGTATAAAAAAGGTCCAGTTGTTTTTATTCAGTGATCAAATAATTTTTCCAACAACCCAAACAAACAGTGGAATTTTTTAAGTACAGTAGCAAAAAATCACCATTTTCGACCTCCAATTCTTTTGACCACCAATTTTTTGTTAACAAAGAAAATTTAAATTATCTTAATATATCCTTAGCATACACTTAGGTGTACTAAAATTAATAAACAATAACATCTTTTCTTTGTTTACAAAAAATTTTTGGTCAAAAGAATTGGCGGTCAAAAAATGTGAATTTTTTATACTGAACTTAAAAAATTCCACTGTTTGTTTGGGTTGTTGGAAAAATTATTTGATCACTGAATAAAAACTATTGGACCTTTTTTTAAATTTCTAATGTTTTAACTTAGAAAAAATCGACTTAGAAATATTTTTTAAAAATGTTCTTAAAAATGTCTATAAATTATTTCATTTTCCACATCGACCCTCGTAACACATTCATTATTTACTCAATCTGGACGCTATTAAGCTTAAATTAAAGCTTGATAAATTACCTTCATATTATTTTTTTTAAATAATACTCGTTTAATAATAATAATAATAACGTTTAGTATTGTTAACTTTGTCTTTAACAAATTTCATCTACTATAAAAAAGTTTCCAATGTATTGTCGCCCACTGTATGTATATGATTATATCAAAATATAAATTCCATTACATGTGCGACCACTTATAAATATATATTGAGTTTACCCAACCCGAGTAAAAACAAGTGAGTGTGTTAAATTCGGATATGCCAAATTTTTATACCCTCCAAAATGTAAAAAAAAAATTTAAAAAAATTGTCAGAGGCGTTTTTGGGGGGGGGGGGTGCTGGGGGCAGTGGGGGACTTTGAGAGCAACTTCCCATCGCGGTAAATATACCAAATGTTTCATTTAACAAAAATACAAAAAAACATTTAAAAAAATTTTATTTTTCAGAGGTTGGTTCAGTTCTTCAAGGGGGAACTTTTTTCCCCCTGGCCCGATTTTGCCCATCCACGAACTTAACCTGCCTATAAACATAAGACATATTTGTGCCAAACTTCAGGAGTCTAGCTGTTTTATTTTGGGCTGCATTGTGTTATATACAGACAGACGGACGGACGGACAGACGGACATTCACAGAATGTCTTAGAATCGATCATGGATCAATAATATATATACTTTATGGGGTCCCCGACCGATATTTCGATGCGTTACACACGGAATGACAAAGTGAGTATACCCCCATGCTGTGGTTGGAGAGTATAAAAAGTTATATGACGCAATATTTAATTTTATATGAACAGATATGCTTTTATGTAAATCCATATCAACTTTGATCCGAAATTTGGCGAATCGAATACTATACGATTTTATCAAATTCTATTATTTTTCATAAATAATATCTAATTTGATCCCAAAAATGGGTATATCTAACCGTATTAAATCATATCTTATCTGTTAAAATTATATTAAATTTTATATAATTAAATGAAATCGGGTATTTTTTTTAGAATTTTAAACGTGAGCGTAGAGTGACTAGATAGTGAAAGTGTAGAAAAAGTAAAATCGTGTGTAGTGAATGAGAAGAGACATTGAAGAAAAGAGGAGTAAGAAGAAGAATTGTAATTGAAAGTTATTTTGATAAAGTGAGTTGTTGTTGGGGAATCCTGTGGACATAGTTGAGACTTCCCTGGTCATAAAAGTAGGGTTAAGTTGAATATTTTGGTTGATTTGTGTATTTGTTGGTTGGTGGCGATATGCCTCCTACCAGAGGTGCGCGTAAGGAGACAGCGGCGGCGTCAAGCAAGCCGTATGTGAGTGGTAGTGGCGGCGGTAATGGTGTCGGTGGTGTTGCTAGCAGCGTAAGAGTTGGTGTGCAGCGTTTGAAGGGCGCAGACATTGTGAATTTGGGCGTTCGTAACTATGTAGACGAAAGCGACGAGGTGAAGAGGATGGATATAGAGGTGGAAGGCGCAGCGGCGTCGGTAATGAGCAGCGAAGAAGAGACGGATGGTGCTGTAGGGCAAGGACGGTCGACTTTATAAGGATGTGCAGAACTCAGAAGTGGGGACATCAGAAAGTTATGCTGCAAAAATGAAAAACTATTATGCTGCAAAAAAAAAAATTATGCTGCAATAAAATAAAAATTATGCTGCAAAAAAACAAAAATTTAAAAAAAAAAAAGTTTAATGAAAAAATTTTTTTAAAATGCCAAAATGTAAAGAAATTAAAGACAAAAAATACAAAATTAACTAACAAAAAAATAAACTTGTCAAAAATGGTTAAAAAATTTTTTCGATTGAAAAAAAATTTTTTCACCACTTTTCATAAGCTAATTTTTTTAGTAAATATTTTTGTAATTTTTGTCATTAAATTCATTACATTTTGGCATTTTAAAAAAATTTTTTCATTAATTTTTTTTTTTTTTAATTTTTGTTTTTTGCAGCATATTTTTTTTTTTTTTTTGCAGCATAATTTTTTTTTGCAGCATAATTGTTTTTCATTTTTGCAGCATAACTTTCTGATGTCCCCACTTCTGAGTTCTGCACATCCTTATAAAGTCGACCGTCCTTGGTAATTGGTGTTAATGGGGATGTGTGGGTCGATGTTGTTCGGGGCTGTCCACAGGGGTCTATCTGTGGTCCACATATGTGGAATCTCATGATGGATCCACTGCTACGACAACTCGGACAGACGTATAAGTGTTGTGCTTATGCGGACGATCTGCTCATCCTGATTGAAGGAGATTCGCGTGCTCGAATCCAGACTTTGGCTGAGGATGATTTACGTGTCGTATGTGCGTGGGGTACTGAAGTTGGTGTTGCAGTCGCAACTGTCATGATGTTGCTGAAAGGTAACCTCTCGGGCAGTCGACATCCGACGGTGCGAGTCAATGGGGGTGCAAGTCTAAGATACGTGACGCAAGTCAAATATCTGGGGCTCACCATCAGAAAGGATGTTTTTCCTTGTACACATTAACAATGTGCGGGACAAATTGGCTGGCGTTGTAGACAGTATGCGTCATTTTCTTAGATGCGATTGGGGCCTCAGTAGGCGTGCTGTCCGCATCATATATGGTGGGCTATTTGTCGCCTGTGCGACTTATGGTGCGCCTGTATGGTACCGGACTGCTACATCTGCTGCGGGTGTCCGCAGGGTTTTGTCAGTTCAGCGAATTTCGTTGTTAGGTTGCATGAGGGTGTGTCGTACAGTCTCCACGGATGCTTTACAGGTCTTGATGGGTGTTCCTCCATTAGACTTGGAGGTGGTGCGTAAAGCTATCGCCTACAAGTTGAAGAAGGGACATTAACTGTTACCAAATGACTGGCTTGTGGTCAGGAGGTGGCACCGTCGAAACGTAAAGCCCGCCTTGAAGACTGTGTAATCACGGAGTGGCAGGAGAGATGGGATGCGAGCGCGAATGGTCGAGTAACTTACGGTTTTATTCGAGATGTCCGTTTTGTGAGTCAACACCCCGGCTTCGGCTTCAGCCTAAGTCTGGGTTTTGTTCTCACGGGACATGGTTCTTTAAATGCATTTTTGCATTCACGTAATTTGAGTGTCACCGCTGGTTGTGATTGTGGGGCCAATCTCGAAGATTGGTCACATGTTTTGTGCGAATGCCCATTTTACTCGGACATTCGCGACTTGGCTGGAATGGGAATTTTCCGAAATGCCGAAGCTTGGGATGTGAGTCAAGTGCTCACCTCAAGTGAACGCACTAGGAGGATTTCTGATTTCGTAGACGTTATCTTTCGGCGTAGGCGTTTGAGGTGATGTGGTTGTGTTGGTCGTTCCTTGTCGTATCGTGTGTGCACTCCTTTATTGTGTGGTTGAATGTGAGTGTGTGTGGGCCACCAGTCTCGAGTTGTTTGGAACTCAACTGGTAGTAGCTCGTATTATGCTACGAAGTCTGACAGGAGACTATATTCTGGTACCACGGGTAACCAGGAGCCCCTGTACTTCTTTGAGGTGCAGTCTGGTTTTTGGGTACGGCCCTTCGGGGAGTATCGTGGTGGTTGTGGTTTAGACCCAAATCGCGGGTAGAGCCGTTTGCTCGACGTGGAGTTGCGTATTTTACAACCGGGTGCCTGACCCATAGAAAGGCAGAGGTTGGATAGGCCTCGCTCCCCACCTAGGTGGAAACTACGCCCAAATGTATAGTTTCGAATAGGTACCGGAACGCTGTTTAATACAGCGCGATGGAGCGCCAGTTGACGCATTGTTTCGACTCAGCGTGTGAAAAAGAGCGCCATGGACTAAAGCCAATGCGGCGTAGAGTACATTTAAAACTCGACTCCTTCTGTATTAAATCATATCTTATCTGTTAAAATTATTTTAAATTTTATATAATTAAATGAAATCGGGTAATTTTTTTAGAATTTTAAACGTGAAATAAGATATATTTTTATCAGATTGTATACATTATCAATTAAAAGCGTTTTTATTGTATTCTTCAGATTTTTTTTTTGGGACTTAGCAAATTTTAAAAAACTTGTCAACTTTTTTTAAAATCCATTATAAGGGATTTTTTTACTTGAAACGCAAAATAAATTCTAATGTTATTAGAGATTACTTTAGTGTAGGTACAGCAATACTCATCAATGAGAGTATTAAATTTTCATCTCTTAATATTACAGTTTCATTGAATTTAATGTTTCTTTTGGGTGCCAGGTTAAAAAATTTATGCTGGTCAGTGTTTACATTCCAACTTATTTTCCCCGTAATGATTTTAGTTCAAGTCTTGATTCAATTCCAAGTTTTTCAGTGTCCTAAAGACCCCATATTTAAGGGAATTTTAACTCTCGAAATACACATTGGGGTGATTCTATAGACAATTTGAATGGGCAAAGCTTTTTTGATTGGTTAAGCTATTCGAATACTAATTATACGAGACTGTGTTGATCAGTACGGTCCTTATAGACTCGGTAAATCATAACTTTCAGATAAATAGTTTACCGACTTTCTCGGATCATTACCCATTAAAATTGGTGTTTAAATTTGCGGATATTGATTTAATTATGTCTCCTCCGAAATTTTTTAAATCTTTCGAGAACACAAACGGATATTGATTTAATTATGTCTCCTCCGAAATTTTTTAAATCTTTCGAGAACACAAACTGGGAAGAATTTCGTAATGATGTTTACCACGAGATTTTAAGTATTTCTCTGCCAGTTGACAGAAACTTAAGTAATGAGAAAATTGATTTAAATATTTCACAGTTTAATGTATGTATTAGCGGAGAAGTCGATAGACACTCAAGGAAAATCGAGTTGAAAAACAAACATTTATAATCCCCGATAACATAAAAAAAACTTTTTAAAGTCAAATACGCATGGCAAAAAGACCTAAAAAATGTTTTTCATAGGAACAGAAATAGAAGATCCGACGAGTACCGCTTATTAAGCGGCAAAATTCAACTTCTTTAAACAATAATTAAGGAACAGGTTGAAGTACATCAAGCTGGGCAGTTAATAAGAGAATAGAGACGATTAAGCCATGCCCAAAGGCCTTTAGAAAAGTTTTTAGTATTATTGTTAATAGAAATTCGAAAGGTTTTGATAAACTTATTGCAAATGATAACACTTACAATGATGATGTTGATAAGAAGGAGCAATTTAAACGACATTTTTCAGATATTTATGAATTTTCTGCTCCAGACATTGCTAATGTACTAGAAGTTCCGATCACAGTGAACTGCTTCATAAATAGTTGTTTTGAAACTCTTTGCCAATTTACTGATACATGTGGTGTCTTAAACTCGTTGGACCTTAACCATTTTACTAACTTGTCAGAAGTTAGTGAAATAATTAAGTCTCTAACTGCAAAAAAAACTGCTGGATTATAGTGCATTTACACTGGTCCTCTAAGCTAGCTTAAAGTAGATTGTGGCTCCAATCCAGTTTCAATCTATTAGATTGCCCATACAAATTTATTTTTTTCAATCTAGTAGTTTAGACTCTAATAGTGAGTTTACATTGGATTTCTAATCTAGCAAATTGCGATTTTAATCTAGTTTGCAATCTGTACCGTTTACATTGACATTTTTTACATTTGAGAAGATTAAGATTGGCATTTATAACAACAAGTTGGTAATAAATGTCTGTGACTGCGTCAAAAGACAGCGACGGTAATTAGTCGTCGTATGATTAACAAGGACGTAACGGCATTTACAAATAACAATGACGGCGGCATACACATACTTGGCGGCGTCATCAAAACGGCAGGCTTTGTGTCGGTGTTTTTCAGTGTTGGAAAATGCAAATAATAGAAATACAGAGTTGTATCTAACTTTACCAGATTGCATTTGCCGATTAGAGTGTAAACTACTGGATTGAAAAAAATAAACTTGTATGGGCAATCTAATAGATTGAAATTGGATTGGAGCCACAATCTACTTTAAGCTAGCTTAGAGGACCAGTGTAAATGCACTATAATCGGCAAACGCAATCTGGTAAAGTTAGATACAACTCTGTATTTCTATTATTTGCATTTTCCAACACTGAAAAACACCGACACAAAGCCTGCCGTTTTGATGACGCCGCCAAGTATGTCTATGCCGCCGTCATTGTTATTTGTAGACGCCGTCACTGTCCTAGTTAATCATACGACGACTAATTACCGTCGCTGTTTTTTGACGCAGTCACACACATTTATTACCAACTTGTTATTATAAATGCCAATCTTAATCTTCTCAAATGTAAAAAATGCCAATGTAAACGGTACAGATTGCAAAGTAGATTAAAATCGCAATTTACTAGATTAGAAATCCAATGTAAACGCACTGTTATAGTGCATTTACACTGGTCCTCTAAGCTAGCTTAAAGTAGATTGTGGCTCCAATCCAGTTTCAATCTATTAGATTGCCCATACAAATTTATTTTTTTCAATCTAGTAGTTTAGGCTCTAATCGGCAAACGCAATCTGGTAAATATAGATACAACTCTGTATTTCTATTATTTGCATTTTCCAACACTGAAAAACACGGACACAAAGCCTGCCGTTTTGATGACGCCGCCAAGTATGTTTATGCCGCCGTCATTGTTATTTGTAAACGCCGTTACTGTCCTTTTTAATCATACGACGACTAATTACCGTCGCTGTCTTTTGACGCAGTCACACACATTTATTACCAACTTGTTGTTATAAATGTCAATCTTAATCTTCTCAAATGTAAAAAATGCCAATGTAAACGGTACAGATTGCAAAGTAGATTAAAATCGCAATTTACTAGATTAGAAATCCAATGTAAACGCACTATTAGATAATTTGTCAAATTTTCTAATAAAAAGACTACCGATTTAAGACGTGGTTACTCTTCAGTGGATGCTTTGTTATATTTACATAACGAAGTAATTCGTAATCTAAGGGATAAACAATGTACCGTCGCCGTTTCGTTAGACATTGAAAAGGCGTTTGATCGAGCGTATCATTTAGGCATTATCTTTAAACTGATTAAGTTAATAGTGCGTTTACACTGGTCCTCTAAGCTAGCTTAAAGTAGATTGTGGCTCCAATCCAGTTTCAATCTATTAGATTGCCCATACAAATCTATTTTTTTCAATTTAGTAGTTTAGACTCTAATCGGCAAACGCAATCTGGTAAAGTTAGATACAACTCTGTATTTCTATTATTTGCATTTTCCAACACTGAAAAACACCGATACAAAGCCTGCCGTTTTGATGACGCCGCCAAGTATGTGTATGCCGCCGTCATTGTTATTTGTAAACGACGTCACTGTCCTTGTTAATCATACGACGACTAATTACCGTCGCTGTCTTTTGACGCAGTCACACACATTTATTACCAACTTGTTGTTATAAATGCCAATCCTAATCTTCTCAAATGTAAAAAATGCCAATGTAAACGGTACAGATTGCAAAGTAGATTAAAATCGCAATTTACTAGATTAGAAATCCAATGTAAACGCACTATAAGATGTGGTTCAGTCTTTCTCCGATGCTATATGGATTTCCCATATGGTTTTCGATTTCCCCAACAGTTATGATGGAGTTGGAGATTTTAGAACGTAGCTGTTTGAGACTTTGTGTTAAGGCGAACTATGAATATGTTGTCAAAAGATTTTTGAATTCTGTTATTAATAGAAGAGCTGATGTACAACCTCTCTCTTTGTATGCTTTGGTCATACTTAAGGCCGTTTGTCACGATTATACTGAGTCGTATGATTTTGTTAAACCAAATTAAAATGAAATTTTGTCTGACTGTCAAAAAATATTTACGATACATTGCTCTTTGCAACCATCACATTTCAAATAATAAGAAAACAGCTGTTTAGAAAAATAAATGCTGAAAAAGATAATTTGTTGCGTATTTTTTAAAAATTCATTAAAATAAGAGACTTATAAATTAATAACCTTAACTTTCTATCCTTAGTTTTTTGTTTTTATGTTTTTGGCAATAAATTAAAAAAAAAATACATCCCTGATAAAATGAAAAGTCTCAGCTTTTAGAAATATTTCTAAAAATTACGAGTATTATACGACTGTCAAAATTTCTTAAGTAATACCGTCCGTGTCATTGCATTTCTCATGCACACGATAACATTTTTAAATTCTATACGATTTTTTGATAGATCATTTTACTGAGTCTTATCGTAGCAAACGGCCTTTAGTAAATTTATTAATTGACTTGAAAATCATGAGAACAATTTGATGACAACGGTTCTTCATTCATAATCTGAATTTAGTTGGTCTAACAGTCTTTACATGTCCCCAAGAGGATATTAACTCCTTTACTAATTTAATTGAATACCGTCTACCAGAGTTCTATTTTCATGCAAGTACAGGCTCCAACAGGGGTTAACCTTTGTTTTCCTTGTATATACCTATGTTGTCATATATACAAGGATCTCATACTTGAGTATCAACAGACTTTGTAAATTTTTTTTTATATTTTAAGCAATATAATTTTAATGTTTATTCTTTGATGTCAAACTTTGTATACGTCCATTTTAACTAAGCATGTAGCGTTATTTTAAAATCATAATGTCTTAAATGTTTATTAAAACAATACTGTATAGTTTTAAGTTTTTTTGCATTCTATGTTATCTTTATACATGTGCTTTTGTGATCTTAACTTTTAAGTCTCAGTAAAAATTGATTAAATTTAATTAAAAATTTAACCCAACAACAAGTGAGAGTGTTAAATTCGGCTGTGACGAATCTATGATACCCTCCAACATATAAAAAAAATTGAAAAAAATTGCAGGTGCGTTTTTTTTTTTTTGGGGGGGGGGTCAGAAGTGGTCATTGGGGGACAAATAAACCTATGCGGTAAATGTTTAAAAATGCATTTATTATGCTTTTCGAGCTTAAGTAATACAATTTTATCATTATTTAAAGACATTTTCAATATCCACGCCCACAAAAAAGGGGCGGGCAAAAACATTTATTTTTTTTTATTTCCTAAGTCCAAATGCAGTATCTTGAACTTTTTCTGACATCAAATTATTTCGTTTGCTTAACAAAAATACAAAAAAAAAAACTGTGAAAATATAGCGTTAGGTTAGTTCTTGAAGGGGGAACTTTTTTCCCCCTGGTCCGATTTTGCCCATTTACGAACTTAAACTTCCGAAGACCAAAAGATATATTCCTGTCAAACTTAACAAAGCTATCTCTTTTATTTTGGACTGCATCGTGTCTTATACAGACGGACGGACATACGGACATTCTAGAAGTCTTAGAATCGACCATAGATCAATAATGACAAAGTGTAGTTGGAGGGTATAAAAAACACCAATATTGAGAGGGTAATTTTCGGAGGATGGATAATGAAGGGGAAAGCCACAATGCGGAGGTGTGGCCTAGTGCTAAAAAAATCGACAGGGGGAAAAACAGAGCAAAACAAATTAGCAACACAATAATTTTACAGAAAGAAAATTTCCGATTTTATTTTAAAGCGACAATTTTTTTTAGCTATGCTGTTTTTCAATAAAATTTTAAATTTTTTTTTTATTAACTCCAGAGGACCACCTCTCTACGCTGACCTGCGCAGATGACACCGCCAACAACAGTAGCGATTTGACACAATTCAGCTATGTCTCTTCTTTTATCTTCCCACTCACTTTTTTTTGGAACCTTTTATGTAAATTGCGTATGTGATCATTGGTTGGACGATTTCCACAAATTCTTTGTCCAAATTTAGTTAATTGCGAATGTGATCATTGGTTGGACAAATTTCTTCATTGCTTTTGTTCAAATAATACCATTTGCAATAACTAAAATTTGTTTTTTGTTTTACGTACATTAAAAAAATTTTATTTTGTTTTTATATTTGCAAAAAAAAAAATTAAAATAAGAAATATTAAGACAATTGAAACAAAACCGATATAATACTGGTAAAAATCCAAATAAAGCTAATCTTATTTTATCGTTAACGGTATTTCAATTTTTTCATTTCGGCCTTGGTAACAGTAGTCAATATTAAAGGGGTTTTAATCGGTAACGGTATTGAAAGGGTAACGGTAGCCAACACTGCTTAGAATCGATCACTGATAAATAATGTGCTCGATTCTGGAATACGATTTCACCATTCACCTAATTTTTAAAAATTTGATATTCTTTCGAGTTTTAAGATTTTTAAATTTGTTCTTGTAATTATTAAAGATATTAACTAGATCTTTAATTGTTACAAAAAAAAAATTTAAAGTCTAAAAATTCGAAAGAATATCAAATTTTTAAAAATTGGCTGAATGGTGAAATCGTATTCGAGAATCGAGCACAATATATGGGGCATTCCATGTCAAATCGGACACTTTGAAAAATTTTTTTTTAGATTTTCCTAATTTGTTAACAGTTTTTAGTACCCTTCGAAAACTCCTTCGTGGTAAATTTTCAGATTTTTTTGATGACCCGTTCAAAAGATATCGAATTTGGAAAAATTGGTAGTTTGCTCCTTTACTCAAACTTCTTTTAATCATAACTTCTTCAATAATGGTCCAAATTTCAAATTGTTTTTTTCAAAATTTTTGTTTTTTTACGTACTTTTTAAAAAAAAATCCTAAAAAATTCTTAAAAGCGCTCTAGTATGCGATTTTTAAGTTTTAAAATTTAATTCTCATTTTTGAAAATGTTTGTACTCTTCGATTTTTTTGAAATTTTTTTGTGTAAAACTTCTATCAATTCTACAAATTTTTTGCCCAGGAGGATCGTGGGATAACGATTATTACTATTTTTTAAAATTTTTTGAAAAAATTTTATTGTAATTTTCCAATCTTAAAATCATTTCTACTGCTCCAATGGTGCGTCATAGAGGGGTCCTTTATAAGACCGACCCCCATTAATTTTTACGTCTTAACATTTCTTTGGAACAAACTAATACCCTATCTCCAATTTCTAAGGGGGCTCCCACACAAAACGACATTTTTTAAAATTTCTTCCAACCGCTGTAACTGCCACAATAGTGCCCTTAGAGCAAAAAAATGTATGACCGACCCACAATATTTTTTTAGTCCAAACATTTTCTCTGAACACACCTACCCTCTATCTTTTATTGTTAAGGCGGTCCCCATACAATTTTTTTTATTTTTTGTAAATTTGTTTTATTTAATCTGCTTCTACCGGTCCAATGGTGCGTCCGAGAGGGGTCATTATTGAGACCGACCCCCATTTATTTTTACCATACAACATTTTTTCAATATAAACCTACGCGCTATCTCAACTCCCTAAGTAGGCTCCCATACAAAATTACATTTTTATAAAATTTGCTCCAACTGTTATTTGTATGGGAGCCTACTTAGGGAGGGGAGATAGGGCGTAGGTATGTTTTGAAAAAATGTTGCAGAGTAAAAATAAATGGGGGTCGGTCTCACTAATGACCCCTCTCGGATGCACCATTGGACCGGTAGAAGCTGATTAAATAAAACAAATTTACAAAAAATAAAAAAAATTGTATGGGGACTGCCTTAACAGTTAAAGATAAAGGGTAGGTGTGTTCAGAGAAAATGTTTGGACTAAAAAAATATTGTGGGTCGGTCATACATTTTGTTGCTCTAAGGGCACTATTAGGGCAGTTAGAGCGGTTGGAACAAATTTTAAAAAATGTCGTTTTGTGTGGGAGCCCCCTTAGAAATTGGAGATAGGGTATTAGTTTTTTCCAAAGAAATGTTAAGACGTAAAAATTAATGAGGGTCGGTCTTATAAAGGACCCCTCTATGACGCACCATTGGAGCAGTAGAAATGATTTAAAGATTGGAAAATTACAATAAAATTTTTTCAAAAAATTTTAAAAAATAGTACTAATCGTTATCCCACGATCCTCCTGGGCAAAAAATTTGTAGAATTGATAGAAGTTTTACACAAAAAAAATTCAAAAAAATCGAAGAGTACAAACATTTTCAAAAATGAGATTTAAATTTAAAACCTTAAAATCGCATACTAGAACGCTTTTAAGAATTTTTTGGGATTTTTTTTTAAAAAGTACGTAAAAAAACAAAAATTTTGAAAAAAAAAATTTGAAATTTGGACCATTATTGAAGAAGTTATGATTAAAAGAAGTTTGAGTAAAGGAACAAACTACCAATTTTTCAAAATTCGATATCTTTTGAACGGGTCATCAAAAAAATCTGAAAATTTACCACGAAGGAGTTTTCGAAGGGTACTAAAAACTGTAAACAAATTGGGAAAATCTAAAAAAAAAGTTTTTCAAAGTGTCCGATTTCACATGGAATGCCCCATATATACTTTATGAGGTCACGAACCGATGATTCGACGAGACAACCGGAATAACAAACTTATATATACTAGAGTGGAGGGTATAAAAAGGACAAAAAGTGCGACATTTTTTCCCAGAAAAGAAAACGCCATTGGCTGTACGGTAACAGCGTCATTTTGGCGCAAATGGAAACTTAAGATATTGGCTACAATGCCATGTAGACTAAAAATTGTTTACATACCTGCGATTTTAATATTTATTTATATTTTATAAATTTACAAAATACATAAAAGCCAAAGAGTAAAAATAAAAGAGTATAATCAAGAGGTAACAATGGAGAGATTTTTGATTTGTGGATAAAATTCAATTTTCGGACCGAATTAGCTTTGGTTTAATTTTGTTAAAGCATTTTTTTTACCGGTTAATATTTGTTTTAATACTCTTCGAGATATCCTCCAAATGGTTGTATTATCTATTAAACAAAAGCATAATTAGACACTCGTTTTAGTTTTAAAGTTTTTTTTTTTTTGTTTATACGGCTCTAAGAACATTGTCTAAAAATATTCAAAAAAAAAAAAGAGTGAGCTCTAATTTAAACGTTATCGTTATACAAAGTTATATCAGCTTTGATCAGGTGGACGTAAACTTAACCTAACCCAATGATTTTTTTAGAATTCCAATTTTATATGAATCATATGAATAAAAGCTGATCGTCGTTTTTTTATAATATTGGCAAAATTATAAAAATTGCGTCTTATTCCGTACCTGAGGTATCTCTTGTGGTAAAAACAATAGTATAAGTAAAGAATTTGCAAAGTTTTGGGAAAAAACAACTGATGAGCAGAAGCTTGAATTAACCATACAATATTTCACAACAAAAAATTAACTAACATTAATTAAAAACAACCTAAGCTTAAAATTGCATCGGGTCTTTGTTATTGGCATTAAAGTTTTAAGACATATTTTAGATTTTAAGAATTAATGTAGAATTGTCAACAACTATATATATATTTTACTAATATTTCTTAGATATATAAATATATGTATATTCCACGCACAACATACATATGTATATATATATACACAATGGATACATGATAAATTTGTGTAGTACCTTTAAATTTGTTTTATAATTTCGAACATATTATGTTCCTTTCTATTTCATACACTTAAAATGTTAGATTATTTTATTTTTAAATATGTAAAAAATATAAATCTTTTCGTGTTTTTTTTTTTTTTTGGTACCGACAAAGTAATTCAGAATGTACTTTATTAATATGAAGATTAGTGTTGTAAAACTAGAAGATATTTGACTACCAAGTACTCAGTACTTACTATTTTTAGAGTACTCAATATTAGAAAGTAACTACACGCAAAAAAAAAATCAGAGCCATAGAAAAGATTAGAAGGTGCACGCAAAAAAAAATCTGTGTTGGAGTGAGCAAAAATCTGGCATAATTTACCAAAAGTATGCTATAACTACACTCATAAAAATATCTTAGTAGAAAAATTAGTAAACCCATTGTAGATCAAGTTTTACAGAATATTGCCGTATTCAACAAAAATTAATGTTGATATCGTTGAATAATAAGTAAAGTTCACGCAAAAAAAAATCTGTGTAAGATTGAGCAATCCTATTTGGTAAAACTTTTTTCATACCAAAAAAAAATTTTTACCAAATTTTTGCTAATATTATGCTTGTCGATGTTAAAGTAACATAATTCATTTTTTATGTAAAATAACCAAGTAGCTTGCTCAATAACGCAAATTACCTGCACAAAAATTTATCGAAAGAAAACAACAAAAAAACAAAACAAATACAGACCGCCATTTTCATTTTGTAAATTTGTGTGTCTTGTTCGTTTATTTTTTGTGTTATAAAAACGTAAAAAGGAAATTGATATATAAAATAAAAATAAATTATTACATAAATAAAAATAAATAATTAGTTTTCTAAAAGATAAATAAATGTAAGATAAAAGAATGTTAAAGTTAATTTTGCTTTCATCACTTAAAACACCATTCAATAAGAAAAACCAATGGAGTCCCAGACGTATGTTTCGATGAATAACAAATGGAATGATAAAGTGAGTATACCCGCATTCCGAAGACACCAATAAGGTTTAATAGATTTTTAGTTAAAAATTAGTGTTTGGTAATAATTTTATATTTTTACAGGGTACTGCTAAATAAATTTTTGAAGCTATGGAGAATCCTTCACTACAATAAAGAGCGTGGACACCAATCCTGCCTTTAGTTATAAAATTAAAACCTAAAAACCCAAAGCCAAGGGAGTCCATACCTGTTTTGATGAGTTACAAATGGAATGACAAAGTAAGTGTTCCTCCTTACCAAGAGACCAATGGGGTTAACCAATTTTTTAAATTAAAAATTTATGTTTTGTAATAATTTTCTATTTTTACAGGATGCTTTTAAATAAATTCGTGAAGCTATAGCGGATCCTTTACTTCAAGAAGAAGCGTAGGCAGCAGTCACTCGAGAAAATTGTACAAAAAGGGTCAGTTGGTCGGTGGTAAATTAAATCCTAAACAACATTTATTATATTAATATGGATTTATTCTGTGAAAATTTCAAATTCAACAAATATACAAATTTTTACAAAAATTTATTGAAAATTTATTTTAGCATAAATGTGGTAATTTTTAGCATTATTTTTAGTCAGCTTTTCAAACAATTTTGGTATATTTCACCATATTTCTTTTGGTATATTTTACCAAGTTTTTGCTTAAATAGCATTAGCATTTTCTTCAAAATTTTTTACATAAGTGTTTTGGCTAAATTACGAAAACTACTTCGTCGGTTGTAGTTTTAGCATATTTTTGGTAAAATTATGCCAGATTTTTGCTCACTCCGACACAAGTTTTTTTTTTGCGTGTTGAATCAACTCTTTACATCGCTTATACAGAATTCAATAGATAAACCCACAAAAGAAAAAACAACCCTGTTCGTTCATTTTTGTATTATCAAGTTGGTACCCAACAAACCAAAAGATATTGCTTGTATATCATAATAATATAATATCAATGATAAGTTTGCCCGAAAATAATATTATACATGATACAAATATAATACGGGTAGCTGCTGAGAAGGTACCTATCGTTATAATATCGATATTCAAATAAAAAATTACAATATAATGATATCGAAAATTTTAAGCAGCGCAACAATAATTTCGATAAATTCCTGGAATTTTATCGTTATTTTATCATTATTCCATTAAAATATGATATCTTTTCGATATCAATATAAACCAAAAGTATAATATTTTTTATAATATCTAAATGATATTAAAATTAATAAACGGTTTTTTTTTAATTTTTTGCTTTTAATGTATTTTTTGACTTAAAATAATTTACATCAATAACAAATAACAATTAATTTCAATTAAAAAAATTACATAAATGAAGAACAATAAAACAGCATGGAAATATTGAGTTGTTCCTTGTACACGTTCATCGGCTATGGATTTTCGCAAACTATTTCCAGCTTCTGAAAAAATAAAAAGTTTAAAATTAAATTTTACTGACGAAAACTAAATTTTTTTCCTAAAGAAAAAGTCTCATACTCTAAGACATTTTTACTATAAAAAATGTTTCATATTCTGAGATATTTTTTCTATAGAAAAAGTATCAGATTCTGAGACATTTTTCCAATAGAAAGTCTCAGATTCTAAGACATTTTTCCTAAAGAAAGTCTCAGATTCTAAGACATTTTTCCTATAGAAAAAGTCTGAGATTCTGAGACATTTTTCCTATAGAAAAAGTCTCCGATTCTGAGACATTTTTCCTAAAGAAAAAGTCTCAGATTCTGAGACATTTTTCCTATAGAAAAAGTCTCATATTCTGAGACATTTTTCCCTAGAAAAAGTCTCAGATTCTGAGACATTTTTCCTATAGAAAAAGTCTCAGATTCTGAGACATTTTTCCTATAGAAAAAGTCTCAGATTCTGAGACATTTTTCCTATAGAAAAAGTCTCAGATTCTGAGACATTTTTCCTATAGAAAAAGTCTCAGATTCTGAGACATTTTTCCTATAGAAAAAGTCTCAGATTCTGAGACATTTTTCCTATAGAAAAAGTCTCAGATTCTGAGATATTTTTCCTATAGAAAAAGTCTCAGGTTCTGAGACATTTTTCCTATAGAAAAAGTATCAGATTCTGAGAAATTTTTCCTACAGAAAAAGTCTCAGATTCGGAGACATTTTTTCTATAGAAAAAGTCTCAGATTCTGAGACATTTTTCCTATAGAAAAAGTCTCAGATTCTGAGATATTTTTCCTATAGAAAAAGTCTCAGATTCTGAGACACTTTTCCTATAGAAAAAGTCTCAGATTCTGAGACACTTTTCCTATAGAAAAAGTCTCAGATTCTGAGACATTTTTCCTATAGAAAAAGTCTCAGATTCTGAGACATTTTTCCTATAGAATAAGTCTCAGATTCTGAGACATTTTTCATATAGAAAAAGTCACAGATTCTGAGCCATTTTTCCTATAGAAAAAGTCTCAGATTCTGAAACATGTTTCCTATAGAAAAAGTCTAAGATTCTAAGACATTTTTCCTATAGAAAAAGTCTCAGATTCTGCGACATTTTTCCTTTAGAAAAAGTCTCAGATTCTGAGACACTTTTCCTATAGAAAAAGTCTCAGATTCTGAGACATTTTTTCTATAGAAAAAGTCTCAGATTCTGAGACATTTGTTCTATAGAAAAAGTCTCAGATTCTGAGACATTTTTCCTATAGAAAAATATCAATTCTGAAATATTTTTCCTACAGAAAAAATCTTAAATTCTGATACATTTTTCCTTTAAAAAGTCTCAGATCCTGTGAGATTTTTTCTAAAACATGTTAATTGGGGACTTACTCTGTGGAAGTCAAGCCTTTTTTACTGTTAATAAAGCTCCAGCTAAGAATCCATATCCACAAAATATCCAAATTCGTGATGAAACCTAAAAACACACCATGAAATATTAACAGAATACAATTATTAATATAGTTATGTAAGCATACATACCTTGGGTTTAATTATTGCATTGTGGGAATGATGAGAATTGCTAGTACAAGGAGCAATTTTGCCAATATTGTCTCCAATAGAATACATTTTTAAAGAAAATAAAAATATTTTTTGACTGCTTTCACAAATAAATAAAATTAAAATTTCCAGCCAAACTATCAAAACAAACATAAATGATTTTATTTAGATATTTTCATGATACAATTTTTTTATCATTATAATGATAATTTATAACTTACAATTTTTTTAAAAAATTATATTAGTTATGATAGAGTATTATTTTTTGGTTTGTTGGGTAGCAATGCATTGCAATGTGAAATTTGTTTGTCTCTTATAAAATTATTTTATGTGTTTGTTTCTTATAAAAATATTTAATATTATAAAAATAAATTAAAATAGGATCTGATGATCAGATTCTGATCTGTAAATATTTGGTAAGTAATAAAATACATTAGTTACTTTATGTATTTATACTATATTATACTTTTGTTTGTTTTTTTTTAAGGCTTTTGATTTGGTGTCATTAGAAAACTGGAGAATGGCTTACGAGTGCAAAACATAAATAAACGAAGTGTGTGAAAATCTTGTGGTGAAATATTGCAGCTTATACTGTATACAGACTAGCGTGATTTTAAAATCACTATGTGATTTTCCTTTGAACAAAATCACATAGTGATTTACAAAATCATCTCAAATTGTACTAGCATAAAGAAAAATTGCAAAATCATCTCAACTTACCATGGTAAGTTCTTGTAGTGTGAACATGGCCTTAAAAAGCCGGTGATAATTCTAAAAAATATTGTGATTTTTACTTAATAAAAGAATATTAACAAATAACAACAAGCTTTTTTTATTAATAATATTTCTTATATCAACAAAAGTATGAGTTGAGTTTACAAAAAATACGAGTTGATTTACAAAAAAACGAGTTGATCAACTTTTACAAAAACTGACAACAATTTTTATTGAAATCAACATAAATATTTGTAGGGTCAAAATCAACAATGATTTCTGTTGAATTTACAATGATTTTCTTTGGGAATACAATGATTTTTGGTTGAGTGTACAATCGACGAAGTAGTTTTCGTAATTTAGCCAAAACGCTTATGTAAAAAATTTTGAAGAAAATGATTATGCTATTTAAGCAGAAACTTGGTAAAATGTACCAAAAGAAATATGGTGAAATATACCAAAATTATTAGAAATGGTGACTAAAAATAGTGCTTAAAATTGCCACATTTATGCTAAAAAAAAATTTTTATTAAATTTTTGTAAAAATTTGTATATTTGTTGAATTTTCACACAATAAATCCATATTAATATAATAAATGTTTTGTAGGATTTATACACTCAACCAAAAATCATTGTATTCCCAAAGAAAATCGTTGTAAATTCAACAGATATCATTGTTGATTTTGACCCTACAAATATTTATGTTGATTTCAATAAAAATTGTTGTCAGTTTTTGTAGAAGTTGATCAACTCGTTTTTTTGTAAATCAACTCGTAGTTTTTGTAAACTCAACTCATATTTTTGTTGATATAAGAAATTTTATTTATAAAAAAAGCTTGTTGTTATTTGTGAATATTCTTTTATTAAGTATAAATCACAATATTTTTTAGAATTATCACCGGCTTTTTAAGCTGCAATATTTAAACACCAGATTTTCACATACAATTCGTTTATTTATGTTATGCACTCGTAAGCCATTCTCCAGTTTTCTACACTCAACCAAAAATCATTGTATTCCCAAAGAAAATCGATGTAAATTCAACAGAAATCATTGTTGATTTTGACCCTACAAATATTTATGTTGAATTCAATAAAAATTGTTGTCAGTTTTTGTAAAAGTTGATCAACTCGTTTTTTTGTTAATCAACTCGTATTTTATGTAAATTCAACTAATATTTTTGTTAATATAAGAAAATTTATTATTAAAAAAAAGCTTGTTGTTATTTGTACACGCAAAAAAAAATCTGTGTCGGAGTGAGCAAAAATCTGGCATAATTTTACCAAGAATATGCTTAAACTACAACCGACGAAGTAGTTTTCGTAATTTAGCCAAAACACTTATGTAAAAAATTTTGAAGAAAATGCTAATGCTATTTAAGCAAAAACTTGGTAAAATATAGCAAAAGAAATATGGTGAAATATACCAAAATTATTAGAAAAGGTGACTAAAAATAACGCTAAAAATTACCACATTTATGCTAAAATAAATTTTCTATAAAATTTTTGTAAAAATTTGTATATTTATTTGAATTTAAAATTTTCACAGAATAAATTCATATTAATATAATAAATGTTGTGTAGGATTTTATTTACCACCGACCAACTGACCCTTTATGTAGAATTTTCTCCAGTGACTGCTGCCTACGCTTTTTCTTGAAGTGAAGGATCCGCTTTGGCTTCATTTATTTAAAGCATCCTGTAAAAATAGAAAATTATTACAAAACATAAATTTTTAATTTAAAAAACTAGTAAACCCCATTGGTCTTTTGGTTAGGAGGAACACTTACTTTGTGATTCCATTTGTAACTCATCAAAACAGGTCTAGACTCCATTGGCTTTGCTATATAAATGAGTTTTTAGGTTTTAATTTCATAACTAAAGGCAGGACTGGTGCCCACGCTCTTTATTGTTGTGAAGGATTTGCCATAGCTTCAAAAATTTATTTAGCAGTACCCTGTAAAAATAGAAAATTATTACCAAACACTAATTTTTAACTAAAAATCTATTAAACCTTATTGGTGTCTTTGGAATAGGGGTATACTCACTTTATCATTCCATTTGTAATTCATCGAAACATACGTCTGGGACACCATAGGATTTGCTAAATGAATGGTGTTTCAAGTTACGACAGCAAAATTAACTTTAGCATTTTATTATCTATATTTATTTATCATTTAAAAAACTAATTGTTTATTTTTATTTATTAATTTATTTTATTCTTCAATTTTCTTTTTACGTTTTTATAACACAAAAAATAAACGAACGACGCACACAAAAATACAAAATGAAAATGGCGGTTTGTATTTGTTTTTGTTGTTTTCTTTCGATAAATTTTTGTGCAAGTAATTTGCGTTATTGTGCAAGCTACTTGGTTATTTTACATAAAAAATAAATTATGTTACTTTAACATCGACAAGCATAATTTTAGCAAAAATTTGCAAAAAAAAAATTTTTTTGGTATGAAAAAAGTTTTACCAAGTAGGATTGCTCAATCTGACACAGATTTTTTTTTTTTGCGTGTAAATATTCTTTTATTAAGTATAAATCACAATATTTTTTTATTTCCGGCTTTTTAATCTGCAATATTTGAAGATTTTCACAAAGATTTTCACACACACTTCGTTTATTCATGTTATGCACCCATTAGCCATTTTCTAGTTATCTGATGATACCAAAACAAAATTCTAAAAAAAAACAAGTAGAAAAGTTAAATTCGACTTTGCCGAATCTATGAATACCCTCCACAATGCATTTTTTTAAAGGGTAGTACATTTTTTAACGTGAAAAAATTAACAATTTTGATTAGAAATATTTTATTTTGAGTAAAAAACTCTTTTTTTGTCATTTTTTTTTTTTTTTTTAAAAGAAAAATTTCTATTTTTTTTTTTTTTGAGTGTAAAATTTTTTTCGAGTGTAATGCTTTTTTTTACTGTAAAAATATTTCTGAGTGAATGAACGTAGGTATGTACACAAAATATTGTAATTTTTATAAAAAAAAAAACTAAATTTTTTTTTGTGTACATTTTTTTAGAGTGTAAAATTTTTTTTCGAGTGTAAAATTTTTTTTGATTGTAAAATTTTTTTCTCGTGTGATTTTTAAGTTACCAATGCTTTTAAAACTAAACAAGTTAAAAAAGCATTGCTTAAAATTTAAACAAGTTTGAAAAGCATTGTTTAGTTACCACCAATCGTTTGTTTATTTTTGGTATGATTCAAAGACCATTTCCTTTGTTTTGAGAAAAACGAAAAAGAAACTTTACAATAACTTTATTAAAAATCTACACGATAGATGTTTTTTTTTTTTACTTTTGGTATCGATTGCTTAAAATGTTTTAAGAAAAAATATAAACTTTTATACGTTTTTGCACAAGATATCAAAAGTTATTATGATTTTAACAAAAAAAGACTTGTTCGCGTTTTGCTTCATATCCCGTTTAAATGAATATTTTCATAAAAAATTTTAATTTTCTTTCACGTGGGTCAAAGTCAACCTGAGTTTACCTTGTTAAATTATCTTTAATTTTGGCTAAAATTAGCAAAGTTGGGGCTGGATATCTTTTAATTCTTACGAAAAATTCATTCCGTATGAAAATAAAGTGCATAACAATCATAAACAATTGATTCCTAATTCCATATGGCAAATGGTTTATGGGTCACACCAATAACCAAGCGGCAATTTTTAGTTTGTTTTGATATGCACCCTCTCAATGTTATATGCATCAAAACAAAAGTAGAGAAAAATATTTTAACTTTGATGTGTAAAATTTGCTGCATGTTAAGAAAATTGGCGTATGCAGCAAACCAATGTTAAGACAATGTTAATATTGGGGATATGAAGCAAAGTTAGGGCTGGATATCTTCTAATTTATACGATATATAAAAAAATAGATTACGGATATGGAAAGAGGACATAATAATCATTTACAATTGATTCCTAACTCCATTTTCCCAAAAATGGTCTTTGGGTCATACCAAAAATAAGCAAACGATATGGTTATTTGAATTAAATCATTTGGGTAATTTGTTTGTATTTTTTGCTTAATTTTCCGTTTCTGTAAACGGCAATATTACCTAAGGTTTTTTGCTTATATATTCCTTGTTTTTTTTTTCATAAACGTTTTCCTAAGGGAATTGAGTATTTTATGCTTTTAACTTGGGTAGTGGTATGGTACACACTTTCCCTAGATATTTTATACCCTAATTTTGTTTAAATTCATCCTTTTTATTTTTTGCGTGTATCTATATATATAAAAATGGATGTGTGTATGTACACGCAAAAAAATCCCGTGTGTAAAATTATGCAATCATGCTTGGTAATTTTTTTTTTCTATACACTCAACCAAAAATCATTGTATTCCCAAAGAAAATCGTTGTAAATTCAACAGAAATCATTGTTGATTTTGACCCTACAAATATTTATGTTGATTTCAATAAAAATTGTTGTCAGTTTTTGTAAAAGTTGATCAACTCGTTTTTTTGTTAATCAACTCGTATTTTATGTAAATTCAACTCATATTTTTGTTAATATAAGAAATTTTATTATTAAAAAAAAGCTTGTTGTTATTTGTAAATATTCTTTTATTAAGTATAAATCACAATATATTTTTTTATTTCCGGCTTTTTAAGCTGCATTATTTGAAGATTTTCACAAAGATTTTCATAGACACTTCGTTTATTCATGTTATGCACCCATTAGCCATTCTCTAATTATCTGATGATACCAAAACAATATCCTAAAAAAACCAAAAACGTTTTTATATAGTATGAATACATAAAGTTATCAATGTAATTTATTACTTACCAAATATTTACAGATCAGATCCTATTTTTATTTATTTTTCTAATATTAAATAATTTTATAAGAAACAAACACATTAAATAAATTTATAAGAGACATTTCACATTGCTACCAACTCACTCGTTCACTCGTTATAATAAAAAAAAACGAACGAACAGGGTTGTTTTTTCTTTTTTGTTTTATCTATTGAATTCTGTAGAAGCCATTGTAATAGTTGAAACAAGTATACTGATTATTCAACGATATCAACATTAATTTTTGTTGAATACGGCATTATTCTGTAAAACTTGATCTACAATGGGTTTACTAATTTTTTTACTAAGATATTTCTATGAGTGTAGAGTTTTAACATTTTTCGCAAGCCTTGTTTTGTTTTCCTCTGCACTCATAGAAATATCTTAGTAGAAAAATTAGTAAACCCATTGTAGATCAAGTTTTACAGAATATTGCCGTATTCAACAAAAATTAATGTTGATATCGTTGAATAATCAGTAAATTTGAATCAACTATTTACAACGCTTATACAGAATTCAATAGATAAAACCAAAAAAGAAAAAACAACAATAAATAGAAATGGGATCTTATTATCAGATTCTGAGCTGTAAATATTTGGTAAGTAATAAAATACATTGGTTATTTTATGTATTCATACTATATTATAATTTTTTTTTTTGTTTTTTTTTTTAGGTTTTTGATTTGGTGTCATTAGAAAACTGGAGAATGGCTTACGAGTGCATAACATAAATAGACGAAGTGTGTGTGAAAATCTTGTTTAAATATTGCAGCCCGAGTAAAAAAGATTATATATAATTTTACTTACTTTTATATAAACATATATTATTTCATAAATTTATACGTAAATATTTTTGCTATCATATAAGATTATATATATTTACACTTCGTATTTTTTTCTTATATAAAATTATATAAAAGAAAATGTTAAGTTATACATAATAACATATGATTAGAGTTAGTTTATATAATTACCAAGGAGAGGACTTTCATGCAAATGCATGTTTTTTCCCATTGGTCATAGAACAGCACAAACAAAATATCTTTGCGAATCAAAGAATTTGCTTTAAAATGGCATCGATTCGATAGTGCATATTTTTGCATATTTTGCTTAAAATGCATATTTTTGCATATTTTGCCATTATTTCGCTATAAATGCATATTTTTAGGTCATATTTTGTATAAATTTTAGTTTTTAGCTATTTTTTTTAGTATTTTTAGCTATTTTAAAGATTTTTTTACGATATTTTATTTTTTTTGGTTTTAAAGCAATTATAATTTTTTTTATTAATTAATTTTATTTTTTTAATAACATTTTATACACACTGTATATATGTATATCTAAGCTTACAATGCGAGACTGAATTCGAATGTTAGGTTTTTTTTAATAAAAGTGAAAAACAAGTGGATATTTATGGTTTTTAGTGCATATTTTAAGATTTTTAGTGCATATTTCAAGACTTTTTAGTGCATATTTTAGGCGCCTAAAACATAGTTTTTTAGTGCATGAAGGTCCTGTCCCTGATAATTACATATGAAATATAAAATTCTGTCTGTTTTTTTATATAATTTAATATAAAAAAATATTTGAAGACATTTTATATAAAACTTTATGCAACTTTTTTCTGAATCATATGTTATCTTATATGAGTAAAATTAAAAAAAAAAAACTAAGTCCTTTATATTTAATTTGATATAACTTTTGAAAATTTTTCTAAGTCCAATTTTTTTTTTTTTGAAGTTCCAAAACTAAACCTTAAACATTTTTTTAAAAAATTTTATATGTTATTATATATAATGCAAAATTTATAAAAAAAATCTAAGTTCTTTATATATAATTTAATATAATTTTTTTTTTGGGATTTTTTTTTTATTAAAAAAAATTTTTTTTTTGTAATTTTTTTTTATTTAATTATATATAATTGCATAAATTTTTCTAAAAAAGGGGCCAATTTTCGCATCAAATCATATAAAATTATATTAAAATCACATCAAATTATATAAAATTTAATGCAACTTTATATGGTTTTATCGACTCATTTTTCGCATCAAATTCTATATGAATATATATGATGTCTTTATATAATTAAATATAAACATATATAATCTTTTTTACTCGGGAGCTTAAAAAGCCGGTGATAATTCTAAAAAATATTGTGATTTATACTTAATAAAAAACAAAAGAATATTTACAAATAACAACAAGCTTTTTTTTATTAATAAAATTTCTTATATCAACCAAAATTTGAGTTGAGTTTACAAAAAAAAAAAGTTGATTTACAAAAAAACGAGTTGATCAACTTTTACAAAAACTGACAACAATTTTTATTGAAATCAACATAAATATTTGTAGGGTCAAAATCAACAATGATTTCTGTTGAATTTACAACGATTTTCTTTGGGAATACAATGATTTTTGGTTGAGTGTGTCAAAGCTAAAATTTCATATTTATGTTGCTACCAAATATTACCAAGTTTGCTTGGCACATTGCAAGTACTTTTAAACATTATGCAAAACGACTTGTTTATTATTGCCCGCTATTAAATTGATTTATTTTTGTAAAAACTTGGTAAATTTTTGCATGGGCGTGTAAAAGTGACCTAATACAGTACGAAAAAAATTTGCAGTTCATTTAAGTAAACTAGTTCAATTGAACTAGTTCGTTCAACAACTCTAGTTTCAAGCCACGGTTGGGAAATGTGGCACAATAGTGCCATTTTTGGCACTATTGAATGGTCTGTGGCACCACAAAAAACAGTTTTGGCCCTTTTTCATTCTCTGGAAATATTATCAAAGTTAAAAAAAAAAAATTAATTAAATTTAATTATTACAAAATCACTTTTTCCTCTTTTACAATTTATTGCAACGATATAAGTTTTTGTTTTCTTTAAATTTATGATTTCAAAGTGAATGGTAACAAAATTCTTGTGGGAAATGGATTGGTCCTACTGGAACAACTAATTCGAAAAACCCATCCTATGGATTATTCTAAGCGGACTGGTCATAGAACACCAGAATCTAAAATACCAGTTCGATACTAGTTATGGGGCATGTCACAAGGTGTTAATTAAACACGTCCTAGGTTCTTGCCATATTAAAGTGACAGGTTCCTTTCATACAAATGTACCATTCTAGCAGCGGTCCTAAACTGGTCACCTTTCCCGCAGGGATAATTTTACTGTCAAAACTGGCAATTAACAAGGAATAAGTTGCGTGGAATTTAATAAAAAAATTATTGATTTTTGGCCCTTTTCAACCCATTTTGGCCCCTTTTAGCCTAAAACTTGGCACTAATTGAAAATTCTGAAATACCAACACTGTTTCAAGCGTCTATCCAAATGAGCTTGTGAAGAAAAAAACTATGTACATATATAAACAAAAATACATTTCGACAAGGTTAGTATGAAATTAATTTGTAACTTTTGTTTGCTATTTAGTTTAGTTAAAATTGTTTTTTTTTTCAGGTTTACGACTTTTTACGGCCGATGGAAGATGCAGTTTATACGGGGTTCACACTTGCTGTTTTGAAGTGTTTAAGAGTGAGATGTTTAAAAAAGTCTTTGTTCCGTGTCCATTACGTTTTTTATTCTGTTCCTGGTGTTTTGTTCAACAACTTGTTTAAGGTCGCAAGTGTGAATGCCATATTAGAAATGTAAGTTTTGTGTTTATTGTATTTAATTGTATTGTATTTAATTTTAGTTATATTAAATAAATAAATAATGAAAAAAAAAAATATTACTAAATTTGTTTTATTTTCTATACAAAACAAAAATGATTATAATTATTAAGCATTAACGTTTTTTTTTTAATAAGACATGAATGGCAATATTTGCCAAGCATTTTTGGGCAAATATAGTTAAAATTTTGTTTACTGGGATGTTCCTAAGCGTTTTGGCAAAATATCAAAATATATTGTTTAATGGGATTCCTCCCTATCTGTTTGGTAAAATTGGAGCATTTTATTATGAAATCGCACCCAAGTTTTTTTTTGCGTGTATATTAAAATTTTTTTGTTTTTTTTTTAAGGATTTTGTTTGGTATCATCAGAAAACTGGAGAATGGCTTATGAGTGAATAACATGAATAAACGAATTGTGTGTGAAAATCTTCAAATATTGCAGCTTAAAAAGCAGAAGATAATACACAAATATTGTGATTTATGCTTAATAAAAGAATATTAACAAATAACAACAAGTTTTTTTATTAATAAAATTTCTTATATTAACAAAAATATGAGTTGAATTTACAAAAAATAAGAGTTGATTTACAAAAAAACGAGTTGATCAACTTTTACAAAAACTGACAATAATTTTTATTGAAATCAACATAAATATTTGTAGGGTCAAAATCAACAATGATTTCTGTTGAATTTACTACGATTTTCTTTGGGAATACAATGTTTTTTGGTTGAGTGTACAGAAGGGATGTTTCTCAAAAAAAAATATTTTTTGTTAGAAAATATTTGGTGAGTAATTAAATATATTTGTTATTTAATTCATTAATAAAGCAATTTTTTATTTTGTGTTTAGCAATTTGTGATTTGGAATCTTTCTAAAAACTCCAGAAGCTAATCACGAAAAATGATTGCCGACGGCAAAACAACAGCGAAATACATCACACACCCAAAAAAATAACTAGTGTTAAACAGTCTAATGTAACTTAGGTAAATTTTTTTTATATTGAGTTCAAGAAATTGCTCAAGTTTTGACTAAATTGTATGTGACATTTATTTTGTAAAATAGCATTGTATACAATATCAAATTTAACCTACACAAACTTGAATCTTTTACCTAAGTTTTTTTTATAAATATAAATAAATTTAATTCAATAAAGTCGACAAATTAATGCCACATTGTAAGCAACATATTGACAACACATTGTCTTTAATTTTTTATAAAAAACATGAGGAGGTAATTTTTTTCATTAATTAAAAAGGTAAGCAAAACGAATGTGTTTATATATTTGCTAAACGTATATTAACCAAAATATTAACTTTCAGTTGCAGACGGTGGTGGTTTATCAGAACATTTGCGGCATCCGCCACACACTTTAAATCGGAACTTTTAGCCAGTTTACATTTTAAGGAACGGGATACAAAACAAATTTAAGAGAACCCAATCATGCCTCAAGTGTTTCAGCCGAGGTAAAAGTTTAATATATAAAAAACAATTAAAAAACCCTAGACCTTGGTCTTACAATCTGGTACATTCTATAGAAAAATTGTCTCAGAAAATTGTTCTAAAGAAAAATTGTCTTAGAATCTGAGATTTTTTCTATAGAAAAATTGTCTCAGAACCTGAGCCTTTTTTGTAGAAAAATTTTTGCAGAATTTAAAATTTGTTCTGTAGAAAAATTGTCTGAGAATCTGAGATTTTTTCTATAAAATTTTTTTTCAGAATTTGAAACTTTTATAGAAAAATTGTCTCAAAATGCAAGACTTTTTCTATTGAAAAAATGTCTCAGAATTCGAGAATTTTTCTATAGAAAAAATTTCACAAAATTATAGAATTTTTGAACAAGTGTCAAAGAATCTGACAATTTTTCTATCGAAAAATTATCTTAGGATTTGAAACCTTTTTCTATAGAAAAAAAAAAAAAACGTCTCAGAAACTTAAAAATTTTCTATAGAAAAAATGGACGGAGTCTGAACATTTTTCTTTAAAAATTTTCACAAAACATTTCAAAATTTCTCAAAAACAATTGTTCTATAGAAAATTTCTCAGACAATTCTATAGAAAATTTCTCAGACAATTTTCTATAGAAAGTTTCCCAAAAACAATTGTTCTATAGAAAATTTCTCAGACAATTTTTCTCCAGAAAATTTCCCAGAAAAAAATTCTCAAGGAAAATTTGTCTAGAAAATTTCACAAAGACACTTTTTCTATAGAAAATTTGTCAAAGTCAATTCTTCTATAGAAAATAACTCTAAGGACAAGTTTTCTATAAAAAAAATTTCTGAAAGACAATTTTTCTTTAGAAAATTTTTTGAAAGACAATTTTTCTATAGAAATTTTTCAAGCTATTTTTCCATAGAAAATATCACTAAAAGCAATTTTTTTTATAAAAAATTTCTCAAAGACAATTTTTCTATAAAAAATTTCTCATACAATTTATCTATAGAAAATATCTATAAAGACAACTTTCTAAAGAAAAATTGTTTTTGCAAAATTTTTTGAAGAGTAATTTTCTATAAAAAAATTGTCTTTGAAAAAGTTTCTATAGAAATATTGTCTTTCAAAAATTTTCTATACAAGAATTGCCTTTCAGAAATTTTCTATAAAAAAATTGTATTTGAAAAATTTTCTAAAGAAAAATTGTCTTTGAGAAAGTTTTTATAGAAAAATTGTCTTCAAGAAATTTTCTATTGAAGAATAATCTTTAAGAAATTTTCAGTAAAAAAATTGTCTTTGTGAAAGTTTCTATAGAAAAATTGTATTTAAAAAATTTTCTATAGAAGTATTGCCTTTCAGAAAATTTCTATAGAAAAATTGTCTTTCAGAAATTTTCTAAAGAAGAATTGTATTTCTATAGAAAAATTGACTTTCAGAAATTTTCTGTAGAAACATTTTCTGTCAGAAATTTTCTATAGAAGAATTGTCTTTTAGAATTTTTCTATAGAAGAATTGTCTTTGAGAAATTTTCTATAGAAAAATATTCTCTCAGAAAAATTGTCATTGAGAAATTTTCTACAGAATAATTGTCTTTGAGAATTTTTCTATGGAAAATTGTCTTTCAAAAATTTTTTAAAGAAAAATTTCCCTCAGAAATTTTCTATAGAAAAATTGTCTTTGAGAAATTTTCTATAGAATAATTGTCTTTGAGAACTTTTCTATGGAAAATTGTCTTTCAAAAATTTTCTATAAAAAAAATTCTCTCAGAAATTTTCTAAAGAAAAATTGTCTTTGAGAAATTTTCTATAGAATAATTGTCTTTGACAATTTTTCTATAGGAAAATTCTATAGAAAAATTGTCTTTGAGAAATTTTCTATAGAATAATTAACTTTGAGAATTTTTCTATGGAAAGTTGTCTTTCAGAACTTTTCTATAGAAAAATTGTGTTCGAGAAAGTTTCCATAGAAAGATTTTCTTTCAGAAATTTTCTTTAGAACCCTGTCTTTCAAAAATTTTATATAGAAAAATTGTGTTCGAGAAAGTTTCCATAGAAAGATTGTCTTTAAAAAAGTTCCTGTAGAAAAATTCTCTTTGAGACCTATTCTATAGGAAAATTGTTTTTGAGAAATTTTCTATAGAAAACCTGTCTTTCAGAAATTTTTTATAGAAAAATTATCTGTTAGAAATTTTCTATAAAAAATCTCTCATTTAGAAATTTTCTACAGAAAAATTGTCTTTGAGAAATTTTATATAGAAAATTTTTCTTCCAAAAATTTTCTATAGAAAAATTGTCTTTCAGAAATTTTCTATAGAAGAATTGTCTTTAAAAAATATTCTGTAGAAAAATTGTCTTTGAAAAATATTCTACAGAAAAATTGTCTTTGAGAAATTTTCTATAAAAAAATTGCCTTTCAGAAATTTTCTATGGAAAAATTATATTTGTTAAATTTTCTATAGAAAAATTATCTTTAAAAAATTTTCTATTAAAGAATTGTCTTTGAGAAATTTTCTATTAAAGAATTATCTTTGAGAAATTTTCTATAGAAAAATTGTATTTGAGAAATTTTCTATAAAAAAATTTGATATAAAAATAATTATCTTTCAGAAATTTTCTATAGAAAAATATTCTTCCAGAAATTTTCTATCGAAAAATATTCTTCCAGAAATTTTCTATCGAAAAATTATCTTTTTGAAATTTTCTATAGAAGTATTGTCGTTTAGAAAGTTTCTATAGAAAAATTGTCTTTCAGAAATTTTCTATAGAAGAATTGTCTTTGAGAAAATTTCTATAAAAAAATTGTCTTTAAGAAATTTTCTATAGAAGAATTGTCTTTCAGAAATTTTCTGTAGAAAAATTGTCTCTCAGAAATTTTCTATAAAAAAATTGTCTTTGAGAAATTTTCTATAGAAAAATTGTCTTTGAGACAGTTTCTATTAAAGAATTGACTTTGAGAAACTTTCTATAGAAAAATTGTCTTTGAGAAAATTTCTATAAAAAAATTGTCTTTAAGAAATTTTCTATAGAAGAATTGTCTTTCAGAAATTTTCTGTAGAAAAATTGTCTCTCAGAAATTTTTTATAAAAAAGTTGTCTTTGAGAAATTTTCTATAGAAAAATTGTCTTTGAGACAGTTTCTATAGAAGAATTGTCTTTGAGAAATTTTCTATAGAAAAATTGCCTGTTAGAAATTTTCTATAGAAAACCTGTCTTTTAGAAATTTTTTATAGAAATATTGTCTATTAGAAATTTTCTATAGAAAATCTCTCTTTTAGAAATTTTATATAGAAAAATTGCCTTTGAGAAAGTTTCTATAGAAAATTGTTCTTCCTGAAATTTACGATTATGTTGAAGGCAAGTCTTTAAATCAAAAGTATGTATTTTAGCTTATTATAGCTTATTAATATTTATATTTTATTATAAAAATGTCCTTTTTATTAAAAAAAATTATTAAAAATAAATCTAATTAAAATTTATAATATTGAGCATTTTGTATGGAAGGGGATATATATAAAATTATTAAATCAACCTAAAAAAATACGTCATTTAACCAATCAAACTGTACCATTTATTTAAATATATTGGCTAAATAAACAAAACTAAATTTGAAATAATGCTTAGTTGCATTTTGTAAGTTTACCTAAGTTGTTTCGGCTAATAAGCAAAGAAACTTTTCAAGTTGGATTCCTGCGAAAAAACTTAGGTAAATTGTACCCTAAAATTTTATAATTCCACAATTGTTTTTTTTTGGGTGCAGTCCAAGGAAACAAAAAAATATCATCTAAAAACAAAATAAGTTTATGTGAAAATAATGAGTTAATGAAAACCACGAAAAAATATTGTGAAAATATTCAATTAAATAAAATAACATTTACAACACAAATAAGAATTTCATTTTAATAAATAAAATTGCATGAATATACAAAACAAAACGAGTATGATTAACAAAAATACGAATAGAACCAACAAAAATACGAGTTATACTGTATACAGACTAGCGTGATTTTAAAATCACCATGTGATTTTCCTTTGAACAAAATCACATAGTGATTTACAAAATCATCTCAAATTGTACTAGCATAAAGAAAAATTGCAAAATCATCTCAACTTACCATGGTAAGTTCTTGTAGTGTGAACATGGCCTTAATCAGCTTTTACAAAAACTGACAACAATTAATGTCGAAATCAACATAAATATTTGTAGGGTCAAAATCAACAATGATTTCTGTTGAATTTACTACCATTTTCTTTGGGAATACAATGATTTTTGTTTGAGTGTAGGTTGTATTATCCCCAAAACGGTCACAATTTTTTATATTTTTTTCTGTGTAACTACAACCGACACAAAACAACTTAAAAATGAAATGACAGGTTGTCACGATTCAACTCACGTAAAGTTGCCCCTACTCGTTCCCGATACACTGGTAACTGACTCATTTGCGAAGCTGATACCCTGTTCTCACTTACACTCAACCAAAAATCATTGTATTCCCAAAGAAAATCATTGTAAATTCAACAGAAATCATTGTTGATTTTGACCCTACAAATATTTATGTTGATTTCAATAAAAATTGTTGTCAGTTTTTGTAAAAGTTGATCAACTCGTTCTTTTGTAAATCAACTCGTATTTTTTGTAAACTCAACTCATATTTTTGTTGATATAAGAAATTTTATTAATAAAAAAAAGCTTGTTGTTATTTGTTAATATTCTTTTATTAAGTAAAAATCACAATATTTTTTAGAATTATCACCGGCTTTTTAAGCTGCACGAGATTTTCACACACACATCGTTTATTTATGTTATGCACTCGTAAGCCATTCTCCAGTTTTCTAATGACACCAAATCAAAAACCTTAAAAAAAACAAAAAAAAAATTATAATATGGTATGAATACATAAAGTAACCAATGTATTTTATTACTTACCAAATATTTACAGATCAGAATCTGATCATCAGATCCTATTTTTATTTACTTTTATAATATTAAATATTTTTATAAGAAACAAACACATAAAATAATTTTATAGGAGACAAACAAATTTCACATTGCAATGCATTGCTACCAACTTGATAATACAAAAATGAACGAACAGGGTTGTTTTTTTCTCTTTTGGTTTTATCTATTGAATTCTGTATAAGCGTTGTAAAATGTTGATTCAACTTTACTGATTATTCAACGATATCAACATTAATTTTTGTTGAATACGGCATTATTCTGTAAAACTTGATCTACAGTGAGTTTACTAATTTTTCTACTAAGATATTTCTATGAGTGTACAGTTAAAAACCATTTTTAGCAACATTTTTCGTTTTATATGGAGTTCACACTAGCGACCTTAAACAAGTTGTTCAACAAAACACCAGTAGCAGAATAAAAACGTAATGGACACAGAACAAAGACTTTTTTAAACATCTCACTCTTGAACACTTCAAAACAGCAAGTGTGAACGCCGTATTAAGCTTATAAACCATTTTTATGACTCGTTTTACCATACATTTTTTTGTTGTAATATGTCAAAATAAAAATGTTTTTAGCTCGTTTTAAAATTAAAACGATTTAAACGAGCGGAATTCCAGGGTTTGAATTGAGTATTTTTGTATGTTCAGCGTTTTTAAAGCATTTTAGTAATATTGGCAACATTGTTTATTACTAAAATGTAAATAATACAAAAAAAAAATCGTGCTATTTTTATTTTTAAACAACTCTTGAACATTATAAACAGTTATATGTATAATTAATGAATATTATTTTAATATTTTAATTTCGTTTGTTGTTGAAATGTGTACATGTTTATCAGCTGATAATGCAAATGTCAAAATAAAAACATAAAAACCAAAATAAAACGAGTGAAATCACGTGTGAACACTTTTGTTTAAATTAAAACAAATTTCGCTTAAAACAGTTTTTAGCTGCTCGTGAGAACAGGGTATGAAGCTCGTCGGGCTTGGGCGGGTGTCCGCTACGAAGAAAAAGTAGAGAATATCGTTACATTTAATTTGTACCACACGCAAAAAATAAAAAGGGGGAATTTAAACAAAATTGGGGTATAAAATACCTAAGGAAAGTGTGTACCAGACCACTACCGAAGTTTAAAGCATAAAATACTCAATTCCCTTAGGAAAACGTTTATGAACAAAAACAAGGAATATATAAGCAAAAAACGTTACGTAATATTGCCATTTAAGGAAACGGAAAATTGAGCAAAATATATAAATAAATTACCCAAATTATTTAATTGAAACTACCATTTATAATTGATTATTTTTTACTAGAAAAGTGCTTAAAATTACCTATGATTTTTTGGGTTTTCCATAAAAAGAAAGACGCCTTTATGGTTTTAATTATTTTTATTTATTTAAATTATAAAATATAGGTTTTATAATTTTATTTTTAAATTATAAAATAAAAAACATTTACTATATTATAATTATTTTTTTATAAAACTATAACTTACGAAATATTCATTGCTTTCATGGCTTCCTTCTTGTCCCAAAAAAACTCTTGTTGTAAATGGCGTCCAATCATCATTTTTAGGCTTATAACAAATTTTGATCGGCCGACAAACGTTTTATCACAATTTGTATGCTTTTTTTAATTTAAAATATTTTTTTTTTAGTACATTATATATATTTTTCCATAACACATTATTTTGTATGTTTCTGGTTCACCGTTCGTTTTTAGCTTTATGTTTATGTTTGTACTTCTACCATTTTATAATTAATGGTGTCTTTACATATTTTAAGACTTTTCACATTGTTTTTGTGAAAAATTCCTAAGTTTATTGGTAATATAGTGCTGCTTTAAGGTGCATACAGACGACGCAATATTATGTACAATATTCAATTATATTGATGGTGTGTGGGTAAGATTGACCATTGTACAATCGTCAATATTACCCACACACCTTCAATATAATTGAATATTGTACATAATATTGCGTCGTATGTATGTACCTTTACAATAGACAAAAAATGAAAGGTATATTACATAAAATGTAAAACACCATGTGTTATCCTAAAAAGCTATAGACTTTTTACCTAAGGTTTGCATTATGTAATTTACACATTATCTACACTGAAAAAAATAGCTTCGTGAAATTAATGAAAATTGACTTAACCTTAATGAAAAATGACTCACGTTTTCAACCGAAGACAGGTTTCATTTGATTAATGAAACTGGTGTCATTAAAGTTCCTTTCAATGAAAACTTGCATATAAATAATGAAAATATTCGTAGAACTTGTTTGAAACGTTTTATGAAGTTTTTCATAAAATGTATGAAAATATCCATTGATTAAATGTGGAATAGTAGTTGGTAATGAGCGTATGATAATTTCTTTTTACAAGTAACTAGTTGCTAACTTTATTAAGGTTTTGATATGGGAATTGCGATAAATTCATGTTGGTTATAGTTATCAAAATTTCCATAGAAAGCCCCTAATAAAGTTAGGAACAAGTTACCTAAAAACAGCACGTATCATACACCCATAAGTGAAAATTTGCATTAATAAAAATTTTGGTAAGTCACATGTAACCATCACTGTAACCGTCACTGTAATTTTATTTAGGTGCATGTCACAGACTCAATTCCGATCGGATTTGAAAAAAAGTTGTTACTCGTAAAACGCAAAACAATTTTTATTTTCGGAATGAAATCCTAGTTTTTACACACAACAAAATTTTACTCCAAACTTAAATTGGTCTGAATTGCCATATAAGGTAAACTATAAAAGACAAAAACGCGATGACTTTAAAAACACGTGCTGCCAAAACGTAGCAACAACGTAGCAATGGAACAACAAAAATTACCCTACATTTCATCACAAAATTTTAATGACTTAAAAAACTATTTTTCTGTTGCAAATTATATTATATTTTATAAGAAACAGTCAAAAGAAACACTTATACGGAACTTTTCACTTGTAATTTCAATTAGATATAACCAGCATAACACACACACAAGTTTCAATAACAAAGCAAAATAATATAAAATTATTTTATTTTATTAGAAAAAAGTTAACACACATGTAAAAATTACAATTAGACTAAACACGCGTGGTGTAATAAAACGTCGTATGTTTTTGTTCTGTTTTCTTTCTCTTATTCGCAACGCAGAGTTGTATTTAGTTCTAAAAAATTTATGATATTTTTTAATGAAATTATGAAATCTTATGAAACAAGTTTCATAAAATTTGTTCATAACATGCATGAAATTTCAATCAGCTTATGAATTCCTTCATTTAAGTAATGAAAACAAAATAATGAATCCGTTTCATTAATATCAGGAAGGTTATTTTTTTCAGTGTACACTCAACCAAAAATCATTATATTCCCAAAGAAAATCGTTGTAAATTCAACAGAAATCATTGTTGATTTTGACCCTACAAATATTTATGTTGATTTCAATAAAAATTGTTGTCAGTTTTTGTAAAAGTTGATCAACTCGTTTTTTTGTTAATCAACTCGTATTTTATGTAAATTCAACTCATATTTTTGTTAATATAAGAAATTTTATTATTAAAATATTCTTTTATTAAGTATAAATCACAATATTTTTTTTATTTCCGGCTTTTTAAGCTGCAATATTTGAAGATTTTCACTCACACTTCGTTTATTCATGTTATGCACCGATTAGCCATTCTCTAGTTATCTGATGATACCAAAACAAAATCCTAAAAAAAAAAAAAAAAAAAAACGTTTTAATATAGTATGAATACATAAAGTAATCAATGTATTTTATTAATTACCAAATATTTACAGATCAGATCCTATTTTGATTTAGTTTTCTAATATTAAATAATTTCATAAGAAACAAACACATTAAATAATTTTATAAGAGACAAACATTGCTACCAACTCACTAGTTCACTCGTTATAATAAAAAAAACGAACGAACAGGGTTGTTTTTTCTTTTTTGTTTTATCTATTGAATTTTGTAGACGCCATTGTAACAGTTGAACCAACTATGCTGATTATTCAACGATATCAACATTAATTTTTGTTGAATACGGCATTATTCTGTAAAACTTGATCTACAATGCGTTTACTAATTTTTCTACTACGATATTTCTATGAGTGTAGATAAATTTTAAAAAGCCGCGTGTGTATTCATTAAACTCCATATAAAAAAAAAGTTACCAAGTTCGATTGGATATTTTTACACACGTCTTTTTTTTTGTGTGCAGTGTATTAAAATCCAAACTAAATTGTATATTTTATGAGGTGGTTTACTGGGTAGCTACATTTTTAAAAAATAGTTGGCATCAGTGTGCATTGAATTTTTGGCGAGTTGGTGTTGCCAACTAAATTTATTATTGTGTTATTAACATAGTTTTGTAGAATACTATTTTGCGAGTGTTAAAATTACTACGGATGTTTTTTTGAGTGTTTTAAAAGAGAAGAAATAATTATCTCGTTATATTTTTTTGTAATTTTTCCCTTATATTTTTATACCCATTTTTTTTAATCTGGTATCACTGCTCCCAAAATGAAATCTCGGCCACATCATGTCGTGTGTTAATTATTGTTTGCGGTATTTAGTGTAATTGGACAAACATAAAATAAATTTTTATTGTCACATAACTATAAAAACAAATAAAAGAAATAGTTTTAATAATTAAAAGCAATAACATCATTAGATGCAGCAAAAGAAAAATCAATAATTTTAATGATAATAAACAATAGAACATGTAAGTTGCAGCCACACACACATTCAGACAAATACTAAGCACATATAGCCGTGTATTCTGATTTATTTTTGACATTTAACTTTTATTAAAAATGAAAAAAAAAAAAAAAACAATTAGTTTTTGTTTGGAACAGTCTTTCTGAATTTGATGTTTAGTTAATGGGAAAAAATAGTTTCCTTACTTAAAATTATATTGAATTTTGTTTTAAAATAGAGCAAATCAAAGTATTTACTTCGCCGCTATTTTTTTAATAAACATGCCTTAAATTGTTTGTTTGGATAATAATTCAATTCAAAAATGTGAAATTTTGTTTATAATTTATGCTAGATCCAAAGAGTATAAGATAAGGCTAGATCCAGGAAATTTCTAAATCCCTATTGGCTTGTGAGGAAACTAAATTTAGTGTTGATAATATTCTCTGTTGACTCGTATATGTTTTGTGTTTATGTGAAAAATAAGTCGCCCTTCTGAAGAGCTAATAAGTAAACGATTTACATGTACATATGTGCATGCGATAGGCTATATCCGTGGAATTTGATTTTTAAATGTGATGCATGTTTTGAAAATTCTGTTTTAAAAAAAATGTGATGTAATGTGAAAAATAAATACTTTTTGCCTAACAAAAAACATACAAATTACAAATTAATCTGGTGTTGTTCAGTGCATAAGAAATTAAATGCACCCCAGTGCTACATTTCGAAGTAATTTCAAATCGAAAGTGAAAATGAAGTCAATAATAGTTTTTCATTAAATTCTGAAAATCGAATGAAATTCTGATCTATTAAATTTTTTTTATCGATTTCATTTAAACTTTGTTTCATGAACAGCTGATGCAACAAATCAAAACAATTGAAACTTTTTGAACAGAACCACTTTACCGAAATCGCTCCAAACTTAATAAGGTGTCCATCCTATGTCGTGTGATCTTCTCACTTTGGAGTAGTCACTCCCTTTTTTAAGGCGGGGCTTCGTAGTTCAAAAGTTTTTCTTTAATATCCTAAAAAGAACTTATCCGATCTGGTTGAAATAAACGCTATTCCACAGCTTGCTAAAATACCTTCCGGATAACGTGCAACTTATTGTTAGTTAACTTGATTTGTTTTTTTTTTTTTGTTTTTAAGTGACAAATATCTTAAAATTTAAGGAATATAAGTTAATTAGAAATATGTATCTAATATCTTCGGCTCTTATTTGAGCTTTGATTCGACTAACCGTTCTTAAACCAGTACTCGGATTAGTAATTTTTAAACATTTTAGAAAAATCTTTTTAACTTTAATGCCTGCCTTCTTTAAAGAAGCCGTGACGCCCCCAAAGGGAGGGGTCCGATACACAAAGTTTTATCAAGTCAGGAACCGAAATGGCTCCGGCAAAGCTATTATTAAAACTTGTCAAATAATCGTGTGTTATCTGAACTTGTTAAGTTGGCGGCCTTGACCCCAAATTTAATAAAACTTTGTGGCTGGTAGAGGGGTCAAAGATACATCGAGTGGTACCAATTTCAAGGAGCGGTCACGCCCCCGGGGCTTCAAAGTTAAAAATTATTTTGTAAATATCTTAAAAACTACTTGTACGATTTGAACGGAATTAGTTGCATTCGAAAGCTTATAAAAATACCTTTCAATAATGTCTAAGGTGTTACTTAGTTTAATTAACCCCTTAAGTGCCAAAATACGGTTTAAAATTTGTTTGTCATTGCTTTTTTTTAAAAATGAGTGTTATCTCAAAACACCACGTATATAAGTAAAAATTTAGGAGTTCAAAATTTTGAGCTCCGCCACCCCTAACCTAACCTAAACAAAAATTAAACCCAAATAGGTTGGTAGCTAAGAAATCAAGCTTTAATTTGAGCCAACAACTAGCATTTTAAATTAACCGAGATACCTATTAATGGTTAAAGTTGAATTTTTTTTTTGTTATGATAAAAATGGGTTGTGAGCAAAGATTAACAAGATCTCTAACGCCAAAATATACAACAACAAAAACATCAAAATGCACCTCTGATTACAACATAAAACATAAACAAATCCGCCATCTTGGTACAGCTGTGCGAGAGGGACAACTATATGAAGACGTCAAATTCTTTTCATTCACTCAATTCTGCCAAATAGAGGAATAAAGAAGAATAAACAAAAAACAAAGGAAAATGCATAATTTGTTTGTAATAATAAATACATTTTATTTCGTTTATATTTAAAGATCCCAATACATCTTTTCTATTGAAAAATTCTCAAACATTTTTTCTGCACAAAATACTATTGGGCAAATTTTCAAATACAATAATGTGTTCCCCAGATTCATCAAAGATACATTGTACAATTGAATCAAATTTGGCCAAACGTTTTAGGTAATTTGGACAAATTAGCAAACAGGATTCTTGGGTTCCACAGCAACACGCACAGATGAGATAGACAATTTCATGACCTAAAAAAATTAACAAAAAACATATTAAAAACATACAAACCCAGGTATAAACTCCAACTGTGTTGTAGAAGCTTGCAAAGTACAATTTATGATCGCTTATGTGCTGGGAAAGCATCACATTACCTAAGCCATATCTCTACTCCCTAAAGGAAATCCCATTTAGAAGTACATTTAAAAAAAAAAAATTACTCCTACCGCTCCAACTGTCCTAAAAGTGCCTTTAGAAAATTCAAATGTATGACCGACCCCATTAACTTTTTCCGTTTAACATTTTTTCCAACCATACCTAAGCCCTATCTCCACTCTCTAAAGGAACTCCCACTCAGAAGTATTTTTTTCTTTAAATTTACTTCCACCGCTCCAACTGTCCTAAAAGTGTTTCTAAGGGATCCAAATGTATGACCGACCCCCATTAACTTTTACAGCTCAATATTTTTTCCAACTATACCTAACTCCTATCTCCACTTCCTAAGAAAACTCCCACTCAGAAGTACATTTTTTTTTAAAAATTTACTTCCACCACTCCAACTGTCCTAAAAGTGCTTCTAGAGGATCCAAATGTATGACCGACCCCCATTAACTTTTACAGCTCAATATTTTTCCAACCATACCTAAGCCCTATCTGCACTTCCTAAAGGAATTCCCACTCAGAAGTGATTTTTTTTTTTTAATTTACTTTTACCGCTCCAACTGTCCCAAAAATGCTTTTAGATGATCCAAATGTATGACCGACCCCCATTAACTTTTACTGCTTAATATTTTTTCCAACCATACCTAACTCCTATCTGCACTTCCTAAAGGAACTCCCACTCAGAAGGATTTTTTTTTTTTTAATTTACTTTTACCGCTCCAACTGTCCCAAAAGTGCTTCTAGAGGATCCAAATGTATGACCGACCCCCATTAACTTTTACTGCTTAATATTTTTTCCAACCATACCTAACTCCTATCTCCACTTCCTAAGGGAACTCCCACTCAGAAGTACATTTTTTTTTTTTTAATTTACTTCCACCGCCCCAACTATCCTAAAAGTGCTTCTAGAGGATCCAAATGTATGACCGACCCCCATTAACTTTTCCCGCTCAACATTTTTTTCAACGATACCTAAGCCCTATCTCCACTTTCTAAAGGAACTCCCATTCAGAAGTATTTTTTTTTTTTTAATTTACTTCCACCGCTCCAACTGTCCTAAAAGTGCTTCTAGAGGATCCAAATGTATGACCGACCCCCACTAACTTTTACCGCTCAAAATTTTTTCCAACGATACCTGAGCCCTATCTCCACTTCCTAAAGGAACTCCCACTCGGAAGCAATTTTTGTTTAAATATTTACTTCTACCGCTCCAACTGTCCTAAAAGTGCTTCTAGAGGATCCAAATGTATGACCGACCCCCACTAACTTTTACCGCTCAACATTTTTTCCAAACATACCTAAGCCCTATCTCCACTTCCTAAAGGAACTCCCACTCGGAAGCAATTTTTGTTTAAATATTTAGAGGATAGAGTGGGAGTTCCTTTAGGAAGTGGAGATAGGGCTTAGGTATGGTTGGAAAAAATGTTGAGCGGTAAAAGTTAGTGGGGGTCGGTCATACATTTGGATCCTCTAGAAGCACTTTTAGGACAGTTGGAGCGGTAGAAGTAAATATTTAAACAAAAATTGCTTCCGAGTGGGAGTTCCTTTAGAAAGTGGAGATAGCGCTCAGGTATGGTTGGAAAAAATGTTGAGCGGTAAAGGTTAATGGGGGTCGGTCTTTCATTTGGAACCCCTAGAAACACTTTTAAGACAGTTGGAGCGGTGGAAGTAAATTTTTTAAAAAAATTTACTTCTGTGTGGGAGTTCCTTTATGAAGTGGAGATAGGGCTTAGGTATGGTTGGAAAAAATGTTGAGCGGTAAAAGTTAATGTGGGTCGGTCTAACATTTGGATCCCCTAGAAACACTTTTAAGACAGTTGGAGCGGTGGAAGTTCATTTTTTAAAAAAATTTACTTCTGAGTGGGAGTTCCTTTAGGAAGTGGAGATAGGACTTAGGTATGGTTGGAAAAAATGTTGATCGGTAAAAGTTAGTGGGGGTCGGTCATACATTTGGATCCTCTAGAAGCACTTTTAGGACAGTTGGAGCGGTAGAAGTAAATATTTAAACAAAAATTGCTTCCGAGTGGGAGTTCCTTTAGGAAGTGGAGATAGGGCTTAGGTATGGTTGGAAAAAATGTTGAGCGGTAAAAGTTAATGGGGTCGGTCTTACATTTGGATCCCCTGGAAACACTTTTATGACAGTTGGAGCGGTGGAAGTAAATTTTTTAAAAAAATTTACTTCTGTGTGGGAGTTCCTTTATGAAGTGGAGATAGGGCTTAGGTATGGTTGGAAAAAATGTTGAGCGGTAAAAGTTAGTGGGGGTCGGTCATACATTTGGATCCTCTAGAAGCACTTTTTAACACAATCGGCGAAATCTTTAATTATAGTAGTGGGTGGAGGAGGATGGACCTGGAAGGAGGTATACTTTGCACATTACTGGTAAAGTAGGAAGTTTCAGGACACTGAAAAGAGAATAATACAATTAATATATTCCAAAAACATTCATTAAAATTTTAACTTACCACTTGATATCTATATTTTTTTATAATCGTCAAAGGCCACAAAAGACTCTCCTCCATCAGCTAATACCGGTTCTATCCAGTGTTAATTCAGTTCTATGTAATCTGGTTCACCGGATCGCAAATTAAAATCAGAAGTTTGGTGAATTTTGATTGTAGATAACTTGGCCACCAATTATAAACATTAATTCGGTATCGTCATCACTGATTTTTAAAGTTTTATGGGGATGTTTTGTTGTGGCATTTAGAGCATATCTAGCAAAAAAAATAATAAAAACTCTTTTTTTTGTTTCAAAACAAACTTTTACTTACCTCTATTCTAAAAATGCACATAATTATGTGGCGATGTACAAAATTTGCAAAACACGTTTTATTATTTTTTGTTGATAAAAGTTTGTTTGTTTTTTTGCCTATTTTCTTTTAAATACATTCGCTCAAATAAATTGTTGTATAGCTGACTCTTTTTAACAGTTGTGCCGAATGAAGAAATGTAAACAAAAACATATGGTTTTTATTTACATTATTTAGATATAGCATTGCTTAAATATCTTATTAATTTTTGGTTGTGAGCTACTCTATTCTACTGGCATTGCTTCAATTTTTTTCTTGAAAATAACCCTTTTCAAGAAGATTTCAGCTAAACTTCAAAATTAAAATTATCCGATTTGGATGAAATTAAAATTATTCGAAAGCTTGAAGAAATTCAATTTGAACATTCCTTCATATGGAAAAATTTCATTTACCCCTTAAGCGCCAAAAGGTTTAGCCCAAAAGTCTTCGATAAATAAAGCTTTTCTGCGTACAAACTCCATAAGATCAGCCCAAACGGCTTCGCTAAATAAAGCTTTTCTGCGTAGCGGCCTTCGGCCGGGCTTAGAGATTAGAAACTCCATAGATTCCTTTAGCGGTTTCGTTAAGGAAAGCTTTTCTGCGTACAAACTCCATAGGTTCAAACCAAACGGCATCGCTAACTATTATTATTTTCTATAGGGATTACAAACTCCATAGATTCCTTTAGCGGCTTCGCTAAAGAAAGCTTTTCTGCGTACAGACTCCATAGGTTCAGACCAAAAGGGGGACAACCTTTCTGGATCCAACTACAGGACTTTGAACTTCTTCTGACATAAAAAATGTTTCGTTTGCTAAGCAAAAGTACAAAATATCTATAAAAATGGCATTTTTTCAGAGGTTGATTTAGTTCTTAAAGGGGGAACTTTTTCCCCCGTTGTCCGATTTTGCCCATCTCCGAACTTAACCAGCCTATGACCATAAGACATATTCGTGCCAAACTTCAGGAGTCTAGTAGCTCTTTTATTTTGGACTGTATCGTGTCTTCCACAGACGGACGGACGGACAGACGGACATCGCTAGAATGTCTTAAAATCGATCACTGATCAATAATATATGTACATTATGGGGTCCCCGACCGATATTTCGATGCGTTACACACGGAATGACAAAGTGAGTATACCCCCATACTGTGGTTGGAGGGTATAAAAAAGTTAAGTTAACCCTTAATATCTCGGTTAATTTTAGAGCTAAATCGCTAGTTGTTGGCTTAAGTTAAAGCTTGAGTTCTTGGTTACCAACCTCTTTGGGCTAAATTTTTACTTATATACGTGGTGTTTTGAGATATCACTCATTTTTTTAAAAAAAGTCATGACAACAAAATTTAAAACCGTGTTTTGCCACTCAAGGGGTTATATAAACTAAGTAACACCTGAGACATTAATTGAAAGGTATTTTTATAAGCTTTCGAATACAACTAATCCCGTTCAAATCGTACAAGTAGTTTTTAAGAGATTTACAAAATAATTTTTAACTTAGAAGCCCCGCCCCTCCGAAAGGGGTCGTGACCGCTCCTTGAAATTGGTACCACTCGATGTATCTTTGATCCCTCTACTAACCCACAAAGTTGTATCAAATTAGGAGCCAAGGCCGTAATCTTTACATGTGCCAATTAAATAAAAAAAGTGCCGAAAAAGTGAAAAATAGTGTTAATATCAACGTATAACTGAATTTTCCGCTACTGCCTTTGTTTTGCCCCTATACTCTCTCATGACCGAAACCGTCAACCGCTCCGACATTGTTGTGCTGGGACCAGGGCTGCCAAATTTGCCGATTTATCGGCATTTTGCTGATTGTTTGCCTCAAAATTATCAAAGTGCCGATTTGCCGATTTTTGCTCCAAAAATGCCGATTTTTTCATCAACTCTAAAAACACGGTCACTATACACCCTCTAAGTTATAGAAGGATTTATGTATACATATAAGTTTGTCATTCCTTTTGTGACACCACGAAATATCGGTCTAGGACCCCAAAAAGTGAACATATTCATGGTCTTCCATCAATTTTTTTAACAAATATTGAACCTGTAGGGCAATATCTTTGTGTTCCTTATTTGACCTAAAAATTGGAAAGCTCTGAAGAAAAAAATATGTTTTTTTTTTATTTTTTGCTGGAAATATTATTTAGTATACACTCTAAAAAACGTATGTAAACTTACTATTATAAATTGGGTAAATTTTTGTTGAATACCACGCATTATGTGTTAATATGAAAACTAAATGCGTATAATAAATTCAACCCAATTAAACACAGCAAATTAAAAATATTATCCGTTAATTCAAATATTTTACACACAAATGCGTAAATAAAATTGTCGAACAACATACATACACACATGTTAAATAACTTAAACGCCAGATAAAAGTATAATATGGAGTTCACACTAGCGACTTTAAACAAGTTGTTTAACAAAACACCAGTAACAGAATAAAAACGTAATGGATACAGAACAAAGACTTTTTTAAACATCTCACTTTTAAACACTTCAAAACAGCAAGTGTGAACTCCGTATAAGCTTCCGTAGCGTAGTGGTTAAGAAGTATACTTTCAAATCAGAAGGTGTCGAGTTTGATGCTAGCTGGCGCCGTATGTTTTTTTGTTATATTTTATTCACCTCTTTTTTTATTTAAATGGACCACATGTGGTCAATTTATTCAATTTACACATTCAGAGTAAAATTACCCAATTTATAGTAGTAGTCCAGTTTCCTACTATAAATTGGGTAAATTTCAACAAATTTTGATTAGAGTGTACTTTATTGGTCTTTAAAAATTTTGTTAATTTTTTTTCTTTTTTTGTAAAAAAAAATAAAAAATTTTTGAGTTTTTTGATTAAAATAAAAATATTTTTAGTTTTTTGATGGAAATATAACGTAATATTAGCTCAGTTTTAATTAGCGTATTATTTTTGTTTGCCTTTAGTGCTAAATTGCTCTGGTTTGCTATTTTTTTAATAAAAATATGTTTTATTGTATTTAAAATTGTTCTTTTTCATTTGCCGATTTTTTTTTAAATTGATGTGCCGATAATGCCGATTTTTTTTTGAAAATATGCTGATTTTTCAACAAAATCATCTGGCACCCCTGGCTGGGACTCTTAAACAAGTTTTCAAACCATTGGTTTTAACTTAACAATGCTTTTCAATTTTGTTTAGTTTTAAAGCAATGATTTTTAAACTTGTTCAGTTTTAAAAGCATTAGTTTAAAAATTACACTTGAAAAAAAATTTACACTGAAAAAAAATTTTACACTGAAAAAAAAAATTAGCATTTTTTTTACAAAAATTACACCATTTTGTGTACGTACGTGCATTTAATAATTGTTGTTTTCTTGTGTCTATACTTGTTTTCTATTGTTGTTGCTGTTTAACTAATAGTTAAAAATTAATTACCATATGTTTGTTTGTTGTTGTTCTTGTTGTTATTCCTGTTTATATTAATAGAAGTAAAAAAAAAAATATATATATGTATTCATTCGTACACTTGGTTTCTTTTATTTGGTTGACCTTTATAGAGAGTTAAAATAACGCATAAATATATGTTGGTAAAGCAAATGAATACATTCAGCCTTACTACAGGAAAATACAATATATTTAAAATCAGCTTTTAATTCCCTTTCCATACGGATTGTTTTTGTTTTTAAAATGTATGGAAAATTTGAAATTTAAAATTGTTAAAAAAGACCTTCGGTGGTACGTGCCATTATTTTTATACCCTCAACTCTAGTGATAGAGGGTATACTATATATAAGTTTGTCATTCCGTTTGTACAAAACTCATCAAAATATAATACACCCCATAAAGTATATATATCCATGATCCCCGATTGATTTTAAGACATTCTAGCGATGTCCGTCTGTCTGTGGAAATGGTGATCACGGCAAAAATATTACACTTACAAGGGAAGTATCTCAACCCTTATGAACCGATTTGCCTGAAACTTAAAATATATATAAATGAGACGATTTTAAGGTTGGGGTGTGTCGGCTTTTCGGCCATATCAGTGTTTCAAAATTTCGTTGTCCCCTTATGAAACCATATGGACCTCCGGGAAAATTTCGATAACTCACGAACTAACAGGAATATCCTCTAGAGCAATGGTTCCCAACCTTCGATTCTCGCCCCACTGGGGGGCAATTTGAAGGTTCCAAGGGGGCAACGAAATAATTTTTAAGATTTTTTTTAGTCAAATTAACTACAAAACAACCTTTTTTTTGTAAAATTAACTACAAAATTTTTGTTAATTGCTAAAACAGCAGTAATTTTTTATTACTAATAAAAATTAGAAAAATTATAAAATTTTTCTTTAGTGTAGGGGGGACAAGACAATTTTTTTAACTTAAAAGAGGGGGCGTTGCGTAAAAAAGGTTGGGAACCATTGCTCTAGAGCAAAAATACGTGTCGACATAAATTTAATAAAGATTATTTCGTATTCATATGGACATCGTAGCTCTATGTCTTCATATAAATACCCCCCAAAATTTTCACATTTTCATGAAAAAAGTATTTAACGAATCCAAACTTTTACAAGGTTATGCCACCAGGCATTAAAAAAAACCTTTCTTCTCATATGTAAACATCATATAGTTTCTTAGAAAGAAATGGCTGAAAAATCCAAAAAACTACTTTTTCGCCATTTTTTGACCCATGTTTTGAACCCCTAAATCCCCGATATGGCCGATAAGCCGAGACACCCCAACCTTAGAATTGTCTCTTTTATATATATATATCGGTTCATAAGGGTTGAGATACTTCCCTTGTTAGATGACTGAAACGTAACATATTTTTTGAAAGTTCTCCCGAGAAGTTTGGTATTGCATTTGATGCGATATCGGTTCAGCGGTTAAAAAGTTATGAACGAAAATGTAAGGACACCTCAAAAATTTTAGTACGTTCAACATAACCTAAAAATACAAAATGCTTTTATTCGGCTTCTGGTTGACATATGTGAACATAATTGAACACCAATTGGTATTTAAACAAGTACGAACATATTTTTTGACAAAAAAGAAAAAAGTCGCGGATTTTTTTTTAACAAATTTTTTTTAAATATTTTTTTTTATACCCTCCACTTAGTGATAGAGGGTATATATAAGTTTGTCATTCCGTTTGTAACTCATCGAAATATCGATCTGGGACCCCATAAAGTGTATGTATTCATGATGCCCGATCGATTTTAAGACATTCTAGCGATGTCCGTCTGTCTGTCTGTGGAAAATGCTGTCACGGACAAAATATTACATATTTATTTGAAGTTCTCCCGAGAAGTTTGGTATTGCATTTGAGCAATATCGGTTCAGCGGTTCCAAAGTTATGAACGAAAATGTAAGCACACCTCAAAAATTTCAGTACATTCAACATAACCTAAAAATACAAAATGCTTTAATTTGGCTTCTGGTTGACATATGTGAACATAATTGAACACCAAATGGTATTTAAACAAGTATGAACATATTTTTTGACAAAAAAAATAAAAAAATCGCGGATTTTTTTTACCAAAATTTTTTTTTTTCAAAAATTTTTTTTTTCAAAATAATTTCCTTTTAAATAAAGTTTTTTGCAATAATCTTTTTGAAATTGTGGAGGGTATCACTACATTCGGCAAGGCCTAATTTAACTTTTTTACTTGTTTTTTTTTGTTTTTGTGTTGGCTTAAGCCGTTAGCGTTCCAGTAGCATATTTTTAAAACGTTCATTTTTTATCAAAGAAAGCCTGCATAAGCATGCCTTGGTTGCGAAGCAATTCCTGCATCATACCCTGCATATTAGCAATAAAGTTATTAATGGTTTGTGCTAGGGTTTCAATAGATTTTTCTAGCGAGATTTTCTGGGGGTGTTGTTCAAGTGGAGGCTGTGGGTATGAAGTAGTTTGATTTGAATCAGAGTTTTGGGAAGTGGTAACTTCAGCATACGAATAATTTCTTTTTCTGGCACTATGAAATGTTTTTTGAGCATTCGAAGGAGTAGGTTCAGTCGTTCTAAAATTATGAGGGAGATTTGGAAAGTTTGTTGTCTGGAATTTGTACACTGGACAGCCTCTGTAATTTGCAGAATTGGCATTCATAAAATTGGGGAATTGGCATTCAGAAGATTTGTGAATATCACCGCATATTACGCAAACAGGTGGTAATTGACAATATCCACGGGGGTGGCCAAATTCTTGGCAGTTTAGGCATTGTGGTACTCCTTTGCGTTTACGAGGTTCTTCAACAGTAATTCTTCTATGTAAAAGATATCGAAGGTTATATATTTTTAGAATCGAAATTTATTTCTACTCTGAAGGGGGGTTGAGGGATTTTTTCTTTATTAATAATGTTGTATATCGACTTTATTTCGTAACCTCCCTTTTAAAAAAAATTATTTGTCATTCCATGTTAAACGCTTCGAAATATCGGTCTAGAACCATTTTTTTACGTTGAAACAACACTCATGAGATGCCCATATTAATGCAATGTGTGTGTTGATAAAAAGAAAATACTAAATTTATGAGGAGGAGGATAGAGGAAGATTCTACCGAACTATTTCGTGCGTCGGAATCCAAACTTTCAATATAAAATATTCGGAAGAAAAGCTAACCCAGAAAACCGCTAAGAATCACTGGATTCATCAAGTGTCCCGCTTGTCGGGTTTTTAGCTACATTAATTTATCAGATTTTTTTTTTAATTAAAAATTAAATACAGATCTCACAAATAAGTTTTTATTACTACAGTAATCGATTGATGTCTACTAGGACGTGGCTTAACCAAGATGAAGACAAAAGAAAGTTTTATCTTCTTTAACAACCCTGCTCATCTATATCAACAGTGAATATTGTCAATTTTTCCTCAGCCGTAAACGGCAGAAAACTTTGTACTTTTCTCTCTCTCAAATGGAAGCACCAGTTGAATGAATTTAATAAATTTTGTTAAGAACACAAGTTAACACCAAAAAAGCAAATACAAATTCATAGCAATAATAGTGCACACTATTTGTAATCATTAAAACTGAGATTCGATTGCGTATGTCTTTGAACAACATGAAAGTTTAGCAGATATGTCCGCAACACAAGAACAACAGAATACATCATCATATAAAAAACAACAACCCAAATCATCTGAGTCTGAAACAATTCAGAAAAGCAACAACAATATCTTAAATGGTAAAGGAGTTATTAATCCAAAGACAGGTAAATGAGTTAGGAAATAAAATAACCAAATCCTATATTGACTACTGCTAGTGAAATTGTTATATTTTATTAACCCTTTCAGTCCCATTTACGTATGTGATTCACAAACCTGTATTTTGTGAACTTTTTATACCCTCCACTCTGGTGATAGAGGGTATATATAAGTTTGTCATTCCGTATGTAACACATTGAAATATTGGTTTGGGACCCCATAAAGTATATGCATTCATGATCCTTGATCGATTTTAAGTAGATCTGGCGATGTCCGTCTGTCTGTCTGTCTGTTAAAATCACGTTTTTGGCAATAATCCATATCCGATTTAAACGCTTGGGGTACCAAAAGTTGCGGAATTTTCCTAGCAAGAAACTGATGTATTTTTTTTTGAAATCGGTTAAGTATTTTAAAAGTTATGAGTGAATTTCTAAAAAAAAACTCATAGATGTTTTCAAAAAAACTCATAGATGTTTTCATAAATAATAATTAACTTATATTTTGTGTAGATACATAACAAAGAAAACGGAAATGAAAAAAAAAAATGAGAAAAAGGAAAAAAGGAAAAAAATCTTTACAAAAAAACTTTAAAATATGTAAAACAAAATCTAAATTTAATTAAAAAAAGTTTGTTAAGTAATAATAAAAAATTTATAGTTATTTTTATGTGCTTAGCATGTGTGTGTCTGTAAATTTGTTTGCTTTCGTCATATTAACGGTGTTGCCAGACTTTTTTTTTGGCTTTTTCGTCAAATCGGATGTAAAATATCGCCAAAATTCAATTTTGTTCAGATTTCTTAAAAAAAAATATTTTCATTTAAAAAAAATAAATTTTGTTAAATAATAAAAGACAGAAATAAACTTTATGGCAAAAATCGCCCAAATCCGGAAAATCTATATCTATATATAAAAACGTTTGTGCCGGGTACGTGTTACAAAAACTCAAGAACCACTGGACCGATTGACACCAAACTTGGACAATATATAAGTTTAGTCAGGAGCCAGGTTTCTCTTAAGTTTAATAACGATAGGTGGCGCTGTTGTCGTAATATTTAATTTTTTTTTATTTATGGTACGATTTGGCTCAAATTCACAAAATATATTTATTAAACAAAAATAAGTATCCTGATAAAATTTGGACCCGGTAGATGGCGCTGGGGAGAAATTTACAAAATTCTTTTGTTTTTGTATTTATGGTACAATTTTGCTAAACTTACAAAATATATTTCTAAAACAGAAATACACTTTCCTGATAAAAATTTTGAACCGGAAGATGGCGCTGGGGCTCAAGTTATTACAAACTTCTTAATTTTAGCCTAATTTCCCGGAATTTAAGATGGTATTTATTTTTCTTCATCATATTATTGTGAATGTATAAATGAACCCGATATGTGGCGTCAAGGTGATGCTATTTAGATGTTCATATTTTTGGAGACATTTTACTCAAACTCAAAATATATGTTTCCTCATGACAATTTCTTTTATGGGCATTCAAAAATAAAAAATTGTCAATATATTAAAAATTTTCTTAAAACAAATTGTAAAAGAATTTAAGTTTCAATAAAAAATAATAATAATTCAAAATTCCGGAAAATCCTATTTGTTTTAAAATAATGCCGACCCGATCTAGAGGAGGAAACATTGGCAGGTACACTCGACGCGCCTGAACCTAAAGAGATCAACGAGCAAATTCTACACATGATCAACATTTACAACGGAATATCGAGCTTTCAAAACGAGTACGTGTAATTCGTGCTGCTCAAACACCTGAAGAACGATCTCACATCATGAGACCCGAAGAGTTATTGAAAGACAACGCAATACTTATAATAATAGATTAGAAAATCGCGAAAGAATGCGTATAACCCCACCTGCTTCGATCACCTCATTTAACCGTCTGGCTTTCGCTTACGAACCAGACATAAATTACAGTGCTCATGCGAAAATCGCGTTTGGTGAAATGTCCAATGAATGTAATCACTGTCACGCACTCAAAGTTAAATATGAATCACCCGGAATGTGCGGTTGTTCCGGAAAAGTTGTGTTGCCACCACTAAACTCACCGCCGGAACCACTGAAAACATTGTTATTGGGTGAAAGTGCGGATTCCAAAATTTTTCTAAAAAAGACCAGAAAATTTAATTCATGCTTCCAAATGACTTCTTTTGGGGCAAAAATTATTACAAACTCTAAAGCTCAAGGTCGCAATTTTGATTCAACTTTTAAAGTACAAGGACAAGTACACCATTAATACTTTAATATTTTAGATATTTCTTAAACACCCTTTTAAGGTTATGTCTTTTTTATTTAAATAAACGGTATTTAAAATATAACAGAAAGAGTTTCACTTCATCTTGATTATGTTGCACTGCTACTTATCGTTCTTAAGATTAATTTATAAAAAAAAACAAATAATTGGAGACAAAATCAAAATATTTCAGGGCAGAACAACGTTTGCCGGGTCAGCTAGTATATATATATAAAAGAGTAATGTGACTGACTGACATACTCATTCATCATCGCCCAGCCCAAACCGCTGAAGTTAGAGACTTGAAATTTGGACTGTAGGTTGACCTCCCGGAATAAAGATCCACTAAGGCTGGATTTTTGCCAATGTTGATTCTAAGGGGGTAAAAAGGGTAAACAACTGTACTTTTGGTACTTTTTATATCTCCCGATATAATGGTCATAGAGACTTAAAATTTGGACCTCCCGCAATATAGGTCCACTATGGCTGGAGTTTTGCCAATGTTGATTCTAAGGGGGTAAAAAGGGTAAAAAACTGTACTTTTGGTACTTTTTAAATCTCCTATATAATGATCATAGAGACTTGAAATTTGGACTGTATGTTCACCTCCCGGAATATAGATCCAGTACGGCTGGATTATTGCCAATGTTGATTCAATGGGGGTAAAAACGCAAAAAAAAAACGTACTTTTGGTACCTTTTAAATTTGCTTAAAAAATTGTCACATAGACTTGAAATTTGGACTGTATGTTCACCTCCCGGAATATAGATCCCCCAAGGCAGGGTTTTTGCCAATGATGTTTCTAATAGGGTAAAAATATGTACTTTTGTTACATTTTATATTTCCTTAAATAATGGTACTAGAAAATTGAAATTTTCAATGTCGGTTCACCTTCCGGAAAAAAGATTCACTAAGGCTCGGGTTTTGCAAATGTTGATTCTACGGGGGTAAAATGGGTAAAAAAGTACTTTTGGTACTTTTTTTTTATTAACTGAAATAATGGTTATTCAAACTTGAAATTTAGAATGTAGGATCCTTTAGTGAAATAAAATATTCTGGAACAAATACTTTCCGTTTTCAAAAAGTACCTTTTATAAAAGGTTCCTTTATAAAAAGTATCTTTTATAAAAAGTATCTTTTATAAAAAGTACCTTTTATAAAAAGTACCTTTTATAAAAAGTACCTTTTATAAAAAGTACCTTTTAAAAAATAGTTTCCACATTTAGAATAGTTTCCACAATTTTAAAAGTTGTCTTGGAAGTCTTATTGTAGATGACTAAACCATAATCAATTTTAGACAACCTAACCGAGTTCACTAATCTTAGCAGAGTGTTTGTATGCATTTGACTTTTGTTTGATGATAAATATTTAATGATATTTAATCTACTGGTTAGATCTTTTTTTAAATAATTGCAATGATTCTTAAAGTTATATTTACAGTCATTATTAAGACCTAAAGTTTTACAATTGTTTCATTTTGTATAGAAAAGTTGTTGAAAGTTATGTTAATTACGTTACAGTTCCGTTTTTTACATACAGTGTATCACAAAAGTAATTTGCCTATGCAAAATAAATGAAATTTAATAAATAAACGCTTTAAAAAAATATTTATTTTTAAAAATAAATATATGTTTTATTGCATATTAAATAAGAGAATATTAAACTTTAATTCTGTATTTATAAACACATAATTTTAATTTTTCATCCATGAGATTTTTAAGAAAATATCAAATTGTCACTGATTTTTCAGCTCACAAAAGTATTTTGCTTTTTTAATTTTACAATATATTTTTTTTAATTTAATAAAAAAAATTACAATTTTAATATTTTGAATGGTATTTATTGTTAGCCAGAACTAATTCCAGACGTCTGGGCATTGATTCCACTAAATTCAAAAATTTTTGAATGGGTATTTTGTTCCATTCTAGTACCGATGCTTGTTATACCCTCCACTTAGTGATAGAGGGTATATATAAGTTTGTCATTCCGTTTGTAACTCATCGAAATATCGGTCTGGGACCCCATAAAGTATATATATTCATGATGCCCGATCGATTTTAAGACATTCTAGCGATGTCCGTCTGTCTGTGGAAAATGCTGTAGCGGACAAAATATTGCACAGAGATGACTGAAACTTAACATATTTACTGGAAGTTCTCCCGAGAAGTTTGGTATTGCATTTGAGCGATATCGGTTCAGCGGTTCAAAAGTTATGAACGAAAATGTAAGCACACCTCAAAAATTTCAGTACATTCAACATAACCTAAAAATACAAAATTCTTTAATTCGGCTTCTGGTTGACATATGTGAACATAATTGAACACCAAATGGTATTTAAACAAGTACGAACATATTTTTTACAAAAAAAGAAAAAAATCGCGGTTTTTTTTTTTTACCAAAATTTTTTTTCGCGGAAATTTTTTTTTTCAAAAGTAATTTCCTTTTAAATAAAGTATTTTGCGATAATCTTTTTGAAATTGTGGAGGGTATCACTACATTCGGCAAGGCCGAATTTAACTTTTTTACTTGTTTTAAAGTAGTTTTTATTGAAATGTTGTGCTATAGAATTTTTTCGTCCAAATGAGCCCAAAGATTTTCTAAAGGATTCATGTCGGGACTTTGGGGTGGTGTTGCCAGATGTTTAGTGTTGTATAAAAACCTTTTATTAAATTCAAAAGCTGTGTGTTTTGGATCATTATCACATTGGAAGTAAAACCCATTTCGCGATAGCCCTATTTATTCAGCACTGACATGGTAATTTTTCCTCAAAAATGATAAATCTCTACATGACTATCCATAGTTTCATCAATGAACACCAACTGGCCCATTAAAAGGCCGACATACAGCCCTTCACCACCAGAGAACCACCATCATGTTTTGCAGTTAATCTTATTATATTTTTTATATTTAAAGATTTATTTGGCTTTCGCAAGACCATGAATCGTTCATCTGACCCAATAAAGTTTTGGAAAACTGAAATGTGCAGTAACGAAACCAAATTCAACATTTTTGGGTGCGATGAACGACGAATGGTCTTGCAAAAGCCAACAGAATCGTTGTATATAAAAAATATAAAATCAACGGTAAAACATGGTGGTGGTTCTCTGATGGTTGAGGACTTTATGTCGGCCTTGAAATGGGCCAGTTGGTATTTATTGATGAAACTATGGATAGTCATGAAGAGATTTATCCTTTTTGAGGAAAAATTAACATGCCAGCGCTGAACAAATGAGGCTATCTCGAAATGGGTTTTACTTCCAATGTGATAATGAGCCAAAACACACAGCTGTTGACGTTAAAAAGTGGTTTTTATACAACACCAAACATCTGGCAACACCACCCCAAAGTCCCGACATGAATCCTATCGAAAATCTTTGGGCTCATTTGGACGAAAAAATCCTGTAGCACAACATTTCAATAAAAACTACTTTTAAACAAGCATTGGAAGAGTAATGGTACAAAATACCTCTCCAAAAATTTTAGAATTGAGTGGAATCAATGCTCAGGCGTCTGGAATCAGTTCTGGCTAACAATAAATACAATTTAAAATATTAAAATTGTTAATTTTTTTTAATAAATAAAAAAAATGGTATAATAAAATTAAAAAAGCAAAATACTTTTGTGAGCTGAAAAATGAGTGACAATTTGATATTTTTTTAAAAATCTCATGCATGAAAAATTAAAATTAAGTATTTAAAAATACAGAATTAAAGTTTAACCTTCCCTTATTTAATATTCAATAAAACATTTACTTAATTTTAAAAATAAATATTTTTTTTTGCGTTTATTTATTAAATTTCATTATATTTTGCATAGGCAAAATACTTTTTTGATACACTGTATATGCAGATGATTCGTTTTTTCAAACGAAATATCTGCACCGGAAGTTACAGACCAGTTGAAATTTCTGGAAAAACTTCTGCGATTTTGTCATTTTCTTGTTTATTTGCTATAACATAGAGATCGTCAGCATAAATACAGTGTTCGATTCTTTTATCTATGTTTAGGATACGACTTAAGTCATCGAAGGCAATTATAAATAGAGTTACTGACAATGGCGACCCTTGAGGGATGCCGTTATCCAGAGGAAAAACATTTGAAGACGTGTCATTGACACAAACGGAAGATTTTCTATTTGTAAGAAAAGATTTAATAAAATTAAACATTTTTGGACCTAATGACCATTTTGCTAATTTTTGAAGTAAAATGTGGATTCCTATTCTATCAAAAGCTTTAATGAAATCGATGGACAGTATAGACGTATTTTTTTTAGTTGATCGATTTTTGCATATAATATGGTCCAAAAACAAAATAGCATCGGTAGTGCTAAGACCAGATTGGAAGCCAGTTTGGTTATGTGATAGGAGTTTGTGTTTTTTGATGAACCACATAAGACGTTTAGAAATCATTTTTTCTAGCAGTTTAGCAATGCAGGGTAGTAGAGAAATAGGTCGATAAGAATCGATATTGTCTATAGGTTTGTTGTTTTTGTGTATAGTTATCATAGAAGCTGTTTTAAAAAATTGGGGAATTATCCCTGAATCAAATATTTTGTTAAAAAGGTCTGTTTATTTGGACAGGCAGATGGACCCTAAAAAACCGAAAAACTTGCGCGAACTAGCACGCCATACTGAAACGCCACAACAACAATAACCCAAAATAATAAACAAAACAGGAATTGGACCGAATACGATCGAATTTCAAAAGTTGCAGTCCATGAAACTATAGTTTATATCACAATTGTAAACTTCTATAATGAACTAATAATAAACTAGATACACACAGGCCACAAACATTTATTTTTAAGTTAAAACATACCTTTTACTTTCAATTAATACTTTTTGGCTCAAAATGTATAAACAATTGGCTTAAAAGTGTCAAGAAAAACGCACTGACTAATTTGGCCCCAAATTCCTTTAATACACTTGCTGCAGAAAATGTATATTTGATAGCTTACAGCTGTGCGAATATTGAAAGCAAAACAAAAGTAAAAACGTAAATTTTTTCTGTAAAGTATAGGTAAACGATGAAGTGCAAAAACATTTATTGATCTTAATTTTTAAATTTTGTCTTAAGCGCCGCTAGATCAGTGATTTCGGCCACAGTACAGCGGTTCAAAAGTTATGAGCGAAAATGTAAGCACTCCTCAAAAATTTCAGTACATTCAACATAACCTAAAAATACAAAATGCTTTAATTCGGCTTCTGGTTGACATATGTGAACACTAAATGGTATTTAAACAAGTACGAACATATTTTTTGACAAAAAAAGAAAAAAAATCGCGGATATTTTTTTACCAAATTTTTTTTTCGCGGAAATTTTTTTTCAAAAAATTTTTTTTTTTTTTAAAGTAATTTCCTTTTAAATAAAGTTTTTGGCAATAATCTTTTTGAAATTGTGGAGGGTATCACTACATTCGGCAAGGCCGAATTTAACTTTTTTACTTGTTTGATTATAAGGTTGTCTGTAGACATATTACGACGAAACTCTCTCCAAGATTCCTGTTTCCTATTTCTTAGAATTTGAAGATCATTGGACCACCAAGGCACTGTTTTTGTTCTTTTTTTATTTGACGATATAGAAATGCTTTCGTTTGCCGAAAGTTTAATTATCTTTCTTATGGAGGCAGCCTCCTTGTTTACATTGAGAGAAGTACTGAAATGTTGATTATATTGAAAAATTTTGTTTTGATAAGTGTCCCAATTGACTTTTTTGATATTAAATTTTGAAAGTTTTGTCTGGGGGTGTTGGCTGTTGGTTTAAACTTGTGTCAAAATGGGATAATGGTCACTATTATGAAGATCTTCAATAACTTGCCATCGACACATCGGCACAATAGATAGAGATGAAATTGTGAGATCTATATGTGAAAAAGTATTATGAGTACTAAAATGTGTGGGTGTTCCATCGTTAAGAACTGAGAGGTTAGAGTTAACTAAGAAATTTTCAATCGCCGTGCCTTTGTTGGTGGAGTTTGGGGACCCCCAAAGAGGGCTCCAAGCATTAAAGTCACCTGTCATTATTATTGGTGTGTTTATGTTAGCAATAGTGTTATTTAAGTCCGATATAGGTATCATGTCTATTGGTGGGGAGTAAAAAGAAAAAATGGCAAATGATAAGCTAGATTTTATTTGTAGGCCGACTAAGTTGAGTGACGGATTGATATTTATTATTTTATGCGGTATGTGTTTTTTGATAAGTATGGCTGTGCCTTGTTTAGAAGTGAAATTGGGGTTACGAAAATAACCAATATAGTCTCTGGCGATAAAAGGAGTTAAATCCTTAAATTGTTCCAAAACAAAGCATTTACTCCGTTTGGCACAAAGAATGGGCCCAAAACCAGGGGTAGAGACTGAAAAATATCAAAGCATTTTGACCAAATTCTTGGTTGTCATTCGAAAACTACCCCTTTTATGGCATCTTATGAACTTAAATATGAGGTTTCTGCTCCGGTGACGTGTCGTACAATAAAATATTTACTCCTAAAATCTGTTCTAGAAGGTCGAAGTCCAAGAGAAGAACCACCGCTGAGCTTACAATTAATACAAAAAAGGTCAGTATTTGCCAGAAATCACATTGACCGTAAGGACTAGTCACATGTTCTATTGCCCGATAAAACGAAGACAAAAATCTTACAGTTTTTTAAAAACAATTAAAAAATAGAAAATTTGATTTGAACAAAATTGAATTTAAACAAGTAAAAATACACTACCAAAAATTAATTAAAACCGAAAAACAACATTTCTCGCCCCCGTGAATTGACTATGGGAAATTCACACCTAATTTTCGAAATCAAGTTTCGCCAACATCGAAGTGGGTCTCTTGAAAACCCCGTTCATTGTTTTTATATCCGCGGATCTAGCTATCCCATCTTTGCCACAATAAGTATTTATTACTCGACCTCTTCTCCATTTCGATCTAGGCAGGCTTATTTCCATTTTAGGCGAAGCTTCTTTCATTAGTACTAACAGTGTCTTCTTAACAGATTGTACACGCAAAAAAAAAATCTGTGTAAGATTGAGCAATCCTACTTGGTAAAACTTTTTTCATACCAAAAAAAATTTTTTACCAAATTTTTGCTAATATTATGCTTGTCGATGTTAAAGTAACATAATTCATTTTTTATGTAAAATAACCAAGTAGCTTGCTCAATAACGCAAATTACCTGCACAAAAATTTATCGAAAGAAAACAACAAAAAAACAAAACAAATACAGACCGCCATTTTCATTTTGTATTTTTCTGTGCGTGCGTTGTTCGTTTATTTTTTGTGTTATAAAAACGTAAAAAGGAAATTGATACATAAAATAAAAATAAATTAATACATAAATAAAAATAAATAATTAGTTTTCTAAAAGATAAATAAATGTAAGATAAAAGAATGTTAAAGTTAATTTTGCTTTCATCACTTAAAACACCATTCAATAAGAAAAACCAATGGAGTCCCAGACGTATGTTTCGATGAATAACAAATGGAATGATAAAGTGAGTATACCCGCATTCCGAAGACACCAATAAGGTTTAATAGATTTTTAGTTAAAAATTAGTGTTTGGTAATAATTTTATATTTTTACAGGGTAGTGCTAAATAAATTTTTGAAGCTATGGAGAATCCTTCACTACAATAAAGAGCGTGGACACCAATCCTGCCTTTAGTTATAAAATTAAAACCTAAAAACCCAAAGCCAAGGGAGTCCATACCTGTTTTGATGAGTTACAAATGGAATGACAAAGTAAGTGTTCCTCCTTACCAAGAGACCAATGGGGTTAACCAATTTTTTAAATTAAAAATTTATGTTTTGTAATAATTTTCTATTTTTACAGGATGCTTTTAAATAAATTCGTGAAGCTATAGCGGATCCTTTACTTCAAGAAGAAGCGTAGGCAGCAGTCACTCGAGAAAATTGTACAAAAAGGGTCAGTTGGTCGGTGGTAAATTAAATCCTACACAACATTTATTATATTAATATGGATTTATTCTGTGAAAATTTTAAATTCAACAAATATACAAATTTTTACAAAAATTTATTGAAAATTTATTTTAGCATAAATGTGGTAATTTTTAGCATTATTTTTAGTCAGCTTTTCAAATAATTTTGGTATATTTCACCATATTTCTTTTGGTATATTTTACCAAGTTTTTGCTTAAATAGCATTAGCATTTTCTTCAAAATTTTTTACATAAGTGTTTTGGCTAAATTACGAAAACTACTTCGTCGGTTGTAGTTTTAGCATATTTTTGGTAAAATTATGCCAGATTTTTGCTCACTCCGACACAAGTTTTTTTTTGCGTGTATCAATCGTTCCCACGCTGCACCGGAACAGGGGTCGAATGGTGTGTTGAAAATCCATTTAATTCCCAATGGGGTTAATAATCGCGTTATTTCATTGTGATCTAAAAAGTTTGCCTCATTTTTTAACTCTTTTCGTAACCCTACAAAATTTCTTCCATTATCGCTACGTATTTGAATAGGTACTCCCCGACGATTGATAAAGTTCCTTAAGCAAAGTATAAATGAGTCCGATGACAAATCGTTTACCACTTCTAAGTGAATACATCTAACCGTAAGACATGTAAACAATGCCACCCATCGCTTCTCCGTACATCTACGTATTTTTATATCAAATGGGCCAAACAGGTCCACTCCGGTGTAGGAGAATGGACGTACATAAGGTGTAACTCTGTCCTTCGGCAGGTTTCCCATCTGTGGCTGTACAGGCTTTGCTTTTCTTAGTTTACACTGAGTACATTGAGCTTCTACACTTTTCAGTAATCTTCGAATAGATGGGATCCAAAATTTCTCTCTGACATCACAGATTACTTTCGAAGAATTTTGGTGACAGTTCTTTTGATGGTAATATTCAACAATAATGCGAGAATACAAATGAGATTTAGGAAGAATTATAGGCCTTTTAGTGATTTCAGGAAGAATTGTACCATTTTCAAGACGACCGCCAGCTCTAATAATACCCATGTCATCTAAATATGGACTCAATGTCAAGCTGTCACTAGACTTTGGAATTGCTTTTGAAGATCCCAAACACTTGTATTCCACTGAAAAATATTTTTTTTTGATTTGGCGACAAATAACAAATTCTGAATAAGTTTTTTCCTCTACTGTAAGTTCTCCTTGTATAACCTCTGCACCTAGGGTTACCAGATTTGAAATTTGGAATAACAGTACATTTGGTCTCAAAAAACAGTACATTGCAAATAAAAACAGTACTTCTTTAAAAGTCTTATTTTATATCAAACTACAAAAACTTAGCCCTTTTACCCTGATTTCAAACAGATCTCAGCCAAAACGAGCATAAAAGGTTGTTAACAGAACGGTAGAACATTTTAGGTTAAACGTCTCAAATTTATTCTACTTTTTTTTTTATCAGTGTTGAAAAAAATTGCGATTGAATTTTTGGAGGATATGTCTTAGTTGCCGCGATATCTTACTTGAAAAGCTTTTGTAGTCTATGCTTTCGCTTAAATAAAACACCGATCTCCCTATCAAAAACATATGAAAAAATCCATAAAACACGACTTTAAAAAGCAAACGCGAAAACGGTATTATTGCACTCAAACAAAGGCCTAACTAAATTTTGGGAAAATGTTTTTTTTTCACAATTTAGTAAAATTTCATAAAAAATTTTAAATTTCTTTGACATAATTTGCAACCAATAAGTTCATCATATTTATCTTCTTAGAACTGATAAAGTTTTTTCTTCAAGTTTAGTAAATTTTATGCAATTTAAGGATTTTTTTTTTTCAAAAAATGTTTCAAAAATTTCAAAAACTAAGCCAGAAAGAGCAAAAAAGTGTTCATTTTCGATTCTAAAAATCTCTAAAGAATCTTCGGTCCTCTTTCAATGTATGGACTCCTCAATTTGAATCTAAAAATTTTGAAACAAAAAAAAAATGCCAAAAAAAAACCCGCAATCGGAACTTTAAATGAGATGTACTCAATAAAATAATTTTTTTCCCATTTTCTAGTTTTTTCTTTTTCTTCAGAAAAATTTAGATAAAAAGAAGGAAAACATGGCAATGGAGCTAAATCATTATAGAATTTAGTTAAGTTTTCCACTTTTTAAATAATTTTTCTTTTTGAGTGTGGTATAAAATTAAATTGCATTTAGCTCCTTTTTAAAAATTGAATTAAAATTTTGTCAAATATGAAACATTTTTCGAAAAATGTTACATTTTGGTGATAAGTATAAAAAAACAGTACAAAAACAGTACACGCTTTTAAAAACAGTACTTTTGCGTTCTGTTTTAGGTGCTGTGCATAAAACAGTACTTTTTATAAAAAACAGTACATGTACTGTTTAAAATAGTACGAATGGCAACCCTATCTGCACCGCAAGTTTTATTACGAATATTTTTTAAAAATCTGAAAACCCAGGCCACCTTTCGACGCACTTTCAAATATTTGGATGTACGATTTATAATGGTTTCGATTGTATCTGCAAATCCAGTCATCATAACGAAGAATTTCGAATTCAACTCATCTTCTGATCTGTCATCCCTTTTTTCCATACCACATTCAACGGGCCACTCCTCCCCACTAAAAAGAAATTTAGGACCATTTTTCCACATACCATCCGGATCATAGCTAACAGGAAAAACGGCTCTTGTACCTTTATCAGCTGGATTATCCATTGTTTGGCACCAGTGCCATTGTGATTCTTCTGAAAATTCGAATATTTCGGAAGCTCTATTTGCAACATACTGTTTGTATTTTCGATGATCTGACCGTATCCAACGAATTACAGTATGAGAGTCGCTCCAAAACATAACCTCATTAACACTGATTTCATGACTACTAATGATACATTCCTTTAATCGAACTGCTATTACAGCAGCCTGTAACTCTAATTTCGGTATCGAATGAAAACGAAGTGTAGCACAAGCGGTTTTGCCCGCAACGAAAGAAACCTTAACTCCGTGTGAAAACTGAATCCTCCAGTATGCAACGGCTGCCATAGCCTGTTCGCTTGCATCACAAAAAACATGTAGTTGTACCTTTTTTCTGTACAATCTTCAAAGTAAATTCTTAAAATGTTAAATTGTTCCAACTTATGTAGTTCCAGCATCCAAATCTTAAACTTTAAGCTAATCTCATCGGGCAACTTGTCGTCCCAATCTGTCCCGGTTTTCCAAACTTCTTGCATTAGTAATTTAACTGAAACCATAAAATTCGCCACAAAGCCAAATGGATCGAAAACTGACATTGTTATACAAAGTAACTCTCGCTTAGTAGGGACTCTATTCAATTTTAAAACGTCATCTGGAACCTTTTGAATAATTTTAGAATAATTTTAGCCCCCAGAATAATTTTAGCCCCCCCCCAGAATTTTAATCATTCACAATTTTTTTATACCCTCCAACTACAGTATGGGGGTATACTCACTTTGTCATTCCGTGTGTAACGCATCAAAATATCGGTCTAGGACCCCATAAAGTATATATATTTATGATCAGTGATCGATTCTAAGACATTCTAGCGATGTCCGTCCGTCCGTCCGTCTGTCCGTCCGTCTGTCCGTCTGTCCGTCTGTAGTTAACACGATGCAGTCCAAAATAAAAGAGCTAGACTCCCGACATTTGGCACAAATATGTCTTATGTTAATAGGCAGGTTAAGTTCGTAAATGAGCAAAATCGGACCAGGGGGAAAAAAGTTCCCCCTTGAAGAACTAAACCAACCTCTGAAAAAATACACTTTTTTACATGGTTTTTTGTATTTTTGTTAAACAAATGAAACATTTGTTATATTTATCGGGATGGGAAGGTGCTGTCAACATCCCCCCTTTGACCCCCATCACCCCCCCCCCCCCCCCAAAAAAAACAAACGCCCCTGACAATTTTTTTTTTTTTACATTTTGGAGGGTATAAAAGATTCGGCACAGCCGAATTTAACACTCTTACTTGTTTTTAATAATTTTATGATTTCATTAATTTTTGCAACAATAAATAATAATAATATGTAATGAGTCTTTAGGACTCGATATGATTATTCAATGAGTCTTAAGGACTCGTAATGATTATTATATATGATCTAATAGTTTTTCCCATTGAAAAATAGTCTGAATTATTGAAAAGAGTTTTTATATGAATCTGATGATTTTGTCAGTAATAAAAAATTTACCGAATCTTAGGGTTTTACCTTCAGGAAAACATTTTAACTTCTTTGATTTAAAAAAGTTTCTAAATTCTAAGGGATTTTTTATAGACAAAAGTTATTGAAAGAAAGAATCTGAGAATTTTGACTAATAATCATCAACTTTTGCAATCATCAGAACTTTTTCTTGAAAAAAAAAATCATAGTAATCTAATGATTTTACTATAGGAAAAACATTAAAAACCTTTCATTCTCAAAACATACCTAGGAGTTCTAAATTTCCGAAAAATCTACGGAATCAAAATTAAAACAAGTAAGAGTGTTAAATTCGGCTGTGCCGAATCTTTTATACCCTCCAAAATGTAAAAAAAAAAAATTGTCAGGGGCGTTTGTTTTTTTTTTGGGGGGAGGGGGTGATGGGGGTCAGGGGGATGTTGACAGCACCTTCCCATCCCGATAAATATAACAAATGTTTCATTTATTTAACAAAAATACAAAAAAACATGTAAAAAAGTGTATTTTTTCAGAGGTTGGTTTAGTTCTTCAAGGGGGAACTTTTTCCCCCTGGTCCGATTTTGCTCATTTACGAACTTAACCTGCCTATTAACATAAGACATATTTGTGCCAAATGTCGGGAGTATAGCTCTTTTATTTTGGACTGCATCGTGTTAACTACAGACGGACAGACGGACGGACAGACGGACGGACGGACATCGCTAGAATGTCTTAGAATCGATCACTGATCATAAATATATATACTTTATGGGGTCCTAGACCGATATTTTGATGCGTTGCACACGGAATGACAAAGTGAGTATACCCCCATACTGTAGTTGGAGGGTATAAAAATCCAGGGGCGTCTTTTTTTTGGGGAGGGGGTTGGTGGGGGACGTTAGGGGGCACCTTCCCCTTGCGATTTTGAAATTCTTCTGAGATCAGAATGTTGCATTTGCTTACCAAAAGTACAAAAAACTCTGCAAAAAATGCGGTTTTTCTTGGGTTGGTTTAGTTCTCCAGGGGGGAACTTTTTTCCCCTTGGTCCGATTTTGCCCATTTCCGAACTTAACCTGCCTAGGAATATAAGACATATTCGTGCCAAACTTCGGAAGTCTAGCTCTTTTATTTTGGACTGTATCGTGTCCTCTACAGACGGACAGACGGACGGACGGACATCGCTAGAATGTCTTAGAATCGATCACTGATCAATAAAATATATACTTTATGGGGTCCTAGACCGATATTTCGATGCGTTACACACGGAATGACAAAGTGAGTATACCCCCATACTGTGGTTGGAGGGTATACAAAAAAAAAATATGAATTTTTAACCGCTTTCGGGGGGCATTCGTTTCTAGGACACCTAGACGCATATTAAAGGGAACGCTTCAGGAATAGGTCTGGGTTTTTCTATTAAAAAAATACCAAAAAATTAAAAAAATCTAGGGGGGCTTTAGCCCCCCCCAGAAATGTTGGCTTCCTACGCCAATGCAATCACCGCTTTTACAGCCCGTGGATATTCTTCTATAAATTCTTCGGCATTCTTATTTTTTACAAATTGAGCCATTGTTGGGGAGCATGTTGCACCGAAGGTCATCCTCTGCATTACATATGTTTTAATCTCTCCACAAAAAACGTTGTGCATCTTTATCTTCTTTCCTTATAGTAACCTGATGAAACATTTCCTTTAAGTCGCCACAAACAGCAATTTTTTCTTGTCGGAATTTGAACAGTACTGTCAAAAGAATTTGATTTATGTCAGGACCAGGTAAAAGAACTTTATTTAGAGACACTTTTTCGATTTCCGCAGCAGCATCAAAAACCAATCTTAATTTATTTTTGTTAGGATTCATCACTCCAAAATGCGGTAAGTAAAAAGTCTTTTCGGAGTGATTTCTAACCTCTTCATTAGACATTACTCTAGCATATCCTTTTTCAACGTATTCCACTATTTTAGCACAATACTAATTTGCGAAAATTTGATCTCTTGACATTTTTCTCTCAACTGTAGCCAAGCGCTTTAAAGCCATTCCATAAGAATCAGGAAAACTGCAAAAATTTTCCCGCCATAATAGGCCAGACTCAAATCTATCTTCATTGTGTTTAGTGTTATCATTTAAAATTTGTAAAGCCCTTTGATCATCTTTGGACATCAATTTCTTAACGGGTATACGAATTCCAAAAGTTTCTAATCCGAAATAGTTTTTCATTAAAGTTTCCAATTCGATAAATGATTCCATGATCGGAACTTTTGTTTTTCCTGCTTTACCTGTCCATAAACAACCCAGCCTAATCTTGTTTTAGTAGCTATAGGTCCTGATGGAGATAACATCTTCGGTAATTCAATACCAACGGACAAAAAATCATTTTAGGTTTTACGTTCTCGTAATTTGGAATGTGTGATAAATATGAACCACTACAATCATTCACCATTGTGTCCAAGTTAAAACTCTGATTGGGCAAATCTAATTTGGAAGTAGCATAAACCTTGTCCATAACATATTTTTCGGAAAAATCTTCAAGACCACTAATGGTAATATTGACAACCTGTGTTTTTTCACGGGTTGACTGATTGTTAATCCATTGTAGTTCTAAGACATCTTCTTGACCTATAATTCCTAATTTACGAATAACTTCTACATCTATCATTGAAACATTAGCCCTTAGCCTATAAAGGCATAAATGACTTCAGTTTTATTGAGACCGTGTATTTTCACTGGAACGACTTGAAATAATACTGAATTTTTGTCTGTATTAACGTCCGCTAGACAGCTTCGAGCCTGGGTGTGAGTACTATTTGAAAAAGGATTATTTGAGGGTTCATTAATGAGAGTAGCGTTTACAGTTACAGGTAGTCGGTCTTTGTGCAAAAGTTTGTGATGATAACTTGTACATGAGTTTTGACCGCATTGTTTTTTTGAAAAACACGCTGCTGAACGATGGCCTCCTTTAAGGCATGAGAAACATACCTTTAGAGATATTACGTTTTCCCATCTGGATTCTATGGGCAGTTTCTTAAAGGTCTCACAAAATGCAAGTGATTTACAATTAACCTCACGAAGTTGACACTTATTGTTTTATACTGACACGCAAGCAAAATTTTTTGTTTTACTTGAAATGGGAAGACAATCTGTTACCATGTTTACAACTTTTCGCTGGGTTCCAAGCCAATTAGAAAAATCTACTATAGTGGGCATTCGACCCAAGGCCAAACATTTATCTGCCCATTGAAGACGTCGTGATATAGGCAGTTTTGAAACAAGTTCACTAAGTAACATTGGATTTGCCAAATGATGGCTTCCCCCTACTGACTCAACGAAAGTAGTCATATTTGTTACCTTGTTAGCAAATACAATTAGCGAATTCAAGTCTGACTCTTCCACAGAAGAGAGCATTCGAATCTTATGTATCTGAGACTTTATAAGTTGCTCTGGTCTTCCATAGGTCTCTGGCTCTGGTCTTCCATAGAGTTAACGTTTCTTGAATTTGACAAGAGGGACTCGACAGTATCTCGTGCGTTTCCTTCAAGAGAGTCGCGAAGACGCATAATATTCAGGCCGTTCATGAATCCACAACGAAATTGGATTGGAAACGAAATTTAATTCCGTTTCCAATTTTTGAAGCGTTCAACCGTGACGAATTGCTTTGTTCGAAAAAAAATATGTATTGCGTTCGAACTTAGCGGAGACACATGTATTTACAAAATACGACTCTGTTTTTGAAAATACAGAGTCGTATTTTATAACAACTCTGTTTGAAAGTCAAAGTCAGAGTTGTTATAATAGGCTGTAAAAAAATAATTTGTTAAAAAATAACAAACTGTCAAGCATTTTTGTTTGAGAGACAAAAAAGTTGAAAGAAAGTTTGAAGTGAGGTTGAGATTGCTAGAAATAGAATTGTAGTGTTGGAAACTGTCAAAATTTATTCTGTAGAAACTATAAATATTCACATATATGAAAAACAGTTTTCATTAACAAGACAAACCGACATTTAAAATCCTACTGAAGATGACACTAACTGGGGTGTTTGAAACCGGTATAGGAAATACCAGAAATGTCTATAATTTTTAGAAATTCAATTTTTCTTCTGCATTTTTTCAACTTGAACCCTTATAACAAATATAATTAGAGCCCGTGCTCGATCTGTACTTACAGAAAAAATCAAATAAAATTACTGACAAAATATGTCGCCATTAGGCACGTCTCCGAAACAGAAAATGCAAATTCCTTCATTTGTGTCTGCAATTCCAGATCATGTTGGTAACCCTTGCGAAATAAAGTAAGAGACAAAAAAGTTGAAAGAAAGTTTGAAGTGAGGTTGAGATTGCTAGAAATAGAATTGTAGTGTTGGAAACTGTCAAAATTTATTCTGTAGAAACTATAAATATTCACATATATGAAAAACAGTTTTCATTAACAAGACAAACCGACATTTAAAATCCTACTGAAGATGACACTAACTGGGGTGTTTGAAACCGGTATAGGAAATACCAGAAATGTCTATAATTTTTAGAAATTCAATTTTTCTTCTGCATTTTTTCAACTTGAACCCTTATAACAAATATAATTAGAGCCCGTGCTCGATCTGTACTTACAGAAAAAATCAAATAAAATTACTGACAAAATATGTCGCCATTAGGCACGTCTCCGAAACAGAAAATGCAAATTCCTTCATTTGTGTCTGCAATTCCAGATCATGTTGGTAACCCTTGCGAAATAAAGTAAGAGACAAAAAAGTTGAAAGAAAGTTTGAAGTGAGGTTGAGATTGCTAGAAATAGAATTGTAGTGTTGGAAACTGTCAAAATTTATTCTGTAGAAACTATAAATATTCACATATATGAAAAACAGTTTTCATTAACAAGACAAACCGACATTTAAAATCCTACTGAAGATGACACTAACTGGGGTGTTTGAAACCGGTATAGGAAATACCAGAAATGTCTATAATTTTTAGAAATTCAATTTTTCTTCTGCATTTTTTCAACTTGAACCCTTATAACAAATATAATTAGAGCCCGTGCTCGATCTGTACTTACAGAAAAAATCAAATAAAAATCAAGCATTTCGTTTGAATTATTTTTTTGATAATTGGTCAGTGAAGCACTTTTTTTGATAATTAGTCAGTGAAGCACTATGCGAATGTCCGGGTCTAATGAGGAGCCGCCTTAAGCATTTGGGGCATAGATTTTTCGATGGCCTGGACTGCCTAAGCGGTGTTTCATTGACGTCTCTAGCGGAATACCTCAGGGAAACGGGGTGGTTTAAAAAGGAGAACTTTGTATCAGAGAGGGAGAGGGAAAATATAATTAGGGGAATCACAATGGGCCTTATGGCCTCCGAGTGAACTCGCCAAATGGCGAGCGCCCATCCAACCTAACCTAACCTTGGCAAGGGATATATTTTCTTTTGTCGATGTGGTACAGATATCGGTCCGGGAAGGGAAGGAGTAGCGTAACTTAAAGGAAGGGTAGTAGCAGACGCATGTGGCATGAAAGGCGCTGGGGGATTTAGATTAGAAGTAAATTCATACGATGTGACATTTCTATTTACTTCAGATGTCAAATTAGCATTAGTTGTGGGATTAAGTAACAAAGATGCAGTGGTTTGTACATTATGCGATGACGTTGGGTTTGATTGTGCGATAGAGACTGTAGGCTGGGCAGTCGACGTGGCGTTCAAATCAAAAGGTTGGGTTTGAATAAGAGAAGAAGTGGAATGTTGGCCTGTACTGATTTCTCTTGACAAGTCAGAATTGGAGATTCCAATTACGTTTTGCAAAGAAGATATGGACCTTTGTACTACCAAATTATTTGATAGGACCATATTCTGAATGGCAACCATTTGGCGTTGAATTTCTTCCATTTGTTTAGTAAAAGTTATTGTTACCTGTTCTAAACTTGAGGGGGCTTCTGAAGGAGAGTTTTCTGATTGAAGTAGCGGTTGATCATCTCTTTGATTCGATGTATCGGACAAATTTTCTGCTTGGGGCTGATCATTAGATATATTGGGGTCGTTGGATCTCTATTGATTTACCTAATCTTGGTTGTTCCGTTTAGGCGATCGTGTTAAAGGCATTTTTAATAGTATTCTGTTGCTTCGTAATTGCATTCACAAAACGGAATAGGATCTTCAAACAATTTATTTATTTTCCAATTATTTCGGAAGTCTTAAAGACAAGGAGCTCTCCAAAAACAAATAGAACGAGCTTGATTTTATTTGATCTCTTACAGAGCGCTAGTACAAATTGAATAAAAATTGTTGAAAATTCGCAAATAAATAAAACTGAAGGATTTTATTTTGATAAACTTCAATAAATTGGTTTATTCACTAAAATATAAAAGCGATTACAATTTGCAAAATAATTAACACAAAATAATTTACAAAAATCTTACATTTGATGGACCTTCCGGAATTTTTTAACAATAAAAGTAAGAATGAAAAAATTAAACAGTTTTTTAAAAACAATTAAAAAATAGAAAATTTGATTTGAACAAAATTGAATTTAAACAAGTAAAAATAAACTACCAAAAATTAATTAAAAACGAAAAACAACAATAGATTATTAAATCCCGTTAAATTACTGATAATTTTTCAGTTGAAGCGAAAAAAATAAGACATTTATGAAAAAGTTTATAACAATTATTTAAATTTAAGCTCGTCGTCCCTATTATTTTTTCCAACACTGTATGTTTTCTAATGTTTAAACGTAAATAACTCCGGTTCTATAAGGGTTAAAAGGTCAAATGAAAGCTCAAATCAAAGCTTGATATCTACGCTATAAGTCTAGCTATAACAAGTAAGAGTGTTAAATTCGGCTGTGCCGAATCTTTTATACCCTCCAACATGAAAAAAATAAATGCAGTGGCTTTTTTTTTGGGGGGGGGGGTGGGGTCTTGATGATTGGGGGGCAAATTTCCTCTCGAATATGTGTATAAAAATTCATTCTTATGCTTTTTGCACTAAAGAAGTGCAAGTTTGTCATAATTTAATTTTTTTTATTCTACGCCCATAAAAGGGGGGCGGACCGAAAAAACGACATTTTATAATTCTCAGGGTCCAAATGCAGGACTTTTAACTTCTTGTAGAATAAAAATGTTGCATTTGTTAAACAAAAAGACAAAAAATTTTGTAAAAAAATTATATTTTTCAGAGGTTGCTTTAGTTCTTCAAGGGGGAACTTTTTTCCCCCTGGTCCGATTTTGCCCATTTCCGAACTTAACCTGCCTAGGACCATAACACATATTCGTGCCAAACTTGTGGAGTCTAGCTCTTTTATTTTGGACTGTATCGTGTTAACTACAGACGGACGGACGGACATCGCTAGAATGTCTTAGAATCGATCACTGATCAATAATATAGTATATACTTTATGGGGTCCATGACCGATATTTCGATGCGTTACACACGGAATGACAAAGTGATTATACCCCCATACTGTAGTTGGAGGGTATAAAAATTATATTTTTCAGAGGTTGGTTTAGTTCTTCAAAGCGGAACTTTTTTCCCCCTGGTCCGATTTTGCCCATTTCCGAACTTAACTTGCCAAGATCCATAAGACATATTCGTGCCAAACTTGAGGAGTCTAGCTCTTTTATTTTGCACTGTATCGTGTTAACTACAGACGGACGGACATCGCTAGAATGTCTTAGAATCGATCACTGATCAATAATATATATACTTTATGGGGTCCCTGACCGATATTTCGATGCGTTACACACGGAATGACAAAGTGATTATACCCCCATACTGTAGTTGGAGGGTATAAAAATAAATACCTTAATAATGCATAATTTTAAAATTTTACCCCATTTCTTCAAAAACTAAGGGTAAAAATCTAAAATTTAGGGTTGTTTCACAATGGGTTAATGAATCCAAATTTTTTAAAATGTCAAATTAAAGGTATTTCCAGGGCCGGATTAACCATGTCGGGCCTCTAGGCAATGCATGTCTCGGGGCCCCTTTAATTTTCTCATACATTCTAAAACATATTTTTTCTACCAAAATGTTTTTTTTACCCTCCCACCACAGTATAGGTATATACGGGTCGAAGTTTCGGGCAGGGACCCCATAAAGGATGGATTCTAAGATATTTTATGAATATCACTCTCTCCGTACGTCCGTCTGTCTGACCATCAGTAGTTAACACGGAGTAGTTCAAAATAAAATAACTAGACTCCTGAAGCCTAGAATGAGTGTGAACTATTTTCCTATGCAGGTTAAGTAAATGGGTGAAATTTGATCAGGGGGAAAAGTTCCCCCTTGAAGAACTAAACCAACCTCTAAAAAGCGCATTTTTTTAGATGTTCTTTGACTTAGGATGCTGCCAGTTCAGCAAAAATTCTGCTGGGGTCATGTTTGTTTCTTTAAAAATGTGTTGTAGTGTGTTAAATTTAAAAATCCAATCGGAAAGGGAGAGGCCAGGAGCTCTGCAAGTATGTTTATGATCATTCTTGTCGTCCCGTCCTCTGAAAGTCATTTTTAAATCGCCACGACAAAGTCTAATATTATTATATAAAAATTTGAAACACGTTCTCAAATGTACGGAAATATGACGATGTAATATAAAAAGCTAGGCAATTTTATTTCATTGAACATACAAATATTCAAAAAATAATTTTTACTCAAAATGTATATGTATAAAAAAATCAGAGTGTGGCCCCCTTTCCGATGTGGGCCCCTAGGCAGTTGCCTACTTTGCCTTAAAGGTAATCCGCACCTGGTATGATCGGACCATTATTGGAGAAGATATCTTAAATTCGATATCCGAACTTTGGAGGCCCATAACTCGGGAACCACGGGCCGCCGAAAATTTTTTTTCTTTGTTGAACTCACCTAAATCATCCCTATTTCTAAAAATAAAAAAAAATAAAAATCGGACCAATGTCTGCCAACTAGACTTGTTCTGAAATGATTGTATAAATCATTCAGTTATTGACAAAATCAAAACATATTTGCTGCAATCATAACATATTTGTTACAAAATTAAAATTATTGTCAGCAAATTATAACACATTCAGTACACAAAAACAGTTTTTATTTAAAATGAATAGTTATTGTTAACCTGCACAATAAATAAATTATATAAAGTAGATTTTTAAATTATATAAAGTAGATTTTTTAACTCAAATTGCCTTGAATTTTTTAAAGAACTAATTGTAAGAGCCGTCTTAGCGACTAATTGCTTGCTGGCAAAACACTAAACTGATGAATAAACCTGACAATGTTTGCAAAAATCAATTTTAATTTGTTATATATGGTTTTGAATTGAGAAAAGTGTGAAAGAAAAATTTTAATTTTTCCAAAAATTTAAGACATCCTGGTTTGTTTCTTACTAGTTTCATATTATCCAGTTATAATAATCTTTAGAAAAACTTTTAATGTCAAATTTATTTAGTTAATAGTCAATAAAACTCTATATGTGAGAATTATTATTCACATATAGAGTTTTATTGACTATTTTTTTTTTTTTTTATAAAATATTATTTATTAAAAATTCAATTAATTTTCATACAATATATATATGTGTCTCAGCGCCATATATGTGTCTCAGCGCCACTAGGGCTTTTTTGAGACAAGTTGGCAATAAGTTAAAATTTTAAAATTTTGAATGTATAATTTAAAAACAATTATATCAGAAGCATTTCGATATTTTGTAGGAGATGCTCTTTCAATCTATTTTTAAATATTGAAATTGTTAAACACTCTTTTAAAAATTCAGGTAAATTATTAAACTCCAAACTTCCGATATAATCAATTCTTTGTTTGGTTACTTCGAGTCGACATCTTGAAACCCTTAAGTTGGAGTTGTTTCTAGTATTGAAGGCATTTTGATTTCTTGTAAAACTTAAGGTATGATGACCCATATTATGTACTACCTTGTAAACATACAACAACAAGTGCAATTTATATAATCCATAAATAGGTAGCACCTTTTTCGCAACATCCTTATACAGTAAAACTGTGGGGAACAATTGAGGTAGATTGTAAACTACTTTTAAATATTTATTTTGAATAACTTTTAAAGTTTTAAGCTCAGCATTTTTTCTAAATCCATAGACAGGTGTTAAATAATTGAGGTGACTCTGAACTAATGATTGGAATATGATAAATTTAGTTTCTTTATTCAGCTTATACTTTAGTTTAGATATCTTAGACCGAATATACTGAATATGTTTCTGCCATGATAAATTACTTTGCAAAATAGCTCCTAAATACTTAATAGATTCTACTTCTGCAATTTCTTTTCCATCCATAAAAATTATGCTTCTGTGACAGGTACGATTGGGTTGAGGTTTAAATTTTACAAGTTTAGTTTTGTTAGGACTAAGGACCAATTTGTTCAGTCTGGAAAATTCAGAAATTAAAGAAGCATCTCGTTCTGCAAAGGTTTTGAAAACTAATTCCTCTTTATATGGATAAAGAATACACAAATCGTCAGCATACATAAAAATTTTTCCATGCAAGCCAAGGTTATTTATATCATTCAGATATATATTAAATAGTAACGGCCCTAAAACACTACCTTGAGGTACTTCATACTCCACATTACCCATTAAACTTTTACTACAGTTTATTTATTAACTAAATAAATTTGACATTAAAAGTTTTTCTGAAGATTATAATAACTGGATAATATGAAACTAGTAAGAAACAAAGCAGGATGTCTTAAATTTTTTGAAAAATTAAAATTTTTCTTTCACACTTTTCTCAATTCAAAACCATATATAATAAATCAAAAAATTATAATACATAATTATAATTAGAGCCTGAGCTCGACTGTCTTTACAGAAACAATAATTTTAATTTAGTTGTGATTATTTAATGATTGTTATAAGCATATTATGTTAAAATTTTTGGTGTGTCGAGAATATAATTAACTATAACATTGTTACAACAACCATATTGTACCTTTGGATGTAGCAATCATTTTATCATGATTACCGCGACTATTAAATTTCTAAAACGACCATATAAATAACTTGATTGCTGCAATCAATACTGTGTTAAGAGATCATAGTATAGTTGCCGTGATCATGTCGCAACCATATTTCTTCTCTGCGTGTATTTTATTATTGACTGTCAATTGCGTGTGTATGACATTTTTCTTTTTATCATGATTACCGCGACTATTAAATTTCTAAAACGACCATATAAATAACTTGATTGCTGCAATCAATACTGTGTTAAGAGATCATAGTATAGTTGCCGTGATCATGTCGCAACCATATTTCTTCTCTGCGTGTATTTTATTATTGACTGTCAATTGCGTGTGTATGACATTTTTCTTTTTTATACCCTCCACTTAGTGATAGAGGGTATATATAAGTTTGTCATTCCGTTTGTAACTCATCGAAATATCGATCTGGGACCCCATAAAGTATATATATTCATGATGCCCGATCGATTTTACGACATTCTAGCGATGTCTGTCTGTCCGTCTGTCTGTCTGTGGAAAATGCTGTCGCGGACAAAATATTGCACAGAGATTCTCCCGAGAAGTTTGGTATTGCATTTGAGCGATATCGGTTCAGCGGTTCAAAAGTTATGAACGAAAATGTAAGGACACCTCAAAAATTTTAGTACATTCAACATAACCTAAAAATACAAAATGCTTTAATTCGGCTTCTGGTTGACATATGTGAACATAATTGAACACCAAATGGTATATAAACAAGTACGAACATATTTTTTGACAAAAAAGAAAAAAATCGCGGATTTTTTTTACTAAAATTTTTGTTCGCGGAAATTTTTTTTTTCAAAAAAAAAATTTTTTTTCAAAAGTAATTTCCTTTTAAATAAAGTTTTTTGCAATAATCTTTTTGAAATTGTGGAGGGTATCACTACATTCGGCAAGGCCGAATTTAACTTTTTTACTTGTTTACTCTTCAAACAAATTTACTAGAGTTTTTCCTTTGATTATTGTGGTAATCAAAGTTGCAAAATTTCAGACACGCAGGCATACTTGGTTATTAAGAAATAATTGTAGTAATCAAATCATGATATTGAATTGATATTATCATAGTATTTAAATTCTTTATTTTATTTAATCATCAATATTCATTTTTCAGTAGCTCATAATCACTCTAATGTTAAACTATCATCATCATTAAATATTACAGTTCCATATGGTTTGTGGCAAAGCTCTTGTGATGTGACTAAAACTGGATTAACAACACCAGCATTAAAGGCGGCATCAACAGTGCCATCTATAACCTCTTACTGCAATAACAATAATTTACAATCGAAAACAACCAAAGCTCAATTTATTTTTAATCTAAATACTAGCCCTAAAAATTGTCAACTACAAGCGCAAACCAGCAATTGTAGTGAAAATCCTAAACAAAGTAGTCTTACAATTTGTAGCGGTGTTTTAAACCCTGATCTCAGTGTTCAATACAATAACAACACCTTTATAAAAATGGTGGGTTCACAAACACAGCTACAACAGCTTCACCAGCAACAAAAACATCATCAGCAGCTTCACCATTCCTCCCAGCAACAGCAGTCATCGCCACAAGCACAACAGCAAAACTCATTGCGACTTGATGCACGTTCAATTATAGGAGATATAACTTCAACTAGTAACACTAACTTGCCATCATCATCGCAGGAATATGGTTCTAAGATAGCTGTTTCCAACTCATCTACATCCTTGCCGACAAGTGAATTGTTGGCTACACAAATGTCTACCAACCGTAATTTTAAAGACGCTTCAACGTCTACTGCAGGTGAATTTAGTGACTCTCAAAGCTTGTACTCTCCCACATCTGGAAGTGCTAAAAATATTATAAAAAGTATTAAAAACGAAAAAAGTAATGACAGTTGCAGCAATATTTTAAATACACAAAGTGATTATAATACAAATATCAATACGACTGCTTTAAATTGCCATGAAAAGTACTATAAAATTGTTCACCAAAAACAACAAAATCTTCAAACTGAAATTACCGATAGAAGCTGTTCCGCTAAGACTATGCCACAACCAGGTACATTGTTTACTACATAATTTGTCAATGAAAATGTAACGAAAAATAACTCAAATTTAATCAACTTAATACCAGTTTCTGAATTACAAACAACGTCATTCGGCTGCGACGAATTTGTATTTTGTTATTGTAACAAAAACAAAATGCATGCATATTCGTCTAAGACCAATAACGTTCGTGAGACAAAAACTGCATCTTAGGGACCATTCACACCTAAGGTGATCATATGGCACTGTATTATTTTATACACTACCATATGATCGAAATCACGTTCGAACAAGATTTCACCTCAGGTTAGTATTGGCCCTTAACCCATTTTGGACCAAGATAAAATTTAATTTTTCTTTTTTGGAAAAGGTACTTTTTGAGGGTCATTAGCACCCGCTGATCTCAAAAATCTTGTCAACAGAAAAATTTTTAATGTTCCGTTATTCCGAAAAAGCCAGCATTTTAACTTTTTATGCAATTTTAATACATATTTGGATTTTTTTTCTATTTTATTAATTTATTTCATTATTTTCTTAACTATATATTATTTTAAAATGATCTAAATTAGTGGAATTTAATAAAAAACAAGTGAGAGTGTTAAATTTGGCTGTGCCGAATCTATAATACCCTCCAACATATAAAAAAATTCAAAAAATGCAGGGGCGTTTTTTTGGGTCAGTAGGGGTCATTGGGGACACATAACCCCATGCGGTAAATGTTTAAAAATTCATTTATTATGCTTTTTGAGCTTAAGTAATACAATTTTATCATTATTTAAAAACATTTTTAATATCCACGCCCACAAAAGGCCAAAAAAAATATTTTTTTATTTCCTAAGTCCAAGTGCAGGGCCTTGAACTTTTTCTGACATCAAATTGTTTTATTTGCTTAACAAAAATACAAAAAAACCAGTGAAAATATGGCGTTTTTCTGAGGCTAGTTAAGTTCTTCAAGGGGGAACTTTTTCCCCCTTGTCCGATTTTGACCATTTACGAACTGCCTAGGACCAAAATACATATTCCTGCCAAACTTAACGATTCTATCTCTTTTAGTTTGGACTGCATCGTGTCTTATACAGACGGACGGACGGACATACGGACATTCTAGAAAAGTCTTAGAATCGATCATAGATCAATAATATATATACTTTATGGGGTCCCCGACCGATATTTCGATGCGTTACAAACGGAATGACAAAGTGAGTATACCCCCATACTGTAGTTGGAGGGTATAATTAATAAATTTTATTCATAACAAAATTAAGTTTAACAATATGTTGTGTCCCAGCGTCGTTAGACGTTATTGAGGCGAGTTGGCAATAAATAATATAACAATTTAACATAATCTATATATCGTTAAACTATATTCAATTTGAGCTATCTAACAAGTGAGAGTGTTAAATTCGCCTGTGCCGAATCGTTTATACCCTCCAAAATGTAAAAAAAATTAAAAAAAACAAGTAAGAGTGTTAAATTCGGCTGGGCCGAATCTTGTATACCCTCCAACATGCAAAAAAATAAAAAAAAATGCAGGGGCGTTTTTTTTTGGGGGGGTCAGGGGGTCGCTTGTAGTAATTGAGGGGGGCAAATTTTCCCTCGAATTCGTGTTTAAAAATTCATTCTTATGCTTTTTGCACTAAAGAAATATGGGCGTGTTTTATTCCACGCCCATAAAAGGGGGGCGGGCCGAAAAAACGTAATTTTCTAATTCTCTAGGACCAAATGCAGGACTTTGAACTTTTTGTGGCATAAAAATGTTGCATTTGTTAAACAAAAACACAAAAAATCATGTAAAAATATGGTATTTTTCAGAGGTTGGTTTAGTTCTTCAAGGGGGAACTTTTTTCCCCCTGGTCCGATTTTGCTCATTTACGAACTTAACCTGCCTATGAACATAAGACATATTCGTGCCAAATGTCGGGAGTCTAGCTCTTTTATTTTGGACTGCATCGTGTTAACTACAGACGGACAGACGGACGGACGGACGGACAGACGGACGGACGGACGGACATCGCTAGAATGTCTTAGAATCGATCACTGATCATAAATATATATACTTTATGGGGTCCTAGACCGATATTTTGATGCGTTACACACGGAATGACAAAGTGAGTATACCCCCATACTGTAGTTGGAGGGTATAAAAATTGTCAGGGTCGTTGTTTTTTTTTTTTTGGGGGGTGGGGGGTGATGGGGATCAGTGGGGGACTTTGAGAGCACCTTCCCATCGCGATAAATATACCAAATGTTTCATTATACCCTACACCACACTGTGGTACAGGGTATAATGAGTTTGTGCTGATGTTTGTAACTACCCGAAATATTGGTCCTAGACCCACTTTTAAGTATACCGATCGACTTAGAATCACTTTTTGAGTCGATTTAGCGATGTCCGTCCGTCCGTCCGTCTGTCTGTCTGTCTGTCCATGTAAACGGTGTAAACACGATACAGGTCGCAATTCTTAATCAATTGACTTGAAATTTGAAACTTAAGCCTCTTTTGGCCCAAGGACGAAGCCTATTGAAATTGGAAAAAATCGGTCCATATTTAGACCTAGCCCCCATACAAAGGTCCTCTTTAGTTTTGGCTCAAACGACTCTAATAGCCGCAGTTTAATAGGTATCTTTTCGAAATTTGCCAGGTAATCATGTTTTATCCACACAAATCAACATTCCGAATTTTAAAGAAATCGGACCAGTTCTTCTTGTAGCCCCCATACAAACCACCTTCCCGATTTTCACATAAATCTCTCAAATTTCATGAAAATAGAAAATATTTAATTAAAATTCTGTTTGTGTATGTTAAACGCGTTCTTTAATAACCTTATCAAATCTGATTATCATCGGACCATTTTTGGACTTAGGTCCCATGTGGAAATTTCCCCCGATATTCAGTTGAAGCGATTTATTGTCAACAAAAAGAAGCCTATTCCACTCAAGTTTGATTAGTGAGTGCTTTTTACACTTATTAAAGATTTGACAAAATATAGATCTAATCAGTCCATGTTTGAACTTGGGACCCATTTTCCGGGAAACTCTGGTGTAGGGTATTATATGGTCGGTCTTGACCGACTATAATTTTCTTACTTGTTTATTTAACAAAAATACAAAAAAACATGTAAAACAAGTAAAAAAGTTAAATTCGGCCTTGCCGAATGTAGTGATACCCTCCACAATTTCAAAAAGATTATTGCAAAAAACTTTATTTAAAAGGAAATTACTTTTGAAAAAAAAAATTTTTTGAAAGAAAATTCCCGCGAAACAAAATTTTGGTAAAAAAAAAAATCCGCGATTTTTTTCTTTTTTTGTCAAAAAATATGTTCGGACTTGTTTAAATACCATTTGGTGTTCAATTATGTTCACATATGTCAACCAGAAGCCGAATTAGAGCATTTTGTGTTTTTAGGTTATGTTGAATGTACTGAAATTTTTGAGGTGTGCTTACATTTTCGTTCATAACTTTTGAACCGCTGAACCGATATCGCTCAAATGCAATACCAAACTTCTCGGGAGAACTTCCAATATATATTTTAAGTTTCAGTCATCTCTGTGCAATATTTTGTCCGCGAGAGCATTTTCCACAGACAGACAGACAGACAGACAGACAGACAGACAGACAGACGGACAGACGGACAGACGGACATCGCTAGAATGTCTTAAAATCGATCGGGCATCATGAATATATATACTTTATGGGGTCCCAGACCGATATTTCGATGAGTTACAAACGGAATGACAAACTTATATATACCCTCTATCACTAAGTGGAGGGTATAAAAAGTGTATTTTTTTAAAGGTTGGTTCAGTTCTTCAAGGAGGAACTTTTTTCCCCCTGGCCCGATTTTGCCCATTCACGAACTTAACCTGCCTATGAACATGAGACATACTTGTGCCAAACTTCAGGAGTCTAGCTGTTTTATTTTGGACTGCATTGTGTTATCTACAGACACACGGACGGACGGACAGACGGACATTCACAGAATGTCTTAGAATCGTTCATGGATCAATAATATATATACTTTATGGGGTCCCCGACTGATATTTCAATGCGTTACAAACGGAATGACAAAGTGAGTATACCCCCATACTGTGGTTGGAGGGTAAACAAGAACATAACTTTTCAGGAGAGCAAAAAAAGGTCGCATTCGCATATTTTTAAACTTTTTGTCTGTCAATCTTTTACAATATTAATTAATAATTACTACTTAATTTTACATGTGCTTTGTTTGTAACAATTCGTATTATTCGCTGAGTTACAGCAGATATCTCAACCTTTTTTATTTGAAATTAATCAACCTAAGCAGATAGCTCATTAAATATGGACTTTAAAGCTTTATAACTTTTTAACGGATTATGATAAAAATGTAAATTTGGTACCATATTTCTCAATTTTTTAAGCCCTTCCATTGCAGGTGTTTAAAAATACTTTTTATTTTTTTTTTTTGTTTTAATCATCGATTTTTTCGCGCTTTATAGCCATTATTTGGAAACTTCATGAAGCTTGCGAAAAATGCCGTAACACTTGTGTTTGCTGTACAATCGAATGGGCAAATAAAATATGCAAAAAGTTCAACCGTTTCTGCTCCGCATCGAAATAAGGGTCAAAAACCGCGTTTTTAACCGCGGAAAGGAGGTGAAATTTTCCAAAAAAAAACTATGCCATTATTTTTGTTGATGGAAAAACCGTCTAAAAAGTGATAATATCAAAAAATTTTAATTTAAAAGTTTACTCAAGTAAACTATACTGTAGATAGCTCAAATTTTTATTTATAAAAAACATGGTTTCACATAGCTCATGCTATTTTTGCAATAAAATAGGCTTAAAATAATTTTTATACCGTCCAACTACAGTATGGGGGTATACTCACTTTGTCATTCCGTGTGTAACGCATCGAAATATCGGTCTAGGACCCCATAAAGTATATATATTATTGATCAGTGATCGATTCTAAGACATTCTAGCGATGTCCGTCTGTCCGTCTGTCCGTCCGTCTGTGGAAGACACGATACAGTCCAAAATAAAAGTGATAGACTCCTGAAATTTGGCACATATATGTCTTATGTTTATAGGCTGGTTAAGTTCGGAGATGGGCAAAATCGGACCAGGGGGGAAAAAGTTCCCCCCTGAAGAACTAAACCAACCTTTGAAAAATATCAAATTTTTACATGATTTTTTGTGTTTTTGTTTAATAAATCCAACATTTTTGTGCCAGAAGAAGTTCAAGGTCCTGCATTTGGACCCACAGAATTAGAAAATATCGTTTTACGGTCCGCCCCCCCCTTTTATGGGCGTGGAATAATTTTTTTTTTTATATAATAATAAATTTGTATTTCTTTAGTGCAAAAAGCATAAGAATTATTTTTTTTTAACACTTATTCGAGAGGAATTGTGCCCCCCAATTACCACTACCGACCCCCCCCCCCAAAAAAAAAAAAAGAAGACGCCCCTGCATTTTTTTTTATTTATTTGCATGTTGGAGGGTGTAAAAGATTCGGCACAGCCGAATTTAACACTCTTACTTGTTTGTTCTCAAATTAATAGATGACATTTATGCCAACGAACATTTTGCCATCAAAAACTCATTTTCGTCAACCGAGCAGATAGCTCAAATTGAATATAGTTCAACGATATATAATTTCCTATTTTGTGTGTTCCTCTTTTTTGTCTATCCAGAGCTTTTTGGAGCACACTGATGAGCTAGAAAGCTGAAAATTGGCATGCATAGAAAACACAAGGGACTGATCCTAACGTTGCCGGATTTTTGACCAGTGCGCGGATATATAAGAGTGGGCGTGACAAAATTAATTTTTGGACTGTAGATGGAGAATTGCGACCAAAAATGTGCGTGTCAAAATTGGGATTTTTTAACATTTTTACTTCTTTTGAAGCCCCCAAATGACTTAGGAAGCGGAAAATTCCATAGCATATAGTTCTAAAAAATTAAGCATATCCTGAAGTAATCGAAATTAAATTTTTTAGACTGTGAAAGGAAAATTAAAAGAAAAAATGGGCGTGGCAAAATTGTGTTTTTTAATATTTTAACTAATTTTAAGAACCCTAATGACCTAATATTTTTAGAGTATTATTAAGCCCCGCCCAATGAATTAGGAAGCTGAAAATTCCCTAGCATACAGTTCTAACTATGAAGCATATCCTAAAGTAGTTGGATTTAGTATTTTTGGAGTGTGGGCGGAGAGTTGATAGGAAAAAGGGGCTAGACAAAATTGTGTTTTTTTTCTCTTTAATTTTAACTAACTTTAAAGCCCTACTACCTACGCAGCCGAAAATTGGCAAGCATATTGTCCTGACACAGGAGCATATCCTAAAGTAGTCAAACTTAAAATTTTTGGACTGTAGACGGATAATTAAGATTGAAAGTGGTGTGGACAAATTTTGTTTTTCTACATTTTAACAAATTTTAAAGACCCCCCAATGACTTAGAAAGATGAAGATGATCTTATGTCTTTCAGGTTCTTCAGGACCTGCTAGGTATAAACCCTTGGCTACTAATGTCATTCATCAACGCATCGTAGTGGGAAACGTATTTTTTGTAAACACAAAAATGAATGGAGGAACAATAGCAGAAATCATAATGGGCCAAACATTGGCCTCTATGGATGTGAGCCCCAAAAGTTTTTGTTTTTGGGATTAGCGTCATCCTCACTAACCGAACCTAACCATAAAAGATGAAAATTGTAATAAATATAGTGCGGACCTTCAGAACGGTCCGAGATTTTTGATATCAGGTTAAAGAGCAAAGTGATGGTGAACAAAGGTTGTGGTAAATTTAATTCCATATTACCTTATCTAAATAATTTCTTAGTTTGTTGGTTGCACTTTTTTTGTCTATTCAGACCCTCTTATAGCCCACTGATGACCTAGAAAGCTAAAATTGGAATACATATAGTAAAATACCTGAGTCAGACCTTAAGGTAGCCGGATTTTTATGTTTGGCATGTGGGTGGAGAACTATAAGGAAAGAGAGGTTCAGTTTTTTAACAGATTACTTTTAATAAAGCTCACTAAAGACTTGAAAAGCTTAAAATAGATTTGAGAAGCTTAATATAGTCCTAAGATGGACCATATTCTGAAGAAATCGGATTTAAAATGTTTGGACTGTGGATGGAAAATTGAAAGGAAAAATGGATGTGGCAAGCATTTGTTTTTCAACATTTTAGCTAATTTTGAAGCCCCTAATGACTTAAGGAGCTTAAAATTAACAAGCATTTAGTACTGACGATGGAGCATATACTAAAGTAGTCAGATTAAAAATTTATGCGATTAAGAGGAAACAAGTGAGAGTGTTAAATTCGGCCGTGCCGAATCTGTTATACCCTCCAACATGCAAATAAATAAAAAAAAAAAAATTGCAGGGGCGTTTTATTTTTTTTGGGGGGGGGCATTTCTTCTCGAATATGTGTTTAAGAATTCATTCTTATACTTTTTGCTCTAAAGAAATACAAGTTTATCATTATTTAAAAAAAAAAATTTCCACGCCCATAAAAGGGGGCGGACAGAAAAAACGACATTTTCTAATTCTGTGGGTCCAAATGCAGGACTTTGAACTTCTTGCAGCATAAAAATGTTGTATTTGTTAAACAAAAACAAAGAAAATCATGTAAAAATATGGTATTTTTCAGAGGTTGGTTTAGTTCTTCAAGGGGGAACTTTTTTCCCCCTGGTCCGATTTTGCTCCTTTACGAACTTAACCTGCCTAGGAACATAAGACATATTCGTGCCAAATTTAGGGAGTCTAGCTCTTTTATTTTGGACTGCATCGTGTTAACTACAGACGGACAGACGGACGGACGGACGGACATCGCTAGAATGTCTTAGAATCGATCATTGATCATAAATATATATACTTTATGGGGTCCTAGACCGATATTTTGATGCGTTACACACGGAATGACAAAGTGAGTATACCCTCATACTGTAGTTGGAGGGTATAAAAAGGGGAGTGTCAAAATTATGGACCATTGGAAAATCGACACTGACCTCGATGTCCGGTGTGAGAGACAAAAAAAAAACTTTGTGCATTTAGTTCAATCTGTTTAAATTATGTCCTTATCTATGTGTAGATTCTTTTGTCTTTTCAAACCAGCAGCCACTTACAACCTAACCTAAACCATTTTGAAGCACACTGATGAGGTAGAAAGCAGAAAATTGAATTTAAGAAAATTAATAAATTCCAGCATAAAAGATATCAGATATAATCTTAATTAAGTAAATTTAGACCTAGTGTCCCGCCTGGAAGGGGCAGGCTTTTCTAGTAATATTTATAATTCTAAAAAATAAAGTTTTTGAAAAGTTAAATTCGGCTTGGCTGAATTTATTCATACACTCCACAATATTAACCAAGGTAGAGATAAAAAAGTTAAATGCGGCCTTGCCGAATGTAGTGATACCCTCCACAATTTCTAAAAGAGTATTGCAAAAACTTTATTTAAAAAAAAATACTTTTGAAAAAAAAAAATTTCCGCGAAAAAAAAAAATTTGGTAAAAAAAAAATTCGCGATTTTTTTATTTTTTTGTCAAAAAATATGTTTGTACTTGTTTAAATACCATTTGGTGTTCAATTATGTTCACATAAGTCAGCCGAATTAAAGCATTTTGTATTTTTATGTTATGTTGAATGTACTACAATTTTTGAGGTGTCCTTACATTTACGTTCATTACTTTTGAACCGCTGAACCGATATCGCTCAAATGCATTACCAAACTTCTCGGGAGAACTTCCAATAAACTCGTTAAGTTTCAGTCATCTTCGTGTAATATTTTGGCCGTGATCACCATTTCCACAGACAGACGGACATCGCTAGAATGTCTTAAAATCGATCGGGGATCATACCCCACAAAGTATTTATACTTTGTGGGGTCCCAGACCGATATTTAAATGAGTTACAAACGGAATGAAAAACTTATATATACCCTCTATCACTAGAGTGGAGGGTATAAAAATAATGGCCCGTACGACAGAAAAGGTCTATTTTAACAAAAGAAGGGAAATATGATTAGGGGAATCACAATGGGCCTTATGGCCTCCGAGTGAACTCGCCAAATGGCGAGCGCCCATCCAACCTAACCTAACAAAAGTTTTATATTAATATTCAAATTTTCCATACATTTTAAAAACAAAAACAATTTGTATAGAAATATAATAAAAACCAGTTTTTACTCAGATCAGAATTTAAATTTTACTTTAAATTTAAATGAGTTTTACGAGAAAAGGAAAGAAAAATCGAACAAGTTAAGTGAATCATGGGACAACGCATCAACTTTTCTTTTTTCGCTTCAAATAATCGGTTCCAGAACTCATCATATCATTCTACAATCGATTCTACTTAACTTTCCACAATCAATGATTTTTGAGTAATTTAGTTTTATTTTATTTTAAATAAAAACTCCAAAATGGGTTTCAAAAAAATTTGGAACTGATTTAAATTCGTTATAAAAATAGTGTCTTTCATTGAAAATTTTTAATCGTAATCGCATGATTTTTTTCGATTACGATTAATTGGTGCGATTAATCGCGATTACGATTACGATCTTAATCGTTTTGCAAACTCTACTCCATACTGTAGTTGGAGGGTATAAAAAATGCAATAAATTAAAAAAAATCTATTATGACAATATCATAAATAGAAATATTTTTGGGCCTCGAGCTAGAATAATACACTTATCGAATATAAAATTAACTACTTTAAATAACGGTTACTACATTATAGTAATTTTTTGTTAGTTGTTCAAAAAAACGAATTCAAACAACTAACAAAAATAGTTGTTTGACATTCCTCATATAAAAACAACTGACTTTGTAGTTGAAAACAACTAACTACAGTAAAATGTACAAACAACTAACATGTAATAACTAACATAATTTTCTGAGTATCAGAGTCTATGTGTTACCAGCCGCTTAAAATCTATAATGAAGGGTTTTTAAATATCCGAATATAACGAAATCACTTGTTTCTTTTAATTTTTAGTGTTATCTTTGAAAATGTTTTATTAAGGATTTCTTTTGTTTGTTACAGCTCTCTCACTACATGGATCGAAGGAAAAGGGATCATCGTTGTGTATATCGCCCCAGCAGTATATAAAGTCAGTCGCAACACAATCTTCAACTGGGGCTAACAAAATGAAAACATTGACTTTAACAAGTCCATCACAGAACTGCAAACCGACATACCCAATTGAAACAGTTGCTTCTGTGGCAACAAGCGCATCAGCATCATCTATTGTTTCAACCACATTGACAATAAATAATGCTGGTGTCATAAGTAATAGCGCTAGTGGGGATGACATCGGAGATGCTGCCAGCAACGGTAACATCGTTCTATTACCGTTTACAACAAATACCTTCCATGAACAAATTTTAATGTCGGGTCAACAAAAATGCGCCATGCCAGAAAAACCGAAACCTTTAGTTGTATCGCCGCAACAGGTTATGATACTGTATATGCACAAATTAACTCCATACGAACGAACTGAGATTCTCTCTTATCCTCAAATATATTTCATTGGAGCAAATGCCAAGAAACGTCCTGGCATATTTGGTCCCAATAATTCTGACTATGACAACGAGCAAGGTGCCTATATACACATACCTCACGATCATGTTGCCTACCGCTATGAAATGCTTAAGATTATCGGCAAGGGAAGCTTTGGTCAAGTTATCAAAGCATATGACCACAAAACTCACGAACACGTTGCCCTCAAAATGGTTCGCAACGAAAGACGTTTTCATCGTCAGGCGCAAGAAGAAATCCGAATACTGTATCATTTACGACGGCAAGACAAATACAATACTATGAATATAATACATATGTACGATTATTTTACATTTCGTAATCATATGTGCATCACTTTTGAATTATTAAACATCAATCTATACGAACTGATTAAGAAGAATGGCTTTAAAGGTTTTAGTCTTCAGTTGGTACGCAAATTCGCACATTCTCTCTTACAATGTCTAGATGCTTTATACAAAAATGAAATTATTCATTGCGATATGAAACCGGAAAATGTGTTACTAAAACAACAAGGGCGATCTGGCATTAAGGTATACAGTCATAAAGTGTTATTTTATTTCAGTTAATTGTAACGAATTACATTACATATTCTATCCAAAAGTAATTTACATAAAAAATGTGAAAATGAAAATTTCCAATTTTTTTTGGTGTTCTGATTTCACTTCCCAAAATTTTTACTCGTTTTTTTTCACATAAAGCAAAGTTTTCTGAAAGTAAAACGAATGCACCTTTTTCGTTGTAGGTTTTAAACTTTAAGTTATTTGATTTAAACTTCAAATGCAAATATGAAAAAAAGAACATCGACACAAACTAATACGGAGTAGAGTTTTATAAAAAAACAAGTAAAAAAGTCAAATTCGGCCTTGCCGAATGTAGTGATACCCTCCACAATTTCAAAAAGATTATTGCAAAAAACTTTATTTAAAAGGAAATTACTAAATTTTTTTTGAAAAAAAATTTCCGCGAAAAAAAATTTTGGTAAAAAAAAATCCGCGATCAAAAAATATGTTCGTACTTGTCTAAATACCATTTTGTGTTCAATTATGTTCACATATGTCAACCAGAAGCCGAATTAAAGCATTTTGTATTTTTAGGTTATGTTGAATGTACTGAAATTTTTGAGGTGTGCTTACATTTTCGTTCATAACTTTTGAACCGCTGAACCGATATCGCTCAAATGCAATACCAAACTTCTCGGGAGAACTTCCAATAAATATCTTAAGTTTCAGTCATCTCTGTGCAATATTTTGTCCGCGACAGCATTTTCCACAGACAGACAGACGGACAGACGGACATCGCTAGAATGTCTTAGAATCGATCGGGCATCATGAATATATATACTTTATGGGGTCCCAGACCGATATTTCGATGAGTTACAAACGGAATGACAAACTTATATATACCCTCTATCACTAAGTGGAGGGTATAAAAACCGAATCTTTTATACCCTCCAATATATAACACAGGTTGACAAAATTTGAACTTTTTCAATTTGCTTGACAACTGATTTATATGGATTTTAGTGTGCTGATTCCGAATCTGTTATCCAATTGTTTCCATCAGCTCGCGTTCGCGAGCAAATCGCTGTTAAAGAGTCGAAAAAGTGCGTTTTTGAACAATTTTGCTTGGCTATAATTTCCAAAAATAATTTTAGAGCCTCAGATTTAAACACGAACTTACCCAGACAGAAACTGCCAACCGTTCCAAAGAAAAAGTCTTGGCAAAGCACTTTATTTTTTGTGTAGAAGGTAGTATGAATTCGAAAAAGTGCTTTCCAAGCGCTTTGCCAATGTTTTTCTATTTAAATCCGTTCAAAGTATAAACTTTTTATTAAAATTTATTAATTTTCATAACAATTGGAATATTTTTTATTTCCCTGCAGGATAAGTGGCCGGTCCTTGATAGTTCTCGTGATATGTCACTTATACACAATGGCCTACATATTACAAACTTGACACCTTTTATATAAAAACACTTGTTTCTTTCGTGAGGAAGTGTCTTAAACTTCGGATACATCACCATTAAACTCCGGATACATACCCGTTTCGGTTCAATACACCATTTTTTTCGGGAATTTTCCAAATTTTTTCCTAAAAGCATTTTAATAAATTTTTTATTCCAAAACGCAAAGAAAACTGCAAACAATTTTTTTCCGGGACTTAGAAAATTGTTCAAAGTTTGTTCAAAGTTTGTTCAAAATTTTTTTATCCTAATAAATGAGTCAATAATTTTTTTTATCCTAATTTAATAAATTTCTTTATTCAAATAAACACCAAAAAAAGTTATGTCTTATGGACTTATGTATACAATTTAGATACGTCCCATTTTTTTGTTCTAAAAGTGCTATAATAGTACCATATTTTTTGTTTTTAAAGCGCTTTCAAAGCGCTTTAAAATAGCAACGGCATACCGTTTACCGTGGTTATCATTTTGGACGCTGGGAGAGTACTAAACTGTGGTGCTTTCCCAGCACACAAGCGACCATAAAAGGTACTTTGCCAGCGCTCTCCCGTTTGTATTTTTCTGCCTGGGTAACTATATTGGATGCCAGGATTCCAAAACTGGTATTAGCTTTTTTTACAGCTTTAGTTTTCGAGTTATTAAAAAGGGCATAAATATTTAGACAAAATTAATCCTTATTAATATTATAAATCTGATTGTTGGTTTGTCTGTCTGTCTGTCTTTCTGTCTGTCTGTCTGTTCCGCAATAAGTACAGAACGGCTTAACCGATTTTCATGAAATTTTCACCACAGATAGTACTAACCGAGGCGGGAACTATAGGCCATAAGCGACCGCGATCGGACAAAGGGGCGTAAAATGCCACGCCCCTTTGTACCATGCTTAAGCTATATTTGCCTGTCCGGCAATAACGGAAAAACGGCTGAACCGATGTTCATGAAATTTTCACCACAGATAGTACTAACCGAGGCGGGAACTATAGGTCATAAGCGACAGCAATCGGAAAAAAGGGCGTAAAATGCCACGCCCCTTTGTACCATTCTAAAGCTATATCTGTCTGTCCGGCAATAACGGAAAAACGGCTGAACCGATTTTCATGAAATTTTCACCACAGATAGTACTAACCGAGGCGAAAACTATGAGCCACAATAGAGGGCGATCAAAAAAAGGGGCGTAAAATACCACGCCCCTTTTTGTTACACTGAAAGCTAATTCTGCTTTTTATGCAATTACGCTTAAACAGCTGAACTGATTTTCATCATGAAATTTTCACCAGATAGTATTAACCGAAGCGAAAAGAATGATCCAAAATAGAGGACGATCGAAGAAAGGGGGCGTATAATGCCACGCCCCTTTGTATTACATTGAAAGTTATTTCTTCCTGTTTCGCAATCACAAATAAACGGCTAAACCGATTTTAATGAAGTTTTTACCAAAGATAGTACTAACCGAGCCGAAAACTAGAAATTATAATAGAAATAATGTCACGCCCCTTTTTACTATACTGAAAGTTTTTTCTGCATGTTCCGTAATCATGCTTAAAAAAAATAAAATAGATAATAAATAAATAATAACATATATAAAAAACAGTTTTCATTAACAAGACAAACCGACACTTAAAATCCTACTGATGATGACACTAACTGGGGTGTTCGAAACCGGTATAGGAAATACCAGAAATGTCTATAATTTTTAGAAATTCAATTTTTCTTCTGCATTTTTTCAACTTGAACCCTTATAGCACGCCCATTTTTATTTATTTGAACGCTATTTCTGTCTGTTCCGTAATATAGCATAAACTGCTAAACCGATTAGAATGAAATTTTTACCACAGATAGTAAGTACTTACCGAGGATGGAACTATAGATTAAAACAGAGCGCGGTTCGGACAAAGGGGCGTAAGTTGACACGCGCCTTTGTACTATATTGAAAGTGTTTCTGCCTGTTCCTTAATAACGCTTAAACGACTAAACCGATTTTAACAAACTTTTTTCCATAGATAGTACTTACAGAGGCGTGCACTTTAGAATGTATCAACTGTCACGCCTTTTGCAATGTACTGAAAGTTCATTCTGCCTTTCCGTTATCACGTTTTAAACGGTTATTTTAATTTTCACCACAGTTAGTTAGTACTTATTTAGGCGGAAACTATAGACACGACCAGACAAAGGCGTGAATTGCCACGTCCCTTTGCATAACATTGAAATTTATTTCTGCCCGATACGTACACACGCGTTGACGGTGAAACCAATTTTAATTAAACTTTCACCACAGATGGTATTTACCGTGGTGATCGGGAAAAGGGGCTTAAAATGCCGCACCCCTTTGTATTAACTTAAAAAAAAAATATTTTTTCCTGTTGAACGATATGCCATATTAGCCCGCGATTAGACAAATGGGTGTAAAATGCCACGTCAATTTGTAATATACAGAACGCTATTTCTGGCGTATTTGCTATAATGCAAAAACGACTTAACCAATTCCTTTAAACACTACTGTTAGAACTAACTGAACGCGAACAATTTGCTATATCAGAACCTGAAAACAGTTGAGCCGATTTCAATGAAATTTAGAACACAAATAGTGATATAGCCAATATTAAACAGCGATTGATAAAAAGGCATATAATGACACGCCTCTTTGTACTTTAGCGTGAGTTATGTCTGCTGAGTAAATTTAATTGCATTTTTCTTCACGTGCTAACTAATAGGGGAACTATAGGTCACATTAGACCAAAATTGAACTAAATGCGTTAAATGCCACACCCACTTGAACTACAGTGAAAGTTATGTCTTTATTGATGCTTTCACTACATAAAGTGCTAACCGAGGATGGAACTATAGGATCCTTTTAAAGGCCATTAAACAAATACATTAATATTAGGTTTGTTCCCATGACGGAGGAAAACGTACACACCATGTTCCCGACGCTAAGCGAAATCGAAAAAAATCGACCAAACCTCATGAATAGGTTTATATTCACCAATAAAAAGCTACGAAGAAGTAGATAAATTGACTAATAAAAAACTCATTCATTTCATAATATTTTTTTCAACCCGGGCAACGCCGGGTGCAAAACAGCTAGTGAGGTCATAAATTTAAAAATGTTATTTTAGCGATATCTCAAAAACTAAAGATGACTCAACAAAAGTAAGAGCATTTTTGGAATCAGAATATCCAACATACCTAAAATCGTCATTCACTTTTTGGATGTTAGACTAGTGTTGGTAAATATAGACTCACAAACATGCCAAAAATAGCCTATTTTCAAAGTTTCCTTAGGCTATATCTCGAAAACTAGAGCTGACCCAAAAAAACGGTAGCCAGATTTGAAATCAGCGTACCCCTATTACCCATTTAGCTATCAGAACACGGGCAAAAAAAGTGTTGCCCTGTGAAATAAAATAAAAAAAAATTGACAGGGGCACTTTGGGGGAGGTAAGGGGGCGGCGGGTTATGGGACCCCTTTCCCCTCGCGGAAAATGTTACAAGTTCATTTTATATAATAATATATCGTCACCTAAAATGCAAAAAGTCCTAACTTACAAAAAATTCAAAGTCGGTATTTTGATTGATTCTTGTGTATTTGTATGTAGCGATTTTATAGCCAACAAGTAAGAGTGTTAAATTCGGCTGTGCCGAATCTTTTATACCCTCCAACATCCAAAAAAAAAAAAAAATCCAGGGTCGTTTTCTTTTTTTTTTGGGGGGGGGGGAGGTCGGCAGTGGTCATTGGGGGGACAAATTTCCCCTCGAAATATATGTTTAAAAATTCATTCTTATGCTTTTTGCACTAAAGAAATACAAGTTTATCATTATTTTACAATTTTTTTTTTAATCCACGCCCACAAAAGGGGGCGGGCCGAAAAAAACCATATTTTCTAATCCCCCGGGTCCAAATGCAAGACTTTGAGTTTCTTGAAGCATAAAAATGTTGCATTTTTTGAACAAAAACACAAAAAATCATGTAAAAATATGGTGTTTTTTAGAGGCTGGTTTAGTTCCTCAAGGGGGAACTTTTTCCCCCTGGTCCGATTTTGCGCATCTCCGAACTTAACCAGCCTATGCACATAAGACATATTTCTGCCAAACTTCAGGAGTCTAGCACTTTTATTTTGGACTGTATCGTGTCTTCCACAGACGGACGGACAGACGGACAGACGGACAGACGGACAGACGGACGGACGGACGGACGGACGGACAGACGGACATCGCTAGAATGTCTTAGAATCGATCACTGATCAATAATATATATACTTTATGGGGTCCTAGACCGATATTTCGATGCGTTACACACGGAATGACAAAGTGAGTATACCCCCATACTGTAGTTGGAGGGTATAAAAATTAAAAACATGTGAATTGCGAAATCGCCAATGAACGTAACTAGAAATGTATTTTTAAATCAATTTGTGATTAATTTTGATACATGTTAACAAAACTTACGTCCTCACAAAATATTAGCCCAATTCAATTAAAACGAACAAAGTTATTAACAAATTCAAAACTTCATTCAATACTTTTTTTTGCTTCTCCTGTAAAATTAATAAAATGTTAGTTAGGGCCTTTTGCATTTTAGGTGACGATATATACTTTATGGGGAATGACAAAGTGAGTACACCCCCATACTGTAGTTGGAGGGTATAACAACGGTGAAAAACTAAGCTATTTTAGGAGAAAACAGAGCGGTTTTGGGCTTAAGAGTGAGTGAAACACTTAAAAACTATCAGGCATCTGGGCCCAAATCACGGCATTCGATATCGAAATTTTGCTATCGAAATCTGTTTTTTATTTTCTAAAATAAAACATTTACTCGAATTCTACCTAATCAGGGATGAAGTACTTTGTACCCATTAAGCAAATGTAGTGAACATATAGTGAAATTATTATTATTTGTTTATTTTTAAATTGGTACCAAAGTTTTGTATGTATCGAAATTTCATTCGATCACAAATGCGGTAATTCCGGCCCTGTTTTCCGTATGGCTCGTTACATTAGTTTTCTCTTTCTAACCCAATAAGTAAAACAAACTGTCACGTGGTTTTGTTCATCGGCTGAGGTAGATCAGTCGTGTCCAGGTTCAACTTGAGGACCACCAAACCTTAAGTAAAAACACAATATATTTACCCCCTTCTGGGGTTTTATAATATATTTTCTTTATTAGTTTTAATAACTTCAATACAGATAAATAGCAACTACTCTACTGGTTTCACTCGGGTACGATCGACTCGTCGGTTATATCTTCTCGGGTAACGACACTGGCTTAGTCGTTCAGATATAATTCGGGTAACTTCGGTGTATAACTCGGGTATCTTCGACAATCCTTGGGATTTACAGCCCGGGTTGGCGACCTCCTCGGCGGTGGAGGTGCAAATCCTACTATCGAACAGACTGCGAAGGCTGTAAAATGGTGTTTCGTTAGAACAGACCACGAAGGCTGTAAATTAGAACAGGCCGCGAAGACTGTAAACTTAGAACAGTCCGCAGAGGCTGTAAATATACCCAGGTAGAAAAATACAACTGTAAAAACGCTTTTAAAGCGCTCTGCATGGTAGTACGAATGCTTTCAGACCATACGGAAACTTTCAGATAATTATAATGATAACACCGTTAAACGGTGTATTTAAAGCGTTTTTAAAGACATTTATAATAATGATTTGAGAACGTTTCGTTATAGCGTTTTTAAAGCGTTAAAAAGGCAAAAAATATAGAAATTTTAAAATTTTTGTAAACTTTGTCGTACTGGACGAGATATGTTGTATATTGGTATAAGCACAAATTGCTGCTAAAATTTGTTTTAAAAAAGTTAATTTATTTCATTACGCAAGAAAATGTAATACTGCAACGAAATTTTTCTCTTTTTGCATTTATATTTAATAAAAATCAAAAAAAGCCAAAAAAAAAAAAATTAAAAAAATCTAAAATACCCGCTTAAAGCCAAATTCAAAGTTTCCCCGCTAAAAATAAAAAAATAGCTACATCTAGCGAGAAAAAGCTAAATTGGCAACGCTGCTTGTGACTAAAAATCAGATCATGTTCTGATGAAATCAGTTAGGATAGTAACGAACCCCAAACTATTTATTTTTTAGTGTTTTATGTAGAGATGGGCACATGAGCAGATTAGAGCGTGATTCACGTGATTGTGAGTGTGACTGGAGGAAAAAATTGAGTGAGTGTGCGTAAGTAAGATTTTTGCGTGAGTTTGCGTGAATTTTTTATTTTTTAGTATTTTATGTAGAGATTGGCACATGAGCAGATTAGAGCGTGATTCACGTGAGTGTAAGTGTGTGTGGAGAAAAAATTGAGTGAGTGTGCGTGAGTAACATTTTTGCGTGAGTCAATTTGTTTGCGTGAGTTTGTGAGATTTTTTTCTCTTCATATTTCCTTTCGAACCAAAAAAAGCAACAAAAAAATTGTAAAATTTGGCTTAACTTAAGATTTCGTCCAGAAAAAAGCCAAAAAGAAATGTAAAATTTTGATAAACTTTAAATTTTGCTGAAAGACTTTGGAAATTTTAGTTTTTATACCCTCCAACTACAGTATGGGGGTATACTCACTTTGTCATTCCGTGTGTAACACATCAAAATATCGGTCTAGGACCCCATAAAGTATATATATGATCAGTGCTCGATTCTAAGACATTCTAGCGATGTCCGTCCGTCTGTCTGTCCGTCTGTAGTTAACACGATGCAGTCCAAAATGTAACACATCAAAATATCGGTCTAGGACCCCATAAAGTATATATATTTATGATCAGTGCTCGATTCTAAGACATTCTAGCGATGTCCGTCCGTCCGTCTGTAGTTAACACGATGCAGTCCAAAATAAAAGAGCTAGACTCCCGACATTTGGCACGAATATGTCTTATGTTAATATGCAGGTTAAGTTTGTAAATGAGGAAAATCGGACCAGGGGTAAAAAAATTCACCCTTGAAGAACTAAACCAACCTCTGAAAAATACCATTTTTACATGATTTTTTTGTGTTTTTGTTTAATAAATGCAATATTTTTATGCTACAAGAAGTTCAAAAACCTGCATTTCGACCCAAAAAATTAGAAAACGTCGTGTTTTTCGGGCCGCCCCCTTTTATGGGCGTGGAATAATTTTTTTTTTAAATATTGATAAACTTGTATTTCTTTAGCGCAAAAAGCATAAGAATTAATTTTTAAACACATATTCGAGAGGAAATTCGCCCCCACCCAATTACCACTACCGACCCCCCCCCCAAAAAAAAAGAAAAGAAAACACCACTGCAATTTTTATTTTATTTTTTTGCATGTTGGAGGGTATTAAAGGTTTGGCACAGCCGAATTTAACACTCTTACTTGTTGATGTTTTTTTGTGAGTCAACGTGAGTGTGAGTGAAGCTTACGTGATTGTGAGTTGTATAAAATTTACTCACGTGATTGTGAGTGAGTGTGAGCAGAAAAAATATGCTCGTGAGTGAGTGTGCGTAATTCAAAAATTCCTATCGTGAGCGTGCGTGTGAATCAAAAATCACTCACGCGCCCATCTTTAGTTGCATGTAATCTGGCAAATATATAGATAGTTATACAAGTCAGCGACTTGTATAACTATCTATAAATATATTTTTCTTCTTAGGTTATTGATTTTGGTTCCTCGTGTTATGAAAGTCAGCGCGTTTATACGTACATCCAATCAAGGTTTTATAGAGCACCTGAAGTTATATTAGGAGCAAAATATGGACGTGCAATTGATATGTGGTCCCTAGGGTGCATACTAGCTGAGCTCTTATCCGGACATGCCTTATTTCCGGGTGAAAATGAAGCTGATCAATTAGCGTGTATTATAGAGGTTTTGGGTATGCCTCCTAAGAACTTGTTGACGAACTCAAAACGAGCAAAAGTCTTTTTTAACCCCGAAGGATACCCGAGATATTGTACAGTAAGAACAATGGCAGATGGTATGCTCGTATTGATAGGAGGACAATCGCGACGTGGTAAGCCAAGAGGGCCACCCTGTTCCAAAAGTTTATCTAAAGCATTAGACGGATGTAAGGATGCACTGTTTTTGAATTTCATACGAGGCTGTTTAGAATGGGATCCGGAAAAGAGACTTACTCCTACAGAAGCTCTAAAGCATCCCTGGCTACGGCGGCGTTTGCCAAGACCTCCCAATAGCCAAAGCGGCGGTGTAAGCAGCAGTAGTTGTGCTGGTAGCGTATGTGATAAAAAATCTCCAATAACAACAGATAACCCAGGTATAAAAATGTATTATTCTGAAAATTAGTTTATTAATGTAATCTATTTAGGTGATGACAACGGCACAAACAGTCGAGGCATTGAGGAAAGTGCATCCCTAACTAATGACCTTAATACTGATGAATGTTTGACGACTATTACAACAGTTGGAGTACCTTTAGTCTCATCAATTTCATCGAATACCTCAGTTGATCCATTATGGGACCCTCAGATTTTAACCACAGCTCACAACAATGGTGGTAAAAATAATGGCAGTAAGTTATCAACACCTTCGGATATAACAACGACCGAGTACATGAATGATACAACAGCTAAATCTGCTCCGGCTAAAGCTTCCAATATTCTTTATACATCCTCAATTTCGCTTTTATCGAATGGTTCTCATAGATGTGGAAGTGAGTATGCGTCGAAATTGACATCTACTCTGCAAAAAGATGAATAGTTTTTAGATGTGATTTTTAAAATATAAAGAGTCTGCGTGTATTTGTAAATGTTTCAGTGCATTTACAATATTTTGTGTTATTTTATAAGTCTGAGAATGTTCTTCATTAACTCAATTTGCAACCACTTTTCAAAAAACCCTCAAAACCGTTCGTTCATTTATTCATTCACAATAAAACGACTTTAAATGACAAAGCCATTCAAATTTCTTATAATTTGACACTCAAAAATGTCGGTCAATAAAAAAAAACTAAAAATTAGAAGACGCTATAGAAAAATCGTAGACTACAACCCGATTTCAAAAAACTAAAATTTCAGTTAGTTTTGAATGTTTATAATATACTGGCCAGCAACTGTAGAAAAATAAATATTAATTTTGTAAAATTTATTAGCATTTCACTTGGTATTTTTTGTTCGTGAAATAGTCAAAAAAAATCTATTCACAAAGAGCTACTTAGTTTATATCTCTTTGTTCCTCTTCAAATTTTTGTTTTCATAAGGATGTGTATCCATTAAAGCAAAGAAATATGAAAATGTGACAACTAAGAACTGTAAAGCAATTAAACACAAATAAAAAAAAAAATAAAATCTCAAATGACTGTTTTCTTTTGCTTATAAAAATTTAAACTTAATTTTTCTCAGCAAATACTGCATTTGCATTTAACTTATTAATGTTCACGAATCTCTAACAAAATTGCATTTGATAAATGGATTGACTTCCTAATTTTTATACCTTAAACCATTTTGTGGTACAGGATATAATGAGATTGGGCTGAAGTTTGTAACTATTGGAACTAGACCTTACTGTTAGCATGCCGTCAAAATCAGCATCATGATGTTAGCCATATCGTCCTGAGATTTGTGTGACCCAAGGACCATTTTTGAGTAAATGGAGTTAGAAATCAATTGTATATGATTATTATCCCCTCTTTCTAAATCCGTAATCCATTATTTTATATATCGTATAAATTAAAAAATATCCAGTTTTAGCTTTGCTTAACATCCCCAATTTTAACAAAAGCTTAACATTAGTTTGCTGCATACGCCGATTTTGTGGACATGCAAAAAATTTTGAGCCTTAAAGTTACAATATTTTTCTCAACTATATTGTTGCTTCATATAACGTTGAAAGGGCGCATTAACAAAGAAAAGCCATTTGCTAAATTATAAATCAATTGTGTATAATTATTAAAATGTGATAGAAAATTAAAATTTTTTAAGAAAATATTTATTAAACGGGATATGGCAAAACGCGACCAAGTCTTTTTTAGTTAATTTTGTGCAAAAAAAAAAAATCATAAATTTTGCTTAAAACATATTAAGCAATAGATACCAAAAGTAAAAAAATTCTATCGTGTAGATTTTTAATAAAAGTTTCTTTTTCGTTTTTCTCGAAACAGAGTCATACCATTTATAAACAAACGATATGCTTCCGTGTCTCCTGTGTCCATCTTAAGCTTGTTATTAATCATCGGATCGCAAATATATAAATGAAATTAGAATTTGAAAAAAACGGATATTTTTAAGTTCAGACCTCTCATAAAACACCTACTTAAATCTCTTTAAATTCATAAATATATGTGATATTTTATTGATTTCAATCGATATTACGTTAAATTTGTATATGAAGTATAATTATATGTTAATCTCTCAAATATTATTTGTGAGTGTTATTTTATCTAGGATTATTCCATCTTTGTACCGGGACTCATTTTCGGGAAAATACCGTCTGCCCTTTCTAATAAAATAATATGTACATTACAACATGAGTCTAATAATTATCTCTATGCACGTTTAACTTAACAATGCTTTGCATCTGGGACTCTTACGATCATATGGTAATAGACCATAGTTGTAAAAATTAGTAATTTTCAATACAAAATCTAAGTGGTTACACTATGGATTATCATTACCTTGTTTCGAAATTTTTTCGAACATAAACAAAAAATTTAATTTTGAATTGAATTTTGAAAAATTTTATAATAAATATATTTTAAAAATATTTAAGTATTAAAAGTGAATAAAACTAAAAGTGTTATGTATTAAAAAATATAAAATTTTGTGCTTTTTCTTTTGAAAGTGTGTATCAGCCGGGAAAATGTGTAGTTATTGAAATATGTGATTTTTTTATTTGTATTCTTTTGTTGCTTTTTCACAACTTTCGAACAAAAAATTTATAAATTGTTGAGTGTTTTTTTTTTTTATTTATAACTTTATAATGAAATGGTGTTCTTTTGATTAAAATAGAAAAAGATATATCAACCTACAACAGCGTTTTTTATACCCTTCAATGACAGTGTTGGGGGGGGGGGGGGGTATACTCACTTTGTCATTCCAGGTGTATCATATCAAAATACCCCATCAAGTTTATATATTATTTATAATATATAGTATAAACTTTATGGGGTCCCAGACACAGCTAAATTAAATACCCTCTCTTGTTGTGTTTAAACTAATACTTATAAGGGAAAAACTCAATTTTAATTGCTTTCAGCTAGCTTTTTGGGCTAAAGTTTAATTGGCAGACATTTCTCCGATCCAAAAAAATAAATATCGCAAATAGAACTTTAACTGCTGTGTCCAAAAAAGAATTAAGATTGCCGGCGGCCCCTCCTAAAATTGGATATTGCATTTTATATATCTTTTCCAATAATGGTCCGATCAAAACAAAACTAAATTCATTCGAAAGCTAATTCGAATACCTTATATGCTATTTACATATACCCCGAAATCCACATAAATTTGGATTTCAAATCCAATTAAAATCTATACCGTTTACATATGCTTTTTTGACATTTAGCGGGATTTTGTTTGTACTAACTCTGTATTTTCTTTTGATTTGTGTACAGGGTTGTTAGTTGGAAAATTACCCAATTTTATAAATATTTCTAAAAACAATGATTTTTCTTTGCCGGAGCCAATATTTTCAATCCCACAAGTATATGTTGGGACCACAATATCAAAAAATGTGTTTTTATGTAGATCTGCTTCTTTAAATGCAAGAAAATTAACATTTTTGCCAAGTTTGGGGCCGCCACCATTGAGTGTTTTTCTTTGTTAGGAAGACCAAATTGGTCAACTAAATTATGCGTTTACCATTTGCAATGGTAAATTTTAAATGAAACATTGTTAAACATTGTTTTTATTAATCTTTTAATAGTTTTAAAAAAATAAATTTTAATTGTTTTTTTTACTTTATAAAAAACAACAACAGCTGATAAAAAATCGTGTGCAGCGTTGTAAGAAAAGCATTAGGGATGATTATTTTGGGAAAACCCATAGTTGTACAATTAAGTAGTAGAAATTTTTTGGATTTTAAATTGCGATTTTACGATTTTCCCAAAATCCAAGTTTTTTTTTGTATGGGATTTGACATTTGAAATCCAAAAAAGTAATTATATTTACTTGGATTTTCATTGAAATCCCATTTTTTTTGGATTTCGAGGCATATGTAAATGGCCTATTAAATATGACGCGTAATTTTTTGATTTTAATTCATTGATCTTTTGTGGTACTAAATTACTAAATTAACACTAAATTAAAGGTTGTTAAACCAAACTTTTTTGAGAAAACGATTTTTACTTCAAAACTATAAGAAATGTTTTTATGCAACCAGATTTAAAGCTTAAAAAAAAAAAATTTGGTGCCCCAGGTCCTAGTGCAGTACTCTGAACATTTTTATGCATAAATTTGTTTCATTTGTTTAACAAAAATATAAAAAAAACACGTAAAAAATCCTGTTTTTCAGAGGTTGGTTTAGTTCCTTAAGGGGGAACTTTTTTCCCCTGGTCCGATTTTGCCCATTTACGAACTTAACCTGCCTAAGACCATAAGACATATTCGCGCCAAATTTCAGGAGGCTAACTGTTTTATTTTGGATGCATCGTGCCACAGACAGACGGACATTCACAGAATGTCTTAGAATCGATCATGGATCAATAATATAAATAATTTATGGGGTCCCCGACCGATATTTCGATGCGTTTCAAACGGAATGACAATGTGAGTATACCCCCATACTGTGGTTTGAGGGTATAAAAATGGGACGCATCTAAATTGTATACATAAGTCCATAAGACACAGCTTTTTTTTGTGTTTATTTGTGTTTATTTCCTTTTTTTAAGTCCAAGTGCAGGACCTTGAACTTTTCTGGCATTAAATTGTTTATTTGCTTAACAAAAATACAAAAAAAAAAAACTGTTAAAATATGGCGTTTTTCAGAGGTTAGTTAAGTTCTTCAAGGGGGAACTTTTTTCCCCCTAGTACCAAAAAACAAATTCCTGCCAAACTTAACGAGTCTATCTCTTTTATTTTGGACTGCATCGTGTCTTATACAGACAGACGGACATTCTAGAAAAGTCTTACAATCAATCATAGATCAATAATATATATACTTTATGGGGTCCCCGACCGATATTTCGATGCGTTACAAAAGGAATGACAAAGTGAGTATGCCCCCATACTGTAGTTGGAGGGTATAAAAATTTATTGACTCATTTATTAGGATAAACAAATTTTGAACAAACTTTGAACAATTTTCTAAGTCCCAGAAAAAAGTTGTTTGCAGTTTTCTTTGAGTTTTGGAAAAAAAAATAGTTAAAATTTGTAGGAAACTCGGTTAATTTGTTTCACTTATTGCAGTTTTTTACGAGTATATTAAGCGAATTTTGGAAATTTGCTGGTCAATTATATGATCCCATGAATCCGTGCACCGAATGTGATACTATTCTAGAATTAGCCGAAGAAGATCCTTTGGAACTAGACTCTGGTGATGAGTCTATATTTGACTCCGGTAATGAGAATTTATTAGACTCTTCCCTATCATCTTCAACAAGCCAAGAAAGTGAAGATCATATTGAAGATATAATTTTAATAGATCCTCTAATATAGGATTAAAACTGTTTCTAAAACATTAGAGGAAATAATGTTTAGAAAAAATAATAAAATAATGGGTATTTGGAAAAAAATGGAGGTTTGCGAGCGCGGCGAAAATCAGCCATATATGGAAAAAAAATCGCGCGATTTTTTTTTTTTTCTTTCTAGATATGGCTGATTTTCGCCTTTTTGGGTTCAAAATAAATCGCGCGATTTTTTTTTCTTTCCAGATATCGCTGATTTTCGCCTTTTTGAGATTTTGAAAATATGGCAATATTTTTTTTTTAAGAAATCTTTCCGATTTTCTACATGTAAATATATAGTATAAGGTTATTCAATACGAAAAAATGAAGTACAAATAAACAAAATTAAATTTTCTCAATGTTCAACATTTGATATCTCCGGTAAGGGTTAATGGATCGAACTAAATGTCAAATTAAAGTTTAAGCTCTAAGCTTTAAGCTTTGTAGCATAAATATATAAGTTAATAATGCATAATTTTGAAATAAAATTATTTTACTGCAACAAGGCCAAAAAATCTAAAATTTGGTGTTGCACCCCAATGGGTTAATGGATTCAATTTTTGTAAATGTCATATAAAAGGTATTTCAATAAGCTTTCGAATGAAACCAATGTCGACCAGATCGGACCATTATTTCAGAAGATATATCCAATTATAGTTCCAAACTTTGGAGGCCCATTACTCGGGAACCATGGGGCGCCGACAATTTTTTATTTTTTTTTTGTAATCAACATTAAAAGATCTATCTGCAGTATTTTTTATACCCTCCAACCACAGTATGGGGGTATACTCACTTTGTCATTCCGTGTGTAACACATCGAAATATCAGTCGGGGACCCCATAAAGTATATATAATATTGATCCATGATAGAATCTAAGACATTCCAGCGATGTCCGTCCGTCCGTCTGTAGAAATAACGATGCAGTACAAACTAAAAGAGCTAGACCCCTAAAATTGGGCAAGAATATCTCTTATGTTACTGGTAAGGTTAAGTTCGAAGATGGGCAAAATCGGAAAAGGGGGAAAAAAGTTACCCCTTGAAGAACTAAAACGACCCCTGAAAAATACGATATTTTTACGAGTTTATTTAAATTTTTAGTTAAAAATAACGATAAAAATGTATTATTTAAGCGTAAATATCATAAACAAATAATTTGTAAACATATATAGCGGGGTACAGGTGTCCCCCACCAACTCCGCCTCCCCCCTCCCACCAAAAAAAAAATAGGCCCCTGCGATTTTTTTTTTTAATTTTAAACGTGTTGGAGGGTATAAAAGATTCGGCACAGCCGAATTTAACACTCTTGTTTTTTTTGGATCAGAGCAATGTCTGCCAACTAGACTTCAGCCCGATTAATTTTAGTACTTTTGTACTTAATCTAACGTCCAGCAATCGATATTGCCAATAACATGGTTAAAAGTTATGGGATTCTGGTGTTTTGGCAATATGTTTGACTTTCCATAACACTGTAAGACAAATTTCAACTTTTTTTTTAACACCAGAACGAGACCTTATACACTTGAAAGTAGAGCCCTTCTGGAGTAAAACTGCATTTACAGTTTTTCATTCGGTGATCATTTGTCCTTTTTAGAGGACTTTAAAGTTTTCAAGGACATTTAAAGTAAAAAAAAAAAAAAATATTTCTACTTGTCCTACGATGCTGAGATAAAAAGCAAATGAAAGAGGAAAGTCGTCTCAAAATTTTTAAACATGTCCGTTTTGTCATATCAGGTTAAAAGAATGTCAATAAGGTCCTTTCAAAATTTTGTCCTTTAATATCCTTTAGAATTTCCAGCCATTTCTTCCGGAAAAAATATATGTTAAGGACATTGATATGCACTAACACATTGTTAAATTTCATCCTTCTCACTTTGTTAGTTTAGTGTAAAAAAAAAAAGTTTTTATACATAACTGAAAATATATTTTTTATTTACACATAGCCACCCAAATATTAACCCATTTTCTTGGAAAAAAAATCTAACACATGAATGAATGGATATACATGTGAAACTGGACTCTCCATGGAGTAAAAGTACGTTAACAGTTTTTTATTCGGTGATCCGGACTCCTTTTAAAAGGAAGTTTTTCGGCTCAGCCTCTATTTTTAGTTGTTGTAGTTACTTACGTTCTCAGTTTTTATTCGCGGTTCCGGCCTCCTTGTAAAGGGACTTTAATGTTACAAAGAACATGTAAGTTCCAAAATTTAGCGGTTAATTTCGCGAAAACTTAAAAAACTTAAGAAATCCGCGAATTTAAGGGCTTTGTTAAAAAAGCAACTGAAAATCAGCCAATCTTTAATGACATTTTACAAGAAAACTGTACCATACATCGAAAAACGGAGTACGCCATTCGATTCAGCATGTCCGAAATATATTGAAATGATGGTCGTACCCAGTGTTGCCACCAGTGAACCAAAAAATTATCCAGGAGTTTGTCCGAAATTATCCAAAATCCCAAAAATTATCCAAAAAAAAATAGCAAAAACGATTTTTTTTAACGAAACAAAAGTGGATTTTTTAAATTCAATTGAAAGAAAACATAAATTGTTTTTTTTAATAAAAATCATACATTTTGTACTGGTTAGAATAACAACTATTTTATAATAGTTTTCCATTTTTTTATGGGCACAAAATTTGAATCAGCACAATTTGTAATTTTAAAATCATTTGCCCAATAAGTTTGGACATCCAAATAATCAAACAGACTATATTTTTTGTGGTCCAATAAGGCTTATAAATATGATTTGATATGATTTGAACAGCTCCAAATTTAAAAGGCATAGTCAAAACTAAAAACAAATAAAGTGCTGTCTAATTAGAAGTAGCTGAAAAAAAACGCCAAATTAAAATAGAAAACAAATAAATTTTGTCCAATTGTAAATGATAAAATTATCCATAAATTATCCAAATACGTTATTATCCAAAGAGTATCCAAAAAATTTTAAATTATCCATTTTTTGGATAATTATCCAAGAAGTGGCAACACTGGTCGTACCTCTTGTTTTCTAAAATAGTGGTTAGTTTTGTCACGCAGTGTAATTTATGTTTTTTTTTGGTTTGGTTTTTAGATTTTTAATTTTTTTTAATAGTTTTATTAACAATCTAATGGATTGTCTTTATAATTTTGTTAACAAATGCATCATTTGAAGTCTATATGTAAATAAATCGTATAAAAAACACGTGTTTACTTATTTGTACTTTTACTTATGCAAGTATATGCTATATGTATGACAATGTATTTTTTTAACTCTTGCTTTAAACAACAACCTTAAATTAAGGCTTCCTCTGAAATTCTTGAGTTTGACTTTATATCACCATTTCCGCAAAAAACTAATAAAAGTAATTTTAAAAAGTTTTTGAATTTTATATGTCATTTTTAACTTAAAAGTCTATTTAAAAGGAGACCGGATCACATGTACATCCATTTATTCACGTGTTAGATTTTTTTTCCAAGAAAATGGGTTAATATTTGGGAGGCTATGTGTAAATAAAAAATATATTTTCAGTTATATATAAAAACTTATTTTTTTTTTCATTAAACTAACAAAGTGAGAAGGATGAAATTTAACAATGTGTTAGTGCATATCAATGTCTTTATCATACATTTTTTCCGGAAGAAATGGCTGGAAATTCTAAAGGATATTAAAGGACAAAATTTTGAAAGGACCTTATTGACATACTTTTAACCTGATATGACAAAACGGACATGTTAAAAAATTTGAGAAGACTTTCCTCTTTCATTTGCTTTTTATCTCAGCATCGTAGGATAAGTAGAAATATTTTTTTTTTTTTTTACTTTAAATGTCCTTGAAAACTTCAAAGTCCTCCAAAAAGGACAAATGATCACCGAATGAAAAACTGTAAATGCAGTTTTACTCCAGAGGAGCTCTACTTTCAAGTGTATATGGTCTCGTTCTGGTGTTAAAAGTAGTGTTGTACGGTGTAATCTATTGAAATATTTGCCGTCATAAGATAATATGCTGTGATTTAATGATTCAAAATGAATAAATATTACTTAAAATTACGTATTCGAGCGAAAAAGTTATAAAATTTTTTTTCGTTTTCTGGAATAATTATTTGAGAAATTTTAAATTTGTTGCTTTTGTTTTGCACGCTTACAAATTGGAAAAATATCCTTTTCGCTTAATTTTTTACTGATAAATTTTTAAAAATTTTTGATTACGCGTCCTTGAAAGCCTATTAAAAACTACAAAAGATTTACTCAATACCATTTTTCTATCCAACTTGGAAGTAGAGACATCTGGCTTTGAAAAGTTTTGTGCAATTTGTTGCTATTGTTTTGCACAACACTGTATTTACAAAATACGACTCTGTTTTTGCAAATACAAAGTTGTATTTTCTAACAACTCTGTTAGAAAAATCAAAGTCAGTGGTGTTATAATAAGGCAGTTTGTTATTTGTTAACAAATAACAAACAGTATTTCTTTTGAATTATTATTTTTTTTTTAATTATTGATCCATTAAGGTAAGGAGTTTTATACAAATCTATCTTTTGTTTTCTTTTAAGTCTAAGGACAGCATAATCAATGCTTCGGATCTGGCATTACTTTTGTATGCAAAAATACCAGTTGCTTTTACATATGTATTTCATTGACTCAGGATAAATATCTTTGCACATCAAAGAATTTGCTTTTTAAAAGGCATCGATTTGTTAATGCACATTTTTGTATATTTCACATATTCTGCTATAAATGCATATTTTTGGGTCATATTTTGTATAAACTTTAAACTTATTTGTTCCTTTTTTATGAACTTTTTTAAAACATCGTTAACTTGCTGCCCAACTGACACATGAAATCCAATTTACTGTTCTTTTGTTTACATTTTCATTCAAAGTTAAATCGAATAACTAAAATTAAGTTATAGAGAAAAAAGTGCATTCGGAAGCAAAATCTAGAACACCAAAAAAAATTGGAAATTTTTATTTTCACATTTTTATACCCTCCACTTAGTGATAGAGGGTATATATAAGTTTGTCATTCCGTTTGTAACTCATCGAAATATCGGTCTGGGATATTTCCTCCCCCATGAATATATAAAGTATATATATTCATGATGCCCGATCGATTTTAAGACATTCTAGCGATGTCCGTCTGTGTGTTTGTCTGTGGAAAATGTGATCATGACCAAAATACAAAACAGAAGTGACTGTCATTAAACATATACATTGGAAGTTCTCTTGGTATTGCATTTGAGCGATATCGGTTTAGCGGTTCAAAAGTTATGAACGAAAATGTAGGGACACCTCAAAAATTTTGGTACATTCAACATAACCTAAAAATACAAAATGTTTTAATTCGGCTGCTGGTTGACTTATGTAAAAATAATTAAACACCAAATGGTATTTAAACAAGTACAAACATATTTTTGGACAAAAAAAGAAAAAAATCGCGGATTTTTTTTACCAATTTTTTTTTTCGCGGAAATTTTTTTTCCAAAAAAATTTTTTTTTTAAAAGTAATTTGCTTTAAAATAAAGTTTTTTCAATAATCTTTTAGAAATTGTGGAGAATATCACTACATCAATACACTTAGTTTTTTGTTTATATTTTAGGCGTTACAAAACAAATACTTTCCATATATCGGGATTTAAAGAACTAACTGCATTTTGCTCATTAATTTTGTGCCTTCATCTTATAAAATAAAAAAAACAAAATATTTAAAAAAAAAGTTTAAAACAAAAAAGAACATGTTACTCACATTTTTTTATTTAACTTTTGTTTTTATGTATTTTTTAAATTAATTATTTCCAACTTTTCTTACAAATCCCGGAAGCAAAACGTTGACGAAAATTTTCCAACTGTCAAACCAACTGAATAAAATTCATGAACGGCCATTTTCGTTTTCGAACGGAAAATTTCTCATTTTCGCTTTGATTGGAATTGGATTGGATTCATAAACAAACACAGCTTTGATTTCCGTAAAAAAGTGTTATCAAACCAATCCGCATTGGTTTTATAAACGACCCGGTTGGCAAATTAATTTATAATTATTTTTGCACTTAAGTTATAAAATGTTTACCATTAGCCCTGTTTTCGCGTTACCGTATATATGTTAACATTAACCGTTTAACCGAGAGCGCATCCACGTTTAACAAACTGTACTTGGCATCACTGTTGTTGTGTGCCAAAATGTGTCGGGATGAAATAAAGCCATAGGAAATAAGGCCATATGGCCTTTGCGCATCTTGGCGTTGTGGTGTGTCATTTCAAAAGTTAAAATTATACTTAGAGTGTAATTGGACCACTTTTGGACTTATTGTAAGTCCCTTTATAAAAGTTTTGCCCGACATTCAGTTAAATCGCTAAGCAACAAAAATAACCCAATTCCACTCAAATTTGGTGGTACCTACACTAACTAAATATCTGCCAATAATCAGTTCATGTTTGGACTAGGGAAATTCCGCAATCCTATTCGTCATAACTAGATTGTTTAGTATTTATTTCATTTGCAATAATTTCCTAATTTCTACTTTAACACATTTCGCTCATTTACTTGTATAGTGTCATAACGCAAAATGTTTGATTTTACAGAAAACCTGTTTAAAGTTTACGATTGAAACTTGTTTTACATTGCAAAAGCCCCGTACATAGAAAATGTTATAATGGCGTGTTGTCTTGTCAAATAAAGTACTGCACAATTCAACATTTTCTGTAAAAATGTCTTTTTCAAAAAATCCATGTCATGCCATGTCATGTTAATTCAAACAAGGTGTTGTGCCATGTTATGCTTACTCAAACACACTGTCTTAGCATGTCATTAAAACTTATCGAAGCTGTTGTACCCTGTTGAGTTCAGTATTATGTCGTCTAATGTTCTTTTGCATCATGTTTTTAATACTGTTTGGCCTACCTTACACGAAAATATAAATTCTTCATTGTTTTTTTAATAAAAATCCTAAATCAAATAAATAATTGATTAAAAATAAATTAAATTTAAAGCATTTGCTATAGGTGGATTTTTTTGCTAACGTGTATAAATTATCCCATACAAATTTGACATAAATTTGCCGTATATACATAGTTAAAAAACGTCAAATTTGTATGGGATAATTTATACACGTTAGCAAAAAATCCAGCTTATGTTAATTGAAATAACGGCAATGACACAATTCCCCTAGTTTTTTTTTTTACAAAAACAAAGCATTAAAATACAATAAGATTATTTATTAATAGACAAAATATAAATGCTCCGTTATTTGATTACCGTTATCCTTCGCATAATTTCACTAAAATGTTAAAAAAAAATGTAATGAAAAGAAGTGTGCAATAAAACCACAGTACATGAGTAGTAGGTTCACAGAGGTGCATTTGATGTGTGTAAGTATTAGTGACAGCACACGGTGTAACTGTTGACGTTTCATACAAAACGTAAACAAACAACATAAATACATGCACAAAAGCTCACACGTACAGTCACACATACACTAGGCAGCGATGATAATTCTGTACTAAAAACCATACCACCATATTGGAAAGTACGAAATTAGCACCATTGTTTGCATACTAGTCTGTACTGTGAATAAAACTAAACGCTAGTTTATAATAATTATATTATATTTTATATGAAATAATTAAGATTTATATATGTTCTAAAGTCAATAAAAGACAATTTTTATTGTTTTATAACAAATTAATACAAAAAAATTTTAATTAAATGTATAAATAATTTCTCTTTTCCACTTAAGAACTTATATTTAAATATTTTGTTCATTAAAGCTTCAAAAGAAGATCCTTGAAAGTAGTAAATATCATAATTAAATATTTTTTGCAGTTTAATTGCATATAATGAGCCATACAAATGGTAAAAAAGCATCAATTGTGTCATATGCTGCACATGTCGCATGTGTCGCATGTGTTGACATGGTCAATTTCTATGTTCATGCATGCAATTACACTTTTAAGACAGATTTGTTTTGAATTTATTCGACATGCCTTCACATGTTATTGTTAAACATGTATTAGCGACATGGCATGAATTGACACTTGCATCATGTGACACTATGTTGTATGTTATATAGTTCAACATTTGCAGGCCTTTATTGTCAAACAATGAGTTTAGAAGATATTAATACGAATTTTTGACACAATATAAAACAGGATATAACAGATTATTCTGTATTGTTTACCCAAAAACGACATATTTTGAGTTATGACACTATACAAGTAAATGAGCGATTTGTACTTAAAAATAGTTTTTGCCCAATATGACCCGCCATAAAAAATTATAAATCATTTTAAGAATTTATAATAGTGTCAACATCCGTAGGAAATTGAAATTTCACCAAAAATATAAGGTCTATTAAAAAAAGGTATAAAATTAAACAAGGGAGAGTGTTACATTCGGCTGTGCCGAATCTTGTATACACTCCAACGTTGAAAAAAAAATTGCAGGGGCGTTTTTGGGGGGGGGGGGCTTGTCGGGGGTCCTTGGGGACACCTTCTCTCTGGTCAAAAATGTTTACAAATTTAATTACTATGCTTTTTGTACAAAAGATATACAATTTCATCCTTATATAAATTATTTGCTAATACCCACGCCCACAAAAGGGGGCGGACCAATTTTCAAATCCCCTGGGTCCAAGTCCAAGACTTTGAACTTTTTCAAGCATAAAAATGTTTCATTTGTTTAACAAAAATATAAAAAAAAACTATAAAAAGTTACCTTTTTTCATGGGTTGGTTTACTTCGTCAAGGGGGAACTTTTTCCCCCTGGTCCGATTTTGTCCATCTCCGAACTTAACCAGCCTATGAACATAAGACATATATGTGCCAAATTTCAGGAGTCTAGCACTTTTATTTTGGACTATATCGTGTCTTCCACAGACGGACGGACGGACAGACGGACATCGCTAGAATGTCTTAGAATCGGTCACTGATCAATAATATATATACTTTATGGGGTCCTAGACCGATATTTCGATGCGTTACACACGGAATGACAAAGTGAGTATACCCCCATACTGTAGTTGGAGGGTATAATAAAATAAATAGGACCAACAATTGATTTATGGCAATTTTTTGGAAGTATAGTGTTGAAGCCGCAACGACTGGGTCAAAATGGGTTAATAAACATTTATTTACACTAAAGAAGGTATCAAAGTGTTCGGATTGTTCTCAACGAAGTCAACCAGAATATAACGATTATTGGAAATTGTGTTTAATTTACATTTTTTTTTGAGAAATAGTATTTTTTTTAAATTTCTAGCCTCTAAACATATTAAAAGGAAGAATATCTTATCAAACGATTTAAGATGAAAATTATTTCAGTACATACAGGAAACGCACCTCAAATATGTGCTTTTTTTAATTTTAGGTCATATCAAACAAATTTCACCTGCCACTATACAAAATTGGAATTCGCTTAAGTATATTCCAAAAAAAAACACAATCCCATTATCTTCATTCAATCATTCACTCATTTCACCATCCACAACCACCACAAATTTAGCAGCAACAATACTAAATGCTAAAGACGCTAAAACATTTGCAATGACCAGTAGTAATTCATTTCAACGTTCATCATTATCATCAATACCATCGTCCTTATTAACAAAATATCAGCACATTAATGGTAGTAGTAATCTTAATAGAAATATGGCAACTGATACGCTATTATTAAGTCACGATATAAATCGGCATATTAATCAAACTTCATCATCATTATCATCGTCTCCCTTTGAAAAAAGATTGCAAAAATCTTCAGCAACGAAAAAATTGTAGCTTAATCCCGATGAGAATGAAGAATTATCAAAATATTAGATATCGCAGCATTAACTTATTAAAAATTTAAATTAATTGTGACAAAATTTAGTTAAGGTCATTATATATTATACAATATAAGGTATATGTTAACACAAAATACGAAATCATATGCAAAAAATATGATGCATCCACATTTATTAAAGTTTTTTTCACTGCCATAATAGTAACATTACAATACATTATAAATAATTAAATAAATGAATAAATTAAAGAAAAAACTTAATGATTTTTTATTTACTTACAAGAAAATTTCGTGGTTTTTGGACAAAAAAAAGCAAGTAAGTGATCACACACATGATTTTGAAGAAAAAATATATATTTTATTACGCATTTCTCTGTTGCATCTTCCGTTTGGAAAAAGTCAAACCTTTTGAAATATGTATATAGGGGCTAAAAATATTATTAAATATTGGGTAATTTGTTTGGTATTATTAAGTATTTGGGACATTAGTGCAAATAGGTTTTTATAGATCCATTCAATTACCTTACTACAATCTGCAATAAACTACTTTATTTACTATACAGCTGGAATTTTTTATTACAAAAAGTAAACAAAACTTTCCAATTGTAGCAAAAATAGTAAGCAATTTGAGTAATCCAACTAAGCATATAATCGTATATTTTTTGGTCCCTACAATATTTTTATTTTTAAAAATCCCTTATTCTCCTTTTAGATAATTTCCAATTGCATTAATGACTAAAAAAACAAAAAATACTACTAATTTTGTTCAGTAAGTTGCTGATATTGCGTTATATTTTCAACAAAAAATAATTCAAAAATGTTAAAAGTTCAGAGTCTTGGACTTGGACGCAGGGGATTTGAAAACGGACTTTTTTCGGTCCGCCCCCTTTTGTGGGCGTGGATATTAGCAAATAACACTGTGCAACAAGAAAAATGAGCCTCAATGGCTTCAACGCCATATGAAAGTAGACCATCAAATGAACAAAATCGCCAAAGGGTTTTGCAAAGTCAGTTCGGATTTCTTTTTTATAGCCCACTGAAGTTTTTATTTTTTTATCAAAGGCGTTTGGAAAACGTGAAAAATACTATAATAAGAACACATCTGAGCTTCAAAATATGATTTGATGTCTAGCGTGAAATTTTATGGTGGTTCTTTTCTTATAACATTTTAACCCTCTAACTGCCATTTTAAGGGGTCATTTTAGTCCATTTTCAAAAACTAAGCACAGAAGTCTAATAAAACGTCCATTTAGAGGGTTAAAATGTTCTACAAATATTTTCCTCATAAAATTTCACTAGGGGTTGTCGAATGTTCAAAGTTTGTGCGACATGCGCAAAATGCTTAAAAAGGGTCAAGTATAAAAAATTAATGTTTATTATTTTTTTTACCAAAGCAGTGTTAAACAAGTGAGAGTGTTAAATTCGGCTGTGCCGAATCTGTTATACCCTCCAAAATTTAAAAAAAAAATTAAAACAAAAATTTGTCAGGGGCGTATCTTTTTTTTTTTTTTTGGGGGGGGGGGGGTTGATAAGGTCAGTGGGGGACGTTGAGAGCACCTTCCTATCGCGATAAATATACCAAATGTTTCATTTACTTAACAAAAATACAAAAAAACATGTAAAAAAGTGTATTTTTTTAGAGGTTGGTTTAGTTCTTCAAGGGGGAACTTTTTTCCCCCTGGTCCGATTTGGCCAATTTCCGAACTTAACCTGCCTAGGAACACAAGACATATTTGTGCCAAACTTGAGGGATCTATCTCTTTTATTTTGGACTGCATCGTGTTAACTACAGACGGACGGACGGACGGACAGACGGACGGACGGACGGACATCGCTAGAATGTCTTAGAATCGATCACTGATCAATAATATATATACTTTATGGGGTCCCCGACCGATATTTCGATGCGTTACATACGGAATGACAAAGTGAGTATACCCCCATACTGTAGTTGGAGGGTATAAAAATATCGACAAAAAAACAGTGCAAATATACTTTTAATACGGAGTTCACACTACAGAATTTGTACTCGTTTAAGCCACTTGTTTAAAAAAGTAAACAAAATCGTTCACACTACATTTTGCGCGTTTAACTTTGAGTGTTTAACGTTTGTAAACAAACGCACATAACCTAATTCTGAAAAAAATTGCAAAAATATTTCTAAAAACCTTTTAAACTTTGGCGGAAGACAAGATATTTAATTTTTTTATAACATTTACATAACGCCACTACACGGAACACCTTTTTATTGACTCATTCCAAGTAAATAGGAAGATTTTTCTGTTTTTTGTTCCGGACCTGTCCGAAGCTGTTTGCATATTTATACTTCGATGGAAGGCAAAATTCACTATTAGTGCAGCTTTTCCAATATAATTATAAATAAAACACACACTTTTTTCTGATTTTTCAGTAGTTTTTATTAGTTTTTTAAATATTTATAATTTCTCAATTTTCCAATGTTTTGCTAAGAAAATGGCAGACAGATACAGAAGCTGGTTGCTATGCAATCTTTTTTTTTGGCATAGAATAAAGAAAAATTAAAAGGAAATATACCGAACCCTGCCTTTGAAATGTTTAGCGAAATGTTCAACAGGGAAACAAGTCGAATTTGATTGTTTAGCTGAACAACCAAATGTATGGGGAAACAAGTCAAATTTTGCTCGTTTAGCGCTTAAACACTCATGAGATGTTTAAAGTCGCTAGTGTGAACTCCATATAAGCTAAAAATGATGTTCTAATGTGTTTTATAAAATTTTATGATGATTCTTTTCTTTGACCAAATTAACCCTCTAGCTCCCGTTTTAAAGGGTAATTTTTGTCCTTTTTTAAAGGACAGTTAGAGGGTTATAATGTTTTACAAATATTTTCTGCATCAAATTTTACTAGGGCACGTCTAAGACAGATAGTTCGTCCAGCATATAGAAAATGCTTACAAATTTTGGAGTATGTATTAAAATTTTTTTTATATTTTTTTGGGCCGAAACATAAAAAAAATAAGTAAAAAAGTTAAATTCGACTTTGTCGAATGTATTGATACCCTCCACAATGTAAAAAGTTTATTTGAAAAAAAAAACAAAACAAAAAATTTAAAAACAAAATCCGAGAAAAAAATTTGTTTAAAAAAAAAAATCGACGCAAATGTTTTTTTTGTAAAAAAATATGTTTGCACTTGTTTAAATTTCATTCGGTGATTAATTCTATTCACATGTGTCAACCAGCAGCCGAATTAAAGCATTTTGTGTTTTTAGGTTATGTTGAATATACCACAATTTTCGAATTTAAAGCCAACCATGCAATGCAGTTGGCTTTAAATACGGCTGGCACAATTAAACTGTTTTCTCTGTGTATATATCTGTTTTATCTGTTTAATACTTTGGCCGTGATCACCATTTCAGATATCTTGGGCAAAAGTCGCGTGATGCCGTTCTAGCGGAAATTTGTTGGTGGAGCAAAAATATATTTGAGGACGAAGAAGAATTAGGTGGGAAAAGACCTAAGCTTTCTTTTGAGTCAAAAAAGTGCCCGACATAACCTAAAAACACAAAATGCTTTAATTCGGTTGCTGGTTGAAACATGTGAACAGAATTGGTCACCGAATGGTATTTAAACAAGTACAAACATATTTAAAAAAAAAAAAACATTTTCGTCAAATTTTTTCTTGACCAAAATATTTTTTTCGCGGATTTTTTTTTTTAAAAAAATTTTTTTTTTTTGCAAATAAACTTTTTTACATTGTGGAGGGTATCAATACATTCGACAAAGTCGAATTTAACTTTTTAACTTATTTTTTTATATTTCGGCCTAAAAAAAAATATAAAAAAAAATTTGAATACTTTAAAATTTTTAAGCATTTTCTATATGCTGGACGAACTTTCTGTCGTAGACGTGCCCTAGTAAAATTTGATGCAGAAAATATTTGTAAAACATTTTAACCCTCCAACTGCCATTTTTATAGATTTTTTTGCCTTTTTTTTTAAAAAGGACAAAAATGAGCCTTTAAAACGGGAGCTAGAGGGTTAATTTGGTCAAAGAAAAGAATCATCATAAAATTTTATAAAACACATAAGAATATAATTTTTAGCTTAAAAGTATATTTGCACTGTTTTTTGTCGATATTTTTTAACACTGATTTGGTAAAAAAAATAACAAACATTGATTATTTATATTTGACCCTTTTTAAGCATTTTGCGCATATCGCACAAACTTTGAACATTTGACAACCCCTAGTGAAATTTTATGAGGAAAATATTTGTAGAACATTTTAACCCTCTAAATGGACTTTTTATTAGACTTCTGTGTTTAGTTTTTGAAAATGGACTAAAATGACCCCTTAAAATGACAGTTAGAGGGTTAAAATGTTCTAAGAAAAGAACCGCCATTAAATTTCACTGAAGACATTAAATCATATTTTGAAGCTCAGATGTGTTCTTATTATAGTATTTTTGACGTTTTCCAAACGCCTTTGATAAAAAAATAAAAACTGCAGTGGGCTATAAAAAAGAAATCCGAACTGACTTTGCACAACCCTTTGGTGATTTTGTCCACTTGATGGTCTACTTTCATATGGCGTTGAAGGCATTGAGGCTCAATGCAATGACCCAAATTTTGTTGCACAGTGTAATTTATATAATGATGAAAGTGTATATCTTTTGTCCAAAAAGCATAGTAATAAAATTTTTAAACATTTTTGACCAGAGAGAAGGTGTCCCCAAGGACCCCCGACAAGCCCCCCCCCCAAAAAAAACGCCCCTGCAATTTTTTTTTAAATTTTTTTAACGTTGGAGGGTATACAAGATTCGGCACAGCCGAATTTAACACTCTCACTTTTTTTTCAAATACTTTATTCTTCAGATTATTGAATCTGCCCATTCTTGGCCTAACAATAAGTAAATAAATCTTACAATCTAACTTAAGTACTATGAGAACGAGATAGAGAACTAGTGCCACAATAGCTTCTTGGAAATAGTTCCTGTCTTGACAATTTCATAGAAAAATTGTGACGGTCGCAAATTGATATACGTTTATTTATCAAAAAAAAAAATGAAAACTATTTTTTCTTGCGTACAGACCTTAGCAGATATTTCTTTAAGTGTCTATATTTACATAGGTTACGTGCACAGTACAGACTAGTATGCAAACACTGGTGCTAATTGCGTACTTTCCAATATGGTGGTATGGTTTTTAGTACAGAATGATCATCGCTGCCTAGTATATGTGTGCCTGTACGTGTGAGCTTTTGTGCATGTATTTATGATGTTTGTTTACGTTTTGTATGAAACGTCAAAAGTTACACCGTGTGCTGTCACTAATACTTACATCCATCAGATGCAACTCTGTGATACTACTACTCATGTACTGTGGTTACGTGACAACCCTGTTTGTAGCTACACTCATAGAAATATCTTAGTAGAAAAATTAGTAAACCCATTGTAGATCAAGTTTTACAGAATAATGCCGTATTCAACAAAAATTAATGTTGATATCGTTGAATAATCAGTATACTTGTTTCAACTATTACAATGGCGTCTACAGAATTCAATAGATAAAACAAAAAAGAAAAAACAACCCTGTTCGTTCGTTTTTTTTTTTTTTTTATTATAACGAGTGAACGAGTGAGTTGGTAGCAATGTAAAATCACAGACTAAATACAGACTCGACAGTAGAGGGGAAAACTAAGCGATTTTAGAAGAAAACACAGCGGTTTTTAGTCCGTTTTACGCTAACATGGCAACACTTTCTACGACTTAGGAGTGAGTGAAACAACAAAACCCGATCTGGCATCCTTTTTTCTTATGGCGCGTTATATCAGTTTTCTCTTTCTAACCTAATTCGTAGAATAATTTGAAAACATTAACCATATGGTTAAAAAATACTTTTTTGACACCTGTCATATATGTCGAGTCTGTATTAGTCTGTGGTAAAATGTCTCTTTTAAAATTATTTAATGTGTTTGTTTCTTATAAAATTATTTAATATTAGAAAAATAAATAAAAATAGGATCTGATCTGTAAATATTTGGTAAGTAATAAATTGCATTGATAACTTTATGTATTCATAATATCGTCACCTTAAATGCAAAACAACGTAACAACAAAAAAATCAAAATCGAGTTTTTGATTGATTATGATGCATTTGACTACTCTACATGCCTCTGGAAAATTTTGGAAGTCTAAGTTGAAAAATTGCGAATTTATTAACAATAAACAAAAAAACGTATCAGCAAGTGCTTGCATTTCATAAACCAAAACAACGTAACAGCAGTGTTACACACACAATTTATATGTAAACGGACAAATATTAATATATTTCAATATATTTTTATTGAAATCGCATAAATATTTAAGACATCCACCATACAAATTGAATAAATATTTCTGATAAAAATTAACATAAAATTTTCAAAAAATTTATCTCTTAAAATTTTCCAAAATTGTATAATTTTGTTTTTAATTTGTCGTTTTTAACCAAATATTTTTTGTTTTAATTTAATAGGTCCGTTCGATTACGTTACGACAATCTACTTTTTTTACTATTTTTACTACAGCTGGAAATTTTTAATACAAAAAGTAAACAAAACTTTCCAGATGTAGTAAAAATAGTTTGAATTTTTGGAAATCGAATTGACATAATGTTTGGCCTTGTTAAAAAAGAACGTAGCTTTTATTTAAAATTAGTTTTGAGAAATTGAATTTTAAAATTCCATTTTTTTAACAGTAATTACGTGGGTATTTTTTTTTTTTGTAAATGAAAATAGCTAGATCCACAGGTTTTGAGAATCCTGTTTCAAATTCTGTGTAATTTACCAGTACAATTGGAAATTTCTAATTTATTTTTTCTTTTCCAAAGAACACACAGAGTTTTTTTTAAAAATTTGTCCTTTCTTCCTAAAACTTTTCCTATACCAAAACCAATTTCAAGAACTTAAAAAAAAATTTAAAACTTAAAAATTTTCTTTACAAAAACAACCCTTTGATTCTGAGGTAAAACTTTAAGTTAATAAAAATAAAATCATACAGGGAGCCCGTTTTTTTATAAAGAAACCTTCGGGTTCTAAATATTTTTTTTTAACAAAGTGAGATCAAAAACTCTATTTTTTTTGGATCTTTACTACAGCAAAATTCTTTAAATATGTTGATAAACCCTTACCTTTTATAAGAACTCTTAAGTATTTTATAGAAAGATTTTATATAAAAAATGTTAAGTAAAAAGGTTTTTTTAAAGTTTTTGAAGATCTCGAAGTTTGTTTTTGAAAGATGTAAAGCAAATGCTTAAGTTTTGTTTTTATTATTCATTATTCATTTAAACTAGTTAATTTATTCGTTTTCTCCATACGTTAAACGTCAAATTTAAACGGGGTTTTATTTTGACAGATAAATTGTATAGGAAAAACGAAAAATTTATCTAGTTTTCATAAATGCGAATATGGTATTGAATCAGTTTAAAATGTTTAAGAACCAAAAACGAATGGAAAAATATCAAAAAATTTGAAATCATGTATGTTAAAATCTTTGTTGGCTTGTAAAAATGAATAGGGGTTTGGTTACATTGCACCAGAGGTCCAAGCCGACCCAAAATAATCGGCGGCGGCGGCTCGAAGATTAATGGTCGGCGGCGGCGGCGTTTTACAAGTTTTAACCGGCGGCGGCTCATTTATCGGCTTGAAGGGTTGTTATACCCAGAGTCATAGAGTAGTCCAACAAATGGCGTTTGAAAAAGTAGTAAACAAAAACCATATGGTATTGTTTACGAAATTTTATCACAAATCGAAATGTGAGCGAGATGGAAGATACCAGTTTTACAGTGAGAATTCTGATTGTTTTTTGTCACTCTTTGCTTTGCGTTTGAACTTTAGTTTGGCATTGCCAGAATTTTCCAATTATCTTTGGTGATGCCAGATCTACAAAACGGTCGATGGATTACTATGTCACTATGGTTATACCCTCCAACTACAGTATGGGGGTATACTCACTTTGTCATTCCGTGTGTAACGCATCGAAATATCGGTCTAGGACCCCATAAAGCATATATATTATTGATCAGTGATCGATTCTAAGACATTCTAGCGATGTCCGTCTGTCCGTCCGTCCGTCCGTCTGTCCGTCTGTCCGTCCGTCTGTGGAAGACACGATACAGTCCAAAATAAAAGTGATAGACTCCTGAAATTTGGCACATATATGTCTTATGTTCATAGGCTGGTTAAGTTCGGAGATGGGCAAAATCGGACCAGGGGGGAAAAAGTTCCCCCTTGAAGAACTAAACAAACCTCTGAAAAATACCATATTTTTACATGATTTTTTGTGTTTTTGTTTAACAAATCCAACATTTTTATGCCACAAGAAGTTCAAGGTCCTGCATTTGGACCCACAGAATTAGAAAAAATCGTTTTACGGTCCGCCCCCCTTTTATGGGCGTGGAATATTTTTTTTTTTATATTATGATAAATTTGTATTTCTTTAGTGCAAAAAGCATAAGAATTATTTTTTTTTAACACTTATTCAGGAGGAATTGTGCCCCCCAATTACCACTACTGACCCCCCCCCCCCCAAAAAAAAAGAAGACGCCCCTGCAATTTTTTTTTTAGTTATTTGCATGTTGGAGGGTATAAAAGATTCGGCACAGCCGAATTTAACACTCTTACTTGTTTTCATTAATTTTTTTTTTCCAAAAAATAAATAAAAAGTATCTACAGTGGCTCAAACATATAATAAAGCAGTATAAGGGCTGGCAACTTATCAAAAGCTAGCAATTATTTAAAGGAAATGTTATCTAAACTAAGGCGACCAGATTTTGAAAATAAAAATAGAGGACATAAAGAAAAAAAGTAAAAAAAAAAAAATTCGAATTCAAAATTGTTTACATATTTTACAGACAAATTTCAAATGAATTTATTCAAAATGAGTTAATTCAAATGAATTAATTCAAAATGAATTAATTCAAAATGAATTAATTCAAAATGAATTAATTCAAAATAAATTAATTCAAAATGAATTAATTCAAAATGAATTAATTCAAATGATTGCACCCCTCTAGAAGCGACTCGTAGGCAATTGTTTTGGCAAAAAAGTGGTGGTAAAGGGGTAAAAAAGCACCAACGATTGCCTCGGGGTCGCTTCTAGAGAAGTTCAATGGAAGATTGACCCCCATTCATTTTAAGAACCCAATATTTTTCCTAACAGTTTTACTCCTTCTCGTTATTCCCGAAGGGAGCGTCCATACAAAATTAAATTTTTATAAAATTAATTCTTATCTCTCTAACTGTCCCAAGGATGCTCCTACACTGAAAAAAAATTTCATGAATTTTCATAAAATTTGGTTAAATTTAACAAAAAAAATGGGTAATTTTCCTAACTGTTAGGAAAATAAAGGCGGCATTCAAAATTAGGCCAATTTTGGATGGTGCTGGCGGACGCAATATTTACACCTCGGATTTTATTTTTGATTTAATCTTCACTAGCTTTCAAAATGTTCTGAACGAAACTTTTTTTCTAGAGTCAAAAGAGTGTTGGTCCTTTGTACAAAAAAAAATCGTATTTTTTTTAATTTTTAACTTTAAAATAATGTATTTTCGGACTAAAACAAGATATCGGTTTGTTATTTTTTTTTAAATCAGAAATCTATATAGTTTTTAAATGAAATTAGTTTAAAATAAATTGGAATAAATGCGGCTTTGCTATTAGCAAAAAACTGGAGCCGGATTGGTAAAATTTTTAAATTATACATTTTAAAATGGTTCTATTTCGGAAAGTATAAGAGATAACCACAATCACTAAAGAGGTTTTTTAGGCCGCTACTAGCACATTGTCCGCATATATTTTTTAAGAAATATGATAACAAACAAAAAAAAAAATGGCAAATGTTTTAAGTGTTCGTATATAAAATGTGCCCTACTTTGGGGGGTTCTGCTGCCTCCCCCGTTCAACCGCTGGACTCCAACTTCCGGACTTAAGCTCGAAAATACGTTAGCTATAACCACTACAAATTTCATGGCTCTTGGTCCAGTACTTACTGAATGGCTTAATTATTTCCAATAAAAAATAGCAATTTATTCAACTTTGTGATGTTACGTCGTTTTGTTTTACAAAACACGATTCCACGAAAAACGTAACCCACATATCTCAAAAAATATTTACAAAAACGACTTTTTTATTTCAGAAATGGATTTATCACAGTTTTTTAAGCTAACACTTCACAAAAGTCTTTTATATTGCAAATATTTTTCATTTACTAACGTTTTTTGCTTCTCCTGTAAAATTCTAAAAAGTGTTGTTACGTTGTTTTGCATTTGTGGTGACGATATATTAAAACGTTTTTTGTTTTTTTTAGGATTTTGTTTTGGTATCATCAGATAACTAGAGAATGGCTAAAGGGTGCATAACATGAATAAATGAAGTGTGTGTGAAAATCTTTGTGAAAATCTTCAAATATTGCAGCTTAAAAAGCCGGAAATAAAAAAAAATATTGTGATTTATACTTAATAAAAGAATATTTACAAATAATAACAAGGTTTTTTTTAATAATAAAATTTCTTATATTAACAAAAATATGAGTTGAGTTTACATAAAATACGAGTTGATTAACAAAAAAACGAGTTGATCAACTTTTACAAAAACTGACAACAATTTTTATTGAAATCAACTTAAATATTTGTAGGGTCAAAATCAACAATGATTCCTGTTGAATTTACAACGATTTTCTTTGGGAATACAATGATTTTTGATTGAGTGTATATGTAAGCTGAATTGTATCCGCGTAGTTAAAATGTGCAGTTGCAATCAAAAGGAAAGTTAAAATTGCATGCGGTTAGAACACGTTTCCTCTTTTTGCAATCTAACCTCAGCCAGTCGAGAAGAAAATTGTGAGTTAAATTGAATATACGAGAAAGTGCATTGTAATATTATATTATAATTTAAGCAAAACTTCGATATTCACAACCTGTTTAAATAAAAAGTGCACTTTTGCCAAAAAAAGGAATATTGGAAGCGTTTCCTCTATCCGGCATAGAAATTGACATTTATGGTCAACATTTTTTGCAAATTTATAGACGGTTTTATAAAATCCTAAAAGGTGAGAAAACGTTTTTATTATTTTTGAGAACAGGAGATAAATATCATCCCTTTCATAAACAATCTTTCAAGGATAGACGAAGCAAGAAAGAGAGCAGTCTCCTTGGACTAGGACCTTGGATAATTACAGTTATTTCTTCCCAACCGTTAACTACGACGTCAATAAGTTGCAATTATCAAAAGTAAAATTGGTTCATCATTAGGACACTTGTCCTGATAGATCTTTTAATACCTCAGCAGCATGGTGGCACCTCGGTACGGTAAGCCAAAAAAAGTATACACGAACCATTAATTTCTCTACCAGACTCGTCCACAATCATAAAATTTATGATAACCCTGACTTACTGAACTGAATAGACCCTTAATTAACAAAAAAAAAAAACTTGACTTGGAAATCTCCATCTGTATTTAACAAAAATACAGACTGAGCTTCCCAAGTTAAGCCAAACTTTCTTGTGTATAATCCTAAATCTACACTCATAGAAATATCTTAGTAGAAAAATTAGTAAACCCATTGTAGATCAAGTTTTACAGAATATTGCCGTATTCAACAAAAATTAATGTTGATATCGTTGAATAATCAGTAAAGTTGAATCAACTTTTTACAACGCTTGTACAGAATTCAATAGATAAAATCAAAAAAAGAAAAAACAACCCTGTTCGTTCATTTTTGTATTATCAAGTTGGTAGCAATGTGAAATTTTGTTTGTCTCTTATAAAATTATTTTATGTGTTTGTTTCTTATAAAAATATTTAATATTATAAAAATAAACAAAAATAGGATCTGATGATCAGATTCTGATCTGTAAATATTTTGTAAGTAATAAAATATATTGATTACTTTATGTATTCATACTATATTATAAATTATTTTGTTTTTTTTAAGGTTTTTGATTTGGTGTCATTAGAAAACTGGAGAATGGCTTACGAGTGCATAACATAAATAAACAAAGAGTGAAAATCTCGTGTTTAAATATTGCAGCTTAAAAAGCCGGTGATAATTCTAAAAAATATTGTGATTTATACTTAATAAAAGAATATTAACAAATAACAACAAGTTTTTTTATTAATTAAATTTCTTATATCAACAAAAATATGAGTTGAGTTTACAAAAAATACGAGTTGATTTACAAAAAAACGAGTTGATCAACTTTTACAAAAACTGACAACAATTTTTATTGAAATCAACATAAATATTTGTAGGGTCAAAATCAACAATGATTTCTGTTGAATTTACAACGATTTTCTTTGGGAATACAATGATTTTTGGTTGAGTGTACTACACAGTTTATTACTAACCCTAAAATAATATCTTTTAACAAATTTTCTTAAAAATACTTATAAACTTTATATCATGAAATTTATTATACCATTTACGCATAAACACGAGGTTAAGAAAAAAAAATAGTTTAAATGTAAGTTGAATTACTCATTAAAATAAATTCATTATTGTTTAAAAAACCAATATTTTCCCAGGTATTTGTACTAAAATTAATACGTTCAATAAGTACTTTTAAAAACAAAACTATTGTAAGATTTCTGTAATAAAATTAACTATAGCGGTTCTCACCCTTGATAGAAAACATAAAAAGAATCGAAGAAATGAAGAAAACAAGAAAATGTTTGACAGATACAACAACAAAATACATGTATTTCTGTCAAACATTTTCTTGTTTTCTTTATTTCTCCGATTCTTTTTTTGTTTTCTATCAAGGGTGAAAACCGCTTATGTATAGTGTAACATGAAAAATTATAAAAATTTAATTATGAGTTGTTGAGAAATGGTTGAAATTTAAATGAAAATTTAAAAGTGTGGTAATGCCAATTAAAGGGGCATATGTGTTTTTTTTTTACAGGCGACGGACGACTGAAGAAGTCGTAAATGGGGTGGGCAGCCTGCTGGGCCCAGTCATCTTGGTCCAAAAATGTCCCAAAGCTAAAGTCATGTTAAAGTCAAGGTTATGTTGTCCTGAACCTGTCGGTTTTGGATCGATAGTTTCATGTCCGTCCGATTCCATTTCCAGTTCCGATCTACCAGTTTAGAACCGTTTTTTTTTTGTTTGAATACTTGGCACGAAATATTTACTTGTTAATGAGTGACAGCGGAAAAGATCCCCCATATCCGACGAGCTAATGCCCAGCTAAGACAAGCGTGCCGTTTCCGCAAGCCACAAGGCCACTCGGTACAAAATCATGGGTTAAAGAATGGGATAAAGAATTGGTTCTAGAAGTAGTGATGGAACCGTTCCATAGAAGGGTTGATTGTTCCTAGACCACTCCCCCAGAACTAGTTCTGAGGGTGACAATTTCAAACAAAAATCATGACTCTGAGAACGAGATAGAGAACTAGTCGAGCAAAAAAGAAGTACTCTAGCACTAGTTCTGGAAATCATCCAAGTTTTGCTGGGATAATAACCAAGTCGTTTAACATAATGTGTAAAAGTACTTGCTATGTGCCAAGCAAACTTGGTAATATTTGCTAACAAAATAAATATGAAATTTTAACATTGACAGCGGAGAACAAAACAAGGCTTGCGAAAAATCTTAAAACTCCATAGAAAAACAAGTAAGAGTGTTAAATTCGGCTGTGCCGAATCTCTTATACCCTCCAACACATTTAAAATTAAAAAAATCGCAGGGACGTCTTTTTTTTTTTGGTGAAGGGGGTGTCGGCGGAGTTGGTGGGGGACACCTGTACCCCCGCTACATATGTTTACAAATTATTTGTTTATGATATTTACGCTTAAATAATAAATTTTTATCGTTATTTTTAATTAACTTCTATAACCACGCCCCCAAAGGGGGCGGCCTGGAAAAAATCGAATTTTCTAACCTCCTTGGTCCAAGCGCAGGTCTATGAACATAATATGGCATACAAATGTTGCATTTGTTGAGCAAAAATTAAAATAAACTCGGGCATATGTTAAGATTAGGGCCTTGGATCCTAATTTGATAAAATTTTGTGGTTTGGTAGAGGGGTCAAAGATACATCGAGTGGCACCAATTTCAAGGAGCGGTCACGCCCTCTTTCGAGTGGGCGGGCCATCAAAGTTAAAACTTTTTTCTTAAATATCTTAAAAAGTACTTATTCGATTTGAATGAAATTGGTATCATTCGAAAGCTTGATGAAATTCCTTTCGAACATTCCTTTACATAAAAAAATTTCATTAACCCGTTAAGCACCAAAACGCGATTTTAATTTTTTTTTTTTTAATTTTCAAATATCTCACAAATGTAACGTATATAAGGTCATACAAGGAACACATAGGTGTGTAGCCAAGTTCCTAAGCTTTCATTTGGTCTTTTATTCGAATCTCTAACTCTTCTAACACCAGAGATATAAAGGGTTAAATTTTTGGTGCTAATTTTTGGGCTGAACCTGCAGAAAAGCTTTCTTTAGCGAAGCCGCTAAAGGAATCTATGGAGTTTGTAATCCCTAAGCCCGACCGAAGGCCGCTACGCAGAAAAGCTTTATTTAGCGAAGCCGTTTGGGCTGAACCTATGGAGTTTGTAATCCCTAAGCCCGGCCGAAGGCCGCTACGCAGAAAAACTTTATTTAGCGAAGCCGTTTGGGCTGAACCTATGGAGTTTGTACGCAGAAAAGCTTTCTTTAGCGAAGCCGCTAAAGGAATCTATGGAGTTTGTAATCCCTAAGTCCGGCCGAAGGCCGCTACGCAGAAAAACTTTATTTAGCGAAGCCGTTTGGGCTGAACCTATAGAGTTTGTACACAGAAAAGCTTTCTTTAGCGAAGCCGCTAATGGAATCTATGAAGTTTGTAATCCCTAAGTCCGGCCGAAGGCCGCTACGCAGAAAAACTTTATTTAGCGAAGCCGTTTGGGCTGAACCTATGGAGTATGTACGCAGAAAAGCTTTCTTTTGCGAAGCCGCTAAAGGAATCTATGGAGTTTGTAATCCCTAAGCCCGGCCGAAGGCCGCTACGCAGAAAAGCTTTATTTAGCGAAGCCGTTTGAGCTGAACCTATAAAGTTTGTACGCAGAAAAGCTTTCTTTAGCGAAGCCGCTAAAGGAATCTATGGAGTTTGGAGTTTGGCTTAGGGATTACGTTTGGAAGCCGTTTGGGCTTAACCTATTAAGTTTGTACGCTAAGTTTAAGTTCTATTCTTACTTAAGTTTTAAAACATGTTTTAAGAAATTTATTTATGCTATTACAGTATATTGTCAAATTAAAACAAAAAATGTAGTTAAAACCGTTTTCAGCGGAAAAAAATTGAAGCAATGCCAGTAGAATAGAGTAGTGTAAAATCAATTCTTAACATAACAAAAAAAAAAAAAAATCTAACTTTGACCTTTAATATCTCGGTTATTTTTAGAGCTACAACGCCAGTGGTTGGCTCAAATTAAAGCTCAATATCTTCGCTGCCAATCTGTTTGGTCTAAATTTGTACTTATATACGTGCAGTTTTGAGATATCAACCATTTTTTAAAAAAAGTCATGACAAAAAACTTTTAAAGCGGGTTTTGGCACTTAAGGGGTTAATTAAACTGAGTCACACCTTCGACATTTTTGAAAGGTATTTGTATAAGCTTTCAAATGCAACTAATCTCGTCCAAATAGGACAAGTATTTTTTAAGATATTTACAAAAGAATTTTTAACTTTGAAGCCCCGCCCCTCCGAAAGGGGGCGTGACCGCTCCTTGAAATTGGTACCACTCGATGTATTTTTGACCCCTCTACCAACCCACAAAATTTTATCAAATTTAGGGTCAAGGCCGCCATCTTAACAAGTTCCTAAACTCGTAAAAATATCGTATTTTTCAGGGGTCGTTTTAGTTCTTCAAGGGGTAACTTTTTTCCCCCTTTTCCGATTTTGGCCATCTTCAAACTTAACCTTACCAGTAACATAAGAGATATTCTTGCCCAATTTCAGGGGTCTAGCTCTTTTAGTTTGGACTGCATCGTTATTTCTACAGACGGACGGACATCGCTAGAATGTCTTAGATTCTATCATGGATCAATATTATATATACTTTGTGGGGTCCCCGACCGATATTTCGATGTGTTACACACGGAATGACAAAGTGAGTATACCCCCCATGCCACAGACTAAATACAGACTCGACAGTACTCGCAAAAAAAATCTGTGTCAGATTGAGCAATCCTACTTGGTAAAAGTTTTTTTCATATCCAAAATTTTTTTTTAACAAATTTTTGATAAAATTATGCTTGTCGATGTTAAAGTAACATAATTAGTTTTTTATGTAAAACTAGCAGGCCCGCCCGGAACTTTGTTACCAGTAATTTTAAATACCGTATTAAAGAAGGATCAGTATTAGAGTCCCCATTTCTAAAATTCTCCCCCACATTATTAAATTTTTATTATAAAACAGCCCCGTTTAGCCCGGAATCATGTTTGTTTCGGTAGAAAAAACTATCCCCGTTTCATTCCATTTCGTTTCCCATTCTATTCCATTTTGTTCTCTGTTCTATTCATTCAATTCATTGAATTTCAATTCATTTCGTTCCATGTAGGGTTCATTCCTTTATGTATAAAATGTGTTAAAGAAATAAAAACATTTTAGGGTCGTTATCTCAATTGATATAAAATGTACCATATTACTCTACCTTACCCAATGTTTACTCCTTTTAACCCTTAAACATTTTAATTTCAAAATATGTTCTTCTCTTCATTGTTCATTCTGCTGGAGGATTTCAGGGGATAGTAAAAGCACCAAAGTACAATAATTTGCAATTAAAATCAAAATTTCCAGAAGGTACTTTTTTAGAATGATTTTTTGGGCTGAAGGATCCCACATTTGAAGTCTCAAGTTTCTATGACCAATATTTCAGGAGATACAAAAGGTTACAGTTCGCTACTTTGCACCTATTTGCTCCATTAAAATCGGAATTTCCAGAAAGGGAATTTTTCAAAATGTTTTGAAATCCGATTAGTAGTTTCGGAGGTTTTTAAATTGTATGTCTTTTGACCCAAAGTGATTTGTAAAATAGGTGTGGTCAATGAAACTTACCATTTTTGAAACCTCATAAAAAGTTTCGTATATTTTAAAATTTTACGTCTATAAACCGTAGCCTATGTCGAAGGACCATCCTTGATATTGGAAATTGGATGAGTAATTTTGGAGATTTTTAAATTTTAGGTTCTTTTGGCCAAAAAGTGGGCTTAGAAGTGGGCGTGGTCGATGAATCCTATCCTATATCCACCCTGAAGGAACACTCTAAATATTGGTGAAAACATTTTTGAAATCGAATAAGTAGTTTCATAGATATTTAGATTTTAAGTTTTTTTTTTGCCAAAAATGGGCGTAGAAGTGGGCGTGGTCGATGAAACCAAGCATATTTCCATCAGGAAGGACCATTTCAAGTATATATTGGTGAAAAAATTTTTTAAATCGGTTGAGTATTTTTGGAAATTTTTAAATTTTACGTTTTTTGACAAAAAGTGGGCGTAAAAGTGGGCGTGGTCGTTTAATCCTAGCCTATATCTACCCTGGAGGAACACTCTAAATATTGGTGAAAACATTTTTGAAATCAGATGAGTAGTTTCATAGATATTTAAATTTTAAGTTTTTTTGCCAAAAGTGGGTGTAGAAGTGGGCGTGGTCTATAAACCCAAGCATATTTTCATCATGAAGGACCATTCCAAGTATATATTGGTGAAAAAATTTTTGAAATCGGTTTAGCAGCTTTGGAGATTTTTAAATTTTACGTTTTTTGGAAAAAAGTGGGCGTAGAAGTGGGCGTGGTCGATGAAACCTAGCCTATGTCCGTCCTGGAGGAACACTCTAAATATAGCTAAAAACTTTTTTGAAATCGGATGAGTAGTTCCGGAGATTACTTTCTACAAACAAACAAAAAAACAAACATTACCTCTTTATAATATTAGTATAGATTAGTATAGATATAGATAACCAAGTAGCTTGCACAATAACGCAAATTATTTGCACAAAAATTTATCGAAAGAAAACAACAAAAAAAAAACAAATACAGACCGCCATTTTCCTTTTGTATTTTTGTGTGCGTGCTTCGTTTATTTTTTGTGTTATAAAAACGTAACAAGGAAATTGATAAATAAAATTAAAATAAATTAATAAATAAAAATAAATAAATAGTTTTTTAAAAGATAAATAAATGTAAGATAAAAAAATGCTAAAGTTAATTTTGCTGTCATAACATAAACACCATTCATTTAGCAAAACCAATGGAGTCCCAGACGTATGTTTCGATGAATCAAAAATGGAATGATAAAGTGAGTTTACCCCTGTTCCGAAGACACCAGTAAGGTTTAATAGATTTTTAGTTAAAAATTAGTGTTTGGTAATAATTTTCTATTTTTACAGGGTACTCCTAAATAAATTTTTGAAGCTATGGGAATCATTCACTTCAATAAAGCGCGTGGGCACCAGTCCTCCCTTTAGTTATAAAATTAAAACCTAAAAACTCATTTATATAGCAAAGCCAATGAAGTCCAGACCTGTTTTGATGAGTTACAAATGGAATCACAAAGTAAGTGTTCCTCCTAACCAAAAGACCAATGGGGTTTACTAGTTTTTTAAATTAAAAATTTATGTTTTGTAATAATTTTCTATTTATACAGGATGCTTTAAAATAAATTCGTGAAGCTATAGCGGATCCTTCACTTCAAGAAAAAGCGTAGGCTGCAGTCACAGGAGAAAATTGTACATAAAGGGTCAGTTGGTTGGTGGTAAATAAAATCCTACACAACATTTAATATATTAATCAAGGATGGGTACCAATTCGATAAAAGTATTGGTATTGGTATTGGTTTTTAAAATTATATTAGTATTGGTTTTCATTTTTTGTTGAATTGGTATAGGTTTCGGTATTGGTTTTGAATCATTTAGGTATTGGGTATTGGTATTGGTTTTAGCCTCGAATCGGTATCGGTTTTTAATAAGTATTGGTATTTATCTTATATCGGTTTTGGTATTTGTATGCAAAAGGTTTTGTCGTTAATATTAATTAATTTAAAGTAAGTCTTCCTTCTGTCCGCCCCACAGTGCACACTGGGGCGAGATGGTAGGTTTTTTGGCCAAAAGTCTCTACAGGTCGTAAATGTTAACCGATTTGTTATATATGGTTTTGAATTGAGAAAAGTGTGAAAGAAAAATTTTTAATTTTTCTAAAAATTTAGACATCCTGGTTTGTTTCTTACTAGTTTCATATTATCCAGTTATAATAATCTTCAGAAAATAAAACTCTATATGTGAAAATTATTTACAGATCGCAGCCGACAAGAATTGAACTCATCATCATCTGTAATACTTTGCTATTAACTGCTTGTAACGTACAATCACTCTAGACCGATACGCCAAGTAGGCTGTTAAGCAAGTATCAACTAAATCTGATTTTTATACCCTCCAACTACAGTATGGGGGTATACTCACTTTGTCATTCCGTATGTAACGCATCGAAATATCGGTCGGGGACCCCATAAAGTATATATATTATTGATCAGTGATCGATTCTAAGACATTCTAGCGATGTCCGTCCGTCCGCCCGTCCGTCCGTCCGTCCGTCTGTCTGTCCGTCCGTCCGTCCGTCTGTAGTTAACACGATGCAGTCCAAAATAAAAGAGCTAGGAACCTCAAGTTTGGCACAAATATGTCTTATGTTCCTAGGCAGGTTAAGTTCGGAAATTGGCCAAATCGGACCAGGGGAAAAAAGTTCCCCCTTGAAGAACTAAACCAACCTCTAAAAAATACACGTTTTTACATGTTTTTTTTGTATTTTTGTTAAATAAATGAAACATTTGGTATACTTATCGCGATGGGAAGGTGCTCTCAACGTGCCCCACTGACCCTATGAACTCCCCCCCCCCCCAAAAAAAAAAAGAAACGCCTCTGTAATTTTTTTTTTTTTTTTTTTACATTTTGGAGGGTATAAAAGATTCGGCACAGCCGAATTTAACACTCTCACTTGTTTCAATTCGAGTGTAGTTGTTGCTGTTGTTTTTTCTCACAGAAGACTTGTTATTGTAATGTGTAAACAAACTTTTTATTTTTAGTAATCATTATTCTTCTTCCTCTCCTTCATCAATTCTGATCTAAGTACTTATTTTTGCAAACATTGCCAGACATGGTCTATATTTTAGACACAAATGTTAGGTGTTGCCATTTTTCCAAAGATACTGATTGCCACTTAGGGCGACTTATAGTCGTTATTTTTAAATTATTGTTTTCTGTAAAGACAGTCGAGCTCAGGCTCTAATTATAATTATGTATTATAATTTTTTTATTTGTTATATATGGTTTTGAATTGAGAAAAGTGTGAAAGAAAAATTTTTAATTATTCTAAAAATTTTTTTTGAATTTCAGAATATAAGCCTATATTAAGGTAATAAATAAGTGCCTTGAAAATTTTTGAAATCGGACCTACAAGGAAACTATTTCAGAGTGGACACTTCATTTTTAATAAAATTTACAGATGTTAAATGAAACAAATGAAGAGAAACTTGTCTTTTGTTTATGTATTTGAATTAGAGATGGTCTGTGGTAATTTGCGTGACTCAAAAAACCACGTGATTCAGGCGTGAGCGATTTTTATTTAAATCACGTGATTATAGAGTGATTTTCATTTAAATTAAGTACTATATTAGGGTAATAAATAAGTGACTTGAAACTTTTTGAAATTGGACCTATATGTACATATATATTTCCTTTATTTACATAAAATAGTAAGATAAATATGTAGTAGTATTAACTAAATTATATAAAAGTTCATAAAAGTTCTAAATTTGTAGTAGACGTTTCAGTAATAAATGTTTTTTTTACAAGAGAGGCTTAACCTGCTTAAAGGCGAGGGACCTAGAAATAAAAGTTCAGCTTTGGATATTTGATGGCGCCAATTAATCGCCAATTCGGTTGGAGCTTCATTGACACTCAGAATTTAAAGGATACACGTCGCTGGGCGTGACCATCTGAGACTTCATTTTTAACAAAAATTACAGATGTTATAGATGAATCAAATGAAGAGACACTTGCCTTTTGTTTAAGTATTTGAATTGGAGATGGTCGCTGGTCCTGTGATTCACGCGTGAGCGTGAGTGATTTTCATTTAAATCATTTGGTTATAGAGTGATTTTCATTTAAGAGACGTGACTATATTAAGGTAATAAATAAGTGCCTTGAAACTTTTTGGAGTCAGACCTACAAGGAAACTTTTTCAAGGGTGGACACTTCATTTTAAATAAAATTTACAGATGTTATAGATTAACAAATGAAAAGACACTTGTCTCTTGTTTATGTATTTGAATTGGAGATGGTCGCTGGTCCCGTGATTTGAGTAACTCAAAAAAGTGATTTTCATTTAAATCACGTAATTGTGAGTTGAAAAATTCTGAGTGAGTGTTTAGAGAGTGAGTCGAATTTTTGCGTGAGGGATTTTTTTTTTTTTGAAAAACACCTTCTAAAAAAAAATATTTTTTAGCAGTATTTGCTTTCAGAATTAAGTCAAACTTTAAACTAAATAGTACATGCTTAACCCATTTTGGACAAATATTAATTTTTTTTTTTTTTGAAAAAGGTACATATTTAGTAAAATTAGCACCGGCTGATCTCAAAACTCTTGTAAAAAAAAATTTAATGTTCCGTTATTTCTAGGGATGTCGCGAATATTCGTCACTATTCGGCATATTCGGCATGTTTTTTGAATATTCGGTTAAATAAATATTCGGTAACAGTTTGCCGAATATTCGGCAAAATTAAAATTTGGTTAAAAACCACGTTTTATAAACGTTTGACTTTTTTTGTAGTCATTTTAGTTTGTTTTTTGTCCAAAAAAAACGTGAGCACTTGATTCAAATTCGAATTGTTAAGGTAACAGAAAAAATAGTGTCAGCAAAAGTGTTGTTGTTTTTTAGTCTGTCACTTTTTTTCAATTTTTTACATAGATAAAATACAGGCGTATGAATAATCAAACTATTCGGCAATATTCGTTTTCGGTTCAAGCCGAATACCGAATAGTAAATATTCGGTAAAATGCCGAATACACTATTCGCGACATCCCTAGTTATTTCAGAAAAGCCTGTATTTCAACTTTTTATGCAATTTTAATATTTGGATTTACATATTTGCTATTTTATTAATTTATTTCGTTATTTTCAAAATGTTTCAATTTGTGGAATTTGATTATAAATTAAATAAAAAAAAAAATTAATATTAATTAATAAAAAAATTAAAAGCCTAACTAAAAAATGCAAATTTTTCGTTTTTGCTTAAAACAATTTCTGTGCTGATGCACATTGCATTTAATGCACATATAAATTCCGGTGGTCAAGGGGAGATATTTTTTAATTGGAGAAAGATGAGACTTAACATTTAAACAAAATAGACCTGAACTTCATCCTCTTCATACATAAATATTTTTTTGAAAAAGGTGATCGAAATGGGTTATCATGCAGGTCCCTTTTTCGATTTTAGATCTTTTGCCAGGTCAATTTTTTTTCTTATATGGGGTTCACACTTACGACCTTAAACAAGTTGTTTAACAAAACACCAGCAACAGAATAAAAACTTAATGGATACAGAAAAAATAATTTTTTAAACACGTAGCCTTGAAACTCTCAAAAATAGCAAGTGTGAATTGCACATTATGCGTTCTTAAATTCTTGTGACATAAAATTTTGTAACGTCTGCTTGATTAAAATTTTGGAATTTCCAAAAAAGGACATTAGTATTTTTTTTTACAACGCAAAAAAGAGTGCAGTGACATTCAATGTACATATATCAAATATTAACAATGTTTGCAAAAGAAAAAATTTCATCACAGAAAAGGTCTAAATTTTTTAAGATCTACTTTTATTAGGGGTCATAAAAATCGTGACAAAAAATATTTCTTTTATGTTTTTATGACTTTTAAAATTCAATTAGCTAACTCCTTTTTGCTATGTGACATTGCATGCAAACGATTACTGATCCATGTAACATCTTTTGCAGTTCGTTAGTCAGGTAAAACCTAATAATGTGATGGAAAGAAAATGTTTGACGTCACAATTAAAACAAACGAAAATAAGAATACAAAAAACCGAAACAAAACCGATACGAAAGTAGAAAAAAATGAATTGGTATTGGTTTTTTATTGGTATTGGTTTTGAAGAATAAAAGTATTGGTTTTTAATTGGTATTGGTAGTGGGGAATCGGTATTGGTTTTTTATCGGTATTGGTATCGCACAAATAAAAGTATTGGTTTTTAATTGGTATTGGTTTTCAATTTGAATTGGTATTAACGGGTATTGGTATCGAAAAGGTATTGGTACCCATCATTGATATTAATATGGATTTATTCTGTGAAAATTTTAAATTCAACAAATATACAAATTTTTACAAAAATTGTATAGAAAATTTATTTTAGCATAAATGTGGTAATTTTTAGCATTATTTTTAGTCACCTTTTCTAATAATTTTGGTATATTTTACCATATTTCTTTTGGTACATTTTACCAAGTTTTTGCTTAAATAGCATTAGCATTTTCTTCAAAATTTTTTACATAAGTGTTTTGGCTAAATTACGAAAACTACTTCGTAGGTTGTAGTTTTAGCATATTTTTGGTCGAGTTCGAATCAGATTCTCTTTACGAACGGTCGTGTCAATAAAATCAGCGCATAGCATACATAAATTAAAAATTACTAGTGTATATATTTTGTTATTGTAATATTGCCTATTCTGGTTCTCATTTGAACTCACACGTTGTAGTCAATTTTATACAAAAACAAAGAAAAATTCGAATTTACGATGGCCCCAGGGGCCAAATCTAGATATAAAAAATCCATTAGGAAGAAAAAGATTTTGAAACAACCTTTTGCGGGTTACGTCAATCCAAACATTGCGTCTACCTCACGCAACCGATTTAGCCTTCTGGCAACTCATAATGATATGGGCATTGCTCCTGAATCAAACATAACTGAAGTTATTCAACGTAAGCCACCACCTATTGTTGTTGATGTCAACACATCTTTTACTGAAATCCAAAAAGTAATTGGAAAGGATTGCATGTACAAACGTACTTCAACTGGTACCAAAATTTTTGCTCCAAGTCAGGAAATGTATGATTGTTGCAAACAAATACTAAAAGGAAAAAAATGGAGTTCCATTCGTATAACTCCAAAGATAATCGTTTATATACAACCTTTTTACACGGTTTACCCCGTACCAACACAGAGCCCATACCTGGAGGGGTATCGGTTCACCGTCAAAACCGATCACCGATCATTGAAATGGTTACACTCAATACAAAACCCCTCCGGACGCTTGGCACCATGGGCACTCGAAATGCAACAATACGACTTTGAAATCGAGTATCGAAAGGGTACGTTAAATGTTCTAGCCGATGCACTATCACGGGCCCCTCTGTCAACCGAAGTCACAACTACCAAATTAGCTGCCACCACTAATAACGACCCGAAACTAAATTGGTATGCACGAAAGACCAAAGAAGTTCAACTTCAAGGTGACCAAATGCCGGATTTTCGTTTGGTGGATGGTCGTTTATTTCGGCATTTCACTAGAAAGACTGCCATATCGCATTCACCACAGTGGAAGTTGTGTATACCCGAGGGAAACCGTTATCAAATCTTGAACGAAGTCCACGATGTACCGACGGCTGGCCACCTCGGGGTGCACAAAACAGTTCGACGAGCACAAGAGAGTTATTATTGGCCAGGCATGGTCAGGGATATTCGTCGATACGTACGCTCGTGTACAACGTGCAATCGGTACAAAGTAGAACAAACACGAAAGGCTGGATTAATGACAACAATGCCAACATCACATCCCTGGGAAGTGGCCTGCCTAGATTTTATCGGGCCACTACCACGCTCATCTCATGGGTTTACCTGTTTACTCGTGATCATCGATAAATTTATCATGTGGGTGGAACTTATACCGATGCGTCAAGCGACGGCCACCGGAGTAATAAAAGCTCTAAGGGAAAATATTATTTTTCGATTCGGTTGCCCAAAGGTAATTATCTCTGACAATGGAGCTCAATTCACCAGCAAAGCTGTGAAAACATTTCTTCAAGAAAATAAAATCAGCCATCGTTTAACAGCTCCGTATACCCCCCAGGAAAATCCAACCGAGCGAGCCAACAGAGTCGTGAAGACCATGATCGCACAACAAACTGGAAACAACCACCGACACTGGGATAAGAAGTTGTGTGAAATTGCCTTCGCAATTAACACAGCAGTACACGAAACCACTAAGCAATCACCGGCTGAAATCCTGTTCGGCAGAAACCTAATTCCTCCACTGCAGATTCTCGGCGAAGGAGAACTTCCAGAAGACCAGCCACGAACGATCAATGGCCCGAAAGAGTGGAAAAAAATAGCACAACAAGCAGCTAATGCATCCAAAAACCAAAAAAAATATTACGACCTACGCCGAAGAAAATGGCAACCTCATGTCGGTGACGAAGTATACCGCAGAGAACACCATCTATCATCAGCAATCGACAACTTCGCTGGTAAATTAGCGCCAAAATTTTCCGGACCATATACAGTTTTATCAAAAGTTTCGGCGAATATTATGGAGTTAAACGTCGGGGGAAAAAAGTACGTGCTCATGTTCAGGACTTAAAACCATTTCACAACCGACAGTAAAATCTTAAGAGAAAAAAAAAACATCATATTCGGTTTTTTTTCGTTTTCCCCAACATATCTGTACAACTGTCATTCTCTTTGATTTATCACCTTTCCTTTTCTTCCCTTCAAAAAAATAATAAGAACAAATTTTTAGAATCCTTAACATAAAAGGAAATGGTATAAATAGCGGCCAAAATAAGAACTCCAATCATTTGGAAAATGGAGCGCAAACCAACAAGACCAGTTCCCCCAGGCAAAATAAAAGCGGTCCTGAGACAGACAGCCATGCCTAAAAAAATTGCAGAATTTGTTCCTCCTCCAGAAGCCCGACCTGTTAGTCGGAAATCTAAATCAACTGTAAAGGAGGTACTGGCCACACCGGTGGCTAAGTCAGGAAACATGCAGGTGGACGAAATGGCTAAAAAAATATTTAATAAAAGTAACACAATGCCTTTGCATGTTATTACTGACATAAAAACGCCAACTTCGTGCCCCCCGCTAGCACCATTATCACCATATGACGCTTCTCAACCGTCATCTACAAGTGCTAATCAACAGGATACGAAAATAAACATACCACCTTTGGCACCACTTTCGCCAATACAGGAGAACCCAAAACCATCGTTAAGCTGGGCTGCCGAAGTTGAAGAAGCGGAGAAAATACAGCAGGCAGAACAGGATTTACGGAACGACATATTACTAAACATCTGCGAGGCTGTATACAGCAGTGATGAAAAGGATGACGGGCTAGAAGAAAAAGATCTTTTCGAAGTGATAGTGATCAAGCCACCGACAAGACGGAAACGACGTTGCTGGGTCATATATCCTCCAGGCCGCCCAAAAGTAGAAGTAGTAACAGAGAATGAAATAGTAAGACTTAGATGTCGCGAAAAGATAAAGAAATTTGCCCTGCCAACGAAGGATTATAAGATTTAAATTAAAATATTGACAATGTATATATGTATGTATGACAATTTAAAACAAAACAAGTAAAAAAGTTAAATTCGGCCTTGCCGAATGTAGTGATACCCTCCACAATTTCAAAAAGATTATTGCAAACAACTTTATTTAAAAGGAAATTACTTTTGAAAAAAAAAAAAATTAAAAAAAATTTCCGCGAAAAAAAATTTTGGTAAAAAAAAAATCCGCGATTTTATTCTTTTTTTGTCAAAAAATATGTTCGTACCTGTTTAAATACCATTTGGTGTTCAATTATGTTCACATATGTCAACCAGAAGCCGAATTAAAGCATTTTGTATTTTTAGGTTATGTTGAATGTACTGAAATTTTTGAGGTATGCTTACATTTTCGTTCATAACTTTTGAACCGATATCGCTCAAATGCAATACCAAACTTCTCGGGAGAACTTCCAATATATATGTTAAGTTTCAGTCATCTTTGTGCAATATTTTGTCCGCGAGAGCATTTTCCACAGACAGACAGACGGACAGACGGACATCGCTAGAATGTCTTAAAATCGATCGGGCATCATGAATATATATACTTTATGGGGTCCCAGACCGATATTTCTTTAAATAAAATTATAATAATAAACAATACCACAGACTGATTAAAAGTTTTACAATTTAGCGGGTATGTTAAAAGAACGAGAACCAAAACAGATAAATTAGTGTTGCCAGAAATCGACAATAGGCAGAAATCGTCTGTCCGTTTGTAAGAATTGGACGCAAAATATAAATATATTGAATGTGTTTGATATTGATCTTATCCAAGAAATTATCCAAAAAAAAAACAATCAAAACACAAATAAAGGGTGGATGGTATAAAAAAAATTTAGAAAATACAATTTTTTTTCCAAAAATTATTTCATTTACCCAATGACAAAGAATACAAAAGATTGTTAGGCCGAATATAAATTATTAAGGTGATTTTAATAAATTGTAATTTTATAAACAATATTAAAGCTAAAAAATAAATAAAAACAAAAAAAAAAAAACTTCATCCCGACCATGACTCAAACCTGCGACCATATGAATGATAAGCCAACAGTGCAGCCATCATACCACAGACTGTTTCCGAATGTCTTAGCAATGTAACGACTATCTTAAAAGAGATAAACAAAACCGAGCATATTACAACAAACCCTCTACTGCTGTTTATAAAAGAAGTTTTGTTGAATATACCATATTTTTTCCACCAAAATTCAATTTCGCTTTTGAAGAAAAACAAAACAACATTTAATTAATAATTAATTACAGCACATTTATATATTTGCAAAAACTGAGAAAAATCAATGACTCGATAAATATAATGAAGGGTATAGATTTAGGTGATTTAAATAAAATTATAATAATAAACAATATTAACAAACAAAAAAAAAAATATCTTGAGTCCTAACATGATTCGAACCCGGGACTCCATGTATGAAAAGCCAACACTCTAGCCATCATACCACAGACTGATTAAAAGTTTTACAATTTAGCGGGTATGTTAAAAGAACGAGAACCAAAACAGATAAATTAAAAAAAGCATTTAAGTAAACTGGAGTAATAACTCTTAAAACATAAAATATTAACATTTTTCAAATGTATTTAAATATGTTTATTAAAGGCCAAGATAAATCATCTTCTAAATGTGCCAATTTTGCTCCAAATTTGCACATATTTTCTACATAGGCCACAAAGGTCATATTTACACTCCATGTTAAAATTTGTTTACATACGTTAATCAGAATTTGAGTTATAGTATTTTACATGCTAGGTTTGTATGGGGGGTGTCACACCCCTTTTTTCTATTCCGCCCAAATTTTACATATAGATCAGACATGCTAAAATATCATTCTATACCAAATTTCATTCTAATCTGTTAAACAGAAGCCGAGTTATAGCATTTTGAATGCTAGGCTAATGTGGGAGGTGCAACTCCCCTTTGTCCAATTCTTCTAAAATTTTACACAGACATTGAACATGGTATAATATTATTCTGTACCAAATTTTATTTGAATCTGTAAAGTAGAAGCTGTGTAAACGCATTTTGTATTTTCAAAATTTTAGAGGTGTCGTTAAACTTTCACTCATAACTTTTGATCGGCTGGGCCGATTTCGCTCAAATGCAATACCAAACTTCTCGGGATAACTTCCAACAAATATGTTAAGTTTCAGTCATCTCTGTGTAATATTTTGTCCGCTACAGCATTTTCCACAGACAGACAGACGGACATCGCTAGAATGTCTTAAAATCGATCGGGCATCATGAATATATATACTTTATGGGGTCCCAGACCGATATTTCGATGAGTTACAAACAGAATGACAAACTTATATATACCCTCTATCACTAAGTGGAGGGTATAAAAAAGAAAAGGAAAACAAATAATTTTTTTTTTAGATATATAATAACAAATAAGAAAAAAAAAAAACAACAAATAAGACAACAAAAAAAATAAAAACAACAACAAAAAAAAATACAAAAAAGAGAATAGAAAGAAAGACAAAGATTAATTTTTGTTTTGAGGATAAAGGAAAATGAATAATTTTTTAGATATGTATAAATAATAATAACAAATACAAAAAAATAAAAACAACAAAAAAAATACAAAAAAAGAGAATAGAAAGAAAGACAAAGATTATTTTTTTTTAAGAAAACATATATTTTTTTTAGTTTTAAGAAAATATGTACAAAGGTATTAATAATAAATATGAAAAAAAAATAAAACAAAAAAAACAAGTAAAAAAGTAAAATTCGGCCTTGCCGAATGTAGTAATACCCTCCACAATTTCAAAAAGATTATTGCAAACAACTTTATTTAAAAGGAAATTACTTTTGAAAAAAAAAAATTTGAAAAAAAATTTCCGCGAAAAAAAATTTTGTTAAAAAAAAAAATCCGCGATTTTTTTCTTTTTTTTCAAAAAATATGTTTGTACTTGTTTAAATACCATTTGTTGTTCAATTATGTTCACATATGTCAACCAGAAGCCGAATTAAAGCATTTTGTATTTTTAGGTTATGTTAAATGTACTGAAATTTTTGAGGTGTGCTTACATTTTCGTTCATAACTTTTGAACCGCTGAACCGATATCGCTCAAATGCAATACCAAACTTCTCGGGAGAACTTCCAATATATATGTTAAGTTTCAGTCATCTCTGTGCAATATTTTGTTCGCGAGAGCATTTTCCACAGACAGACAGACAGACGGACAGACGGACATCGCTAGAATGTCTTAAAATCGATCGGGCATCATGAATATATATACTTTATGGGGTCCCAGACCGATATTTCGATGAGTTACAAACGGAATGACAAACTTATATATACCCTCTATCACTAAGTGGAGGGTATAAAAACTAAAAATAAAACAAATAGCACCAATAACGAGCCGAAGCTCTTTTAGAGTTCGGTAAATGTTACCTTCGGGTAGTGCAGATCAAAAACGATCGGAACTCGTATGGTGCAATAATTTTTTTTATGAAACGAAAAAGTACAAGTACTTTTTCTTACAAAGTAGGGGGGGAATGTAATGTACCATTACAAATAACCTACTTAATGATCTATTATATTATAATAATTTCTAATAATCATAAATGTCTTTTTCCACCAACCAACATCAGAACTCAAACACATACCCAACAATTCTATTTTTATAAGAAACTAGTCGAATAGCCTGTCCCTGCCAGGCGGAACACCAAATCACTTTTTTCAATAATTCTAATTGTTTACCAAACTTTATAAAAAATTATGTGTGTGCTTCAAAAACTTAATATAGCTAGATTGAGTTACATCAATATATTTCCCAAGCTGGAAAAAAAATTAATGAGTATAAAAGGTTTTATTGATACAATTTTAGAACTAAATTTAGCACGCCCATTTCGTCTCTCCGTCCTCAAACCGGATATCAAAAATCCATCATGTGGATCTGTTCCATGGTCACTCCTATATACATGGCAATTTTTATCTTTCTTCGTCTTCCGCCACTCCCCCTGTCTTAACGGCCGAAAATCCGGCTACGTTACAGATTATATATATAAACTAAACAAAATTCACAACGGATTTTTTTTGTATCTCCGCCCTTTCACTGGATATCCAGGTCAGTGTTGATCTTTGCCATAGTCCATACCATATGCATCCCAATTTTCATCTTTCAAGGTCAAAAGGTGACTTCAAAATTAGGTAACATGTTAAAACATAATTTTTCCACGCCCATTTCTTCTCTTAATTCTCCGTCCATATTCCAAAATTTGTATATCTGACTACATTAGGATAAGCTCCATCGTTAGTACTATACCTCGTATCCACGCCCCTTTTCCCTTTTAATTCTCCGTCCACAGTTTAAAAATTGAAAGTCTGACTACTTTAGAATATGCTCCAGTGTCAGGATAATGTGCTTGCCAATTTTTGGCTGCGTAGATCTTTAAAGTTAGTTAAATTAAAAACAATAAAACACAATATTGCCTTGCCCCTTTTTCCTCTCAACTCTCCGTCTACATTCCAAAAATGTTAAAGCGGACTACTTTAGAATATACTTCATTGTTAGGAATTTTCCACTTCCTAATTCACTAGGGCGGGGCGGAGCTTAAAATACTCTAAAATGTTAAAAAAAAAATTAATTTTGCCAAGGCCCCTTTTTCTCGTAACTCGCCGCCCACAGGCAAAAAATCCGGCTTCGTAAGAATCTGTCCCTGGTGTTTTACTATTTACATGCCAATTTTAAGCTTTTAAGGGTGGATTACTGAACGAAAAGTTAGCTAACTGCCGATTTAACGGAGCCTTGTGTCAAAATCTGTATGAAAAAGTGAAATTTAACAAAGATTTATTTTATAACGGAGCATTGAGTAATCCAGCCTAAGTCCATCAATGAGAATCGAAAGGGCTTGATAAATAAGAGAAACACAAACAACAAAAATTATATATACAGAATATAGATGGAAATAAATTTACCACGCCCTTTGCCTTTCTTAGTCTCCACCCATACACTGGATATCAAAAATTCAGGTTCGTGTTGATCTTCCCAATGAAACCTACTATATACATACCAATTTTCATCTTCCTAAGTCATTGGGGGTCTTCAAATATTAAAAAACCCAATTTTTCCTCGATCTTTTATCTTTCAATTCTCCGTCAACAGTCGATAAATTTTAAATCTGTTTACTTCAGGATATTCTACATCGTAAGGACTATCCGCTTCCTTTGAGGGCTTCAAAAGAAGTTAAAATGTTAAAAATCCCAATTTTGTGACTCCCCATTTTCCTTTCAATTCTCCGCCCAGAAAAATTTAAAATTCGACTGCTTTAGGATATGCTTAATTGAAAGGACTATATGCTAGGAAATTTTCAGCTTCCTAAGTCATTAGAGGACTTTAAAATAAGCAAAAATGTAAATTTTCATCTTCATAGGTCTTCAAATTAATTAAAATATTAAAAAACACAATTTTGCCACGCCCCATTTTTCTCTTAATTTTCCTTCCACAGTCTAAAAAATTTAAATCTGATTACTTCAGGATATGCTTCATTGTAAGAACTAAATGCTATGCAATTTTCAGCTTCCTAAGTCATTCGGGGGTTTCAAAAGAATTAAAAATGTTAAAAAATCCCAATTTTGCCATACCACTTTTCTCCTCAATTCTCCGCCCACATTGCGAAATTTTTAAATCCGACTACTTGGGGATATGCGCCATCGTTAGGACTATATTCTAGGAAGTTTTCAGCTTCCTAAGTCATTAGGGGGCTTTAAATTAAGCAAAAATGTCAAAAAATTGAATTTTGCCACGCCCACTTTTCCGCTTATTTCTCTACCCACAGGCAAAAAATCGAAAATCCGGCTACGTTAGGACCTGCCCCAGGTATTTTACTAAATGCATGCCAATTTTCAGCTTTGTAGCTTATCTGTGGGCTTCAAAAAGCTCTGGATAGACAAAAAAAGAGGAACACACAAATAGGGAAATTATATATATAGATAGTTGTTATGTAGTGTTTTACGTATGTAATTCACATTGAGTTTGTAAAATCATACACATATAATGTCAAGGTTTGGTCACACAAAAGGGAACCAGTTTCGACGTTGATGTCTTAGCTACACTTCGACCTAAAAACCGAAGTGTGCCTCGAGAATCCGACCCGATTCCAGTTCACGGTAGCGAAACGTGCCGTAGATGTGCAAGTAGTTACAAATAGTTTTGTTGTAGTTAGTTTGGTATTTTACGTATTTAGAATCCGACTCACCTGCTATTGTTTCTTCTCGTGAGTTACCATTCGTAGTTAGAACCCGATCCAATCCGACTCACCTGATATTGTTTCTCTCGTGAGTTACATAGAACTATACTAATCGTATTTAGAATCCGACTCACCTGCTATTGTTTCTTCTCGTGAGTTACCATTCGTAGTTAGAACCCGATCCGACTTAACCCGATTTAATCCGACTCACCTGATATTGTTTCTCTCGTGAGTTACTTAGACTTATACCAATCGTATTTAGAATCCGACTCACCTGCTATTGTTTCTTCTCGTGAGTTACCATTCGTAGTTAGAACCCGATCCGACTTAACCCGATTTAATCCGACTCACCTGATATTGTTTCTCTTGTGAGTTACTTAGACTTATACTAATCGTATTTAGAATCCGACTCACCTGCTATTGTTTCTTCTCGTGAGTTACCATTCGTAGTTAGAACTCGATCCGACTTACCTGATTTAATCCGACTCACCTGATATTGTTTCTCTCGTGAGTTACTTAGATTAATACTAACGTGGTTAGACTCGTGGTATACCCAACTCACCTGATATTGTTTCTCCTCGTGAGTCATTCGCCCTTGTTAATACACTGACGGATTTCACGAACCCGACTACTTACTAACCCTAGATTATACCGACGGTAGACATATTGAAGCTGTGTACGATAACAATTATTTCAAAGGAGACAGACCTTTGACGACTCTGGACAGACCGAGTCATACCTCAGTATAGTAAAATAAACTGCATCACAGATTGCATGTACAAACGTACTTCAACTGGTACCAAAATTTTTGCTCCAAGTCAGGAAATGTATGATTGTTGCAAACAAATACTAAAAGAAAAAAATGGAGTTTCACTCGTCTAACTCCAAAGATAATCGTTTATATACAACCTTTTTACACGGTTTACCCCGTACCAACACAGAGGATATTGTTACAGAATTAAAAAACTACAATTTAACCCCACATACTGTTGTGGAAATTGTTACAAAGTTTAGTACGGACAACAATGCTGTTTATAAGGTTCAATTTAACCGCAAAACTTTTAATCCCAACTCATTAAAAAATGTGAGGACAATTTCCAATGTAATTATTACATGGAAAAAATACAAACCAAAGAATAACGACAAACCAACTCAATGCTGGAATTGTTTAATGTATGGTCATGGTGGTGAGCACTGTCAACGTAAAGCTGCCTGTATGATATGTGCACAACTACACCATACTAATGAATGTCCATTTAATACAAATGAAAAAAAACCGTAGTTTTCACATGTTTCAATTGCAAAAAACATGGAAAAGAAAGATCTGATCATTCTGCAAATGACATCAATTGTCCGTTACGTTCTCTATATTTGGAAACAAGAGCAAAAGTAACATCGAAACCTCAGAGAAACAGACAACAACAGCAACAACAACATAGTTCATTCCAATTTAACGGGGAAGAATTCCCTAATTTAAGAAACAACAACACTAACCACAACAACATCGACAACACAAATAACACCAATAATAGAAGAATTAACAACAATACATCATATGCGAATCAGCTGAAAACTGGTAACGACCTTTTTAGCATTGACGAGCTTTTTGATATTTTCACAACAGCTATGGATGATTTACAAAGTTGCACATCAAAAGTGCAACAAATCAAAGTTGTTATGTCAATGGTAAAATACGCTCATGGATTATACTAATGTAAACGATTTCAAAATGCTTCACTTGAATGCCAACGGTATTTCAAACTTTTCCAAATTAAAACAATTTGAACTATTACTCGAAAGAGAACGCATAAAAATTGCTTCTCTTAACGAAACATTTTTTACAGAAAATCATAAACCATTTTTTAAAAATTACTTTATATACAGAAATGACAGGTCCGACGCAAGAGGAGGAGGAGTCGCTCTTGTAATTCACAAATCAATTGAACATAAAAACATTTTTATTTCAAAAACCAAATCAATTGAAAACATTTCTATTGAAGTTACAATAAACAACAGGCATATCATAGTGTCTTCAGCTTATTCGGCTCATTATACGCAACATTTTTCCGCCGATATCGTCAATCTCACACCCTCCACAAATGAATACATTATTTTTGGTAGCAAGGCAAGTTTCAACTCCAAAAGTAACACAACAAAATAATTATGTATTGCCAGAAAATATAGTAAACTATATTAAGTTAAGAAGATACAAAAGAAATTTCAAAGATCTCGTAACGAAGGTGAGAAAAATTTATACAATCACACACAAAAAAATTTTTACCAAGTACTTGGGAGGATATGCGTTTTTAAAGTTTTTTGCATATATTATGCAAAAAATAGCATCTTTTTACCAATTTTTTGCTTGTTTCTAATAAAAGTTTAGAAAATATTCATTTAACCTTGTGTAATTTTACAAACCTTAACCAAAATTATGCAAAAACTTGGTAAAATGTTACAAAATTTTTCATAATTAATGTAAAAAACTTTAAAAACGCATATCCTCCCAAGTTATTGGTAAAATATTTTTTTGTGTGCAGTATATTAAGTTTTTAAGTAACTTTATTGATAAAAGCATTGCAGCAGAGCGTAATAAAAAATGGTGCCAATTATTATCCAAATTAAAACCAGGTGACAAATCATTTTGGAAAATAAGCAGAAGTTTGCGAGGTAAAGGCAAAAACCAAATACCGCATTTAAAATTTGGAAATGATAAAATAACTGCCAATAAAGAGAAAGCAGAAATACTGGCAAACACGTTTGTACAAGCTAATAATCTCACTTCAAGCTCAAACACTCACATGATAAATTAGTAAATACTAAGGTAAATAACTTCAAAAAGGAGAACCCATGTTCTGAATCTGCTATTTTTACAACGCTTGAAGAAGTATCAAATATTGTCTCATCATTAAAAGCTTCTAAATCCCCGGGTTTCGACAATGTTCCCAACCTTCTTTTAAAGAAGCTTCCAATCAAAGCCTTAAAACTACACTCATAGAAATATCTTAGTAGAAAAATTAGTAAACCCATGTTGCGGCTGGATCATCTGAAAAGATAATTAAAATAGGGTTTATACAGCCCGCCTCAAATTTCCGCAATCACCATGATCAAAAAAAAATTTTCGTAGCGGATAGCTGAGGCGAGGCCGTATCCACGGGGAGGGTGGTCGAATTAACGAGCCACCGAGTCCCCTGTTTTCACCCGGGAGGGAAAACCGTCTACACTAAGAAAAAAAAATTCTCAAATCAAGCAAAAACAATCTCATATTGAAAATAAAACAGTGACGAAAGTCAACAAACTTTGTTTTTTTCTCAATTTGAAAATATTTATGGACGCTTTTAATATGACTTGAGCAACAAAAAACATTTTAAAAATTAAGTGAAAGAATCTTGATATGAATATGTTTTATTTTTAAATCAACGGTGCCCATAATCAAATTATAATGACAGTCACGTTCAATTTAAGATTGACCATTATAATTATATAATTTTCTTTATACTTATCTCCTGAAATTTTCTATTGAAATAAAGCAACTACAATTTTTTATTTGTATTTTTTTTTTATTTTACTACAGAATAATTAAAAATTTACATTTGCACTTAATAAATAATATATCGTGGCTGCTCTGAAGAAAACACTTATGTAATTTTCAAAAAAAAAATTAAGATAGCCCACAAATTTGCTTAATTTTGTCCTTTCGCAGTGATTTAAAGTAACACACATTTATGTGTTTTTTTAATAATATTGCAATGTTCTATTTTCATTAAGCTGACTTATAAAAATCACCCAAAAGTTCACAATTTAGCTTATCTTTAAGGCTTTAAAAAAAATTAAATACACACAGGTATTTGCGTAAGAGCAGCGACGGTATAGAAAAAGAAATCACATAATGTAAAGGACACATTCCTGGAGGTCATTTAAAGTTGTTGATCTCCTCCTGGACTCTGGTACTTCATATAAATTTCCACTTTTAAAAATGTTCTTTTTCTTTTCACTGTTTTTTATACTTTTCTTTTCACTTTTTTAAAACTTTTCTTTTCACTGTTTTTAAACTAAATTTTTAACACAAATTTCGTTAGTGTTTTTATTTCAATTACTTATTTCTTTATTGTTTTTTTTTTAAGTTTTTTTGTTCACTAATGTTACACCTCGATACTTTATTAACATTTTTTTGAAGCGTCATTATCAAAATTGTTTAAAACTCATTTTTAAAATGTTTATAATCAAAATGATGATTTTCAACATGGCCGCACCATAAAATGAAAAGGAGTTCTTGAATACTTAATTTTAAATGGGGAAATTTTAAAATTGAGAGCGAAACATATTAAATTTTAAAAAATTCAGCCTCATAATTAAAATTTTTTTAAAAAGTTTTAAAGTTTCAAAGAGGTTGATTTTTTTTTAAAGTTTCAAAGAGGTTGATTTTATAAATTTTATTTTTTTTTATTAACGGACAATTAGTGCGATTTGGTTGAATGGTCCACCATGCAAGGTGAGGAGGGCGAGCCTCGGTGGAGCCATGCTGATCGCCCGGATGAAAATGGGGAAACTAACCCCAGCCACACTGTCTCACCCCAAGTTTTTAAATGGGTGAACACGTTGATTATTGTTTATGGTCCACCATGCAAGATGAGGAGGGCAAACCTCGGTGGAACCATGCTGATCGCCCGGATGAAAATGGGGAAACTAACCCCAGCCACACTCGGATACATCCCAAGTGGTAAAAATGGATAAGGGTGCAGAGCCGCAGCATCAGGCTAGTGCTGATAGAAAATCAGTATCCAACCAGCATCAAGCTCATAAAGTAAAACCGACGATCTTAAGTTAAAAATTTTTTTAAACTATATTTTTTTTTAAATTGTTAAAAGCAACAGAAAAAGTGAAGAACACAACTACGTGTTGAAGTGTATTCAAATAGCTAAAAGAAAAAATTAGTGAAAAAAAAGAAACGTGAGTACAGTGGAGGATTTTAATTCGAAAATGTTACACTAGGTAACAACGTTTTTTTTATATTTAAATGTAGCTGGTTCACCTTCATTGGGGTAAAATTGGAAAGGATACCGCATATCCTCAACCGGAAGGCAGTCCAGAGAACAGACAAAAAGCCTGGAGGAGAAGTGTAACTAAAGTAAAAACCCCCCATTAGAAGAAAATATAAAGGTGAAACCAGGTAAAGTTTTTTTTTAAGAGAAATAAATATTATTATACGGTGGCAAAAAAGGAAAATTTGCAAATATATGTCCTGCTCTTAAGAAAAAAAAAGGAAGATCGTCAAAGAAATAAAATAGCTTGGTCCCGACTGAAAGGGTGAAATTTTAAGTTTTAAAAATTACAAAAAAAAAGGGAAAAAAAAATTTCGAAACATTAGAATTTAAGATATATATTTTTCCTGTTGTCTTGTTAAATGTAATTTATAGAATAGGAAATTTGCGCAAGCGGAAAAAAACCCTTAAGGGAAAGTGTCGTTTAAAAAAAAATATATGAAAAAAAAAACGTGAAAAGGAAACGGAAGTAAAAAAAAAAAATAATGATATAGGTGTTGTAAAGAAAAGGAAAAACAAAATATTAGGGTACAAAATTGGTAGATTTTTTTGGAAGGCTGTAATTTTAGCAGTCAGGTTTTTTTTCTTATCTTAGGGAGCTCCTTCAGGTCAAGAACAAAGTAGAAATAGTGCGGAGTCCATATTGGACGTGAAAGTTTATTTTGCACCCTACACAGAAAAATCTATATATTGTTTTCTTTAACACTTATATGATTAAAAAAAAAATAATAAAAATAACAAAGGAAATCTAAGGAATTAAAAATTATAGAATATTAAACGTTTTGCGTAAATTTTCAAACCAGGAAAAAAAAGAGGAAACTTCAATATTTGTATGTATTTTTTTTTTTTTGTTGTTTTATTAAATAATTTATTTCCAGTTAATCTACTATATGTTAGGAGATTTTTTTTTATATTGCATGCTAGATTTTAAGAATATTTTGTTAGAGTTAATTTTAGGCAAATTTTCAAATAATAAAAAAACTAATTTATGTGATTAAGTGATAAATGAAAATAATGTTGGCTTAATTTTTTTAAAGGGTAAAAGGCAATGATGGTAAGTTAAAGGAGGAAAAAGGTCAAGTGATGTTCGGGGTTGCAGAATGGATAGTGAAGGTAAAATTTGCAACCAAGGTTGGGCGGGCATTACGAGGGCTAACATCCGTCCTCAGAAAAGTCGTCGCGTGGTATGTTTGTGGTAGTGGTAGTTTTTTTTATATACATTTTTTTTGTGTGCGGTATTGTAGCTAACGGTAGGGTTGGGACCTTCCCGAGATTCGTGGGGTAAAGCTAGCCGGAGTCCCCGTTGGTGAAACGAGCCGTAACATAAATGGCGCCCAATCAAATGGAAGAACTTGAGATGCATAAAGTTTTTTTTGTATAAAGTAATTCCGAATATAGATCGTGTAAAGTCACCGAAACATGAATTTAATAGCCCAATAGTTTTTTTTTTGCAATAGCCCAACGAATAAGTCGTGGAACTGAATATCGAAACTTCAATGCTACAGCCGCTTAAAGATAGATTTCGAAAAAGTGTAGTGTAACAACTGGAAATTTCATATTCAGGGAATCGGTGAATCCGACCAATTCAAATGGATATCTTGTTAAATAGCTTAAAGTATTATACAAGGAAAAAAAAAAATATCTTTAAAAGTATTGTGATGAGATTCCAATTTTTATATAGTTTCTGTAAAATCACCATAAATTAATTGTGTTGAGTTTAGGTAATTTGAGATAGCCTCCCGTAATGAGGAAATTGCGGGGTTAGTAGTATCGAAAAATTATGTAAATCCTTTCGTAAGCTCGTTTTTGGAAAATTCAAAAAAATAGAAGTATGAAAGGGCACATTAAAAAAAAAGAATCCAAATTTGTTCAGAATAATTATAGTAGGATTATCATACGATGACATTTTTTTTTTAAATTTTTTTTTGTACCACTTTGAACTCCACTACAGACCGTCATTGCCGAAACCCAACATAAAGTAAAAACAGAAAAATTAAACAAATGTGTACACGCAAAAAAAACTTGGTGCGATTTCATAATAAAATGTTCCAATTTTACCAAGCAGATAGGGAGGAATCCCATTAAACAAGTTATTTTGATATTTTGCCAAAACGCTTAGGAACATCCCAGTAAACAAAATTTTAACTAAATTTGTCCAAAAATGCTTGGTAAATATTGCCATTCACGTCTTATAAAAAAAGCGTAAATGCTTAATAAATATATTCGAATTTGTTTTGTATAAAAAATGAAAGAAATTTAGTATAATTTTTTTTATTATTTATTTATTTAATATAACTAAAATTAAATACAAAAAAAAAACAATACATACAATAAAATACAATAAATACAAAACTTACATATCTAATACACTCATAGAAATATATTAGTAGAAAAATTAGTAAGCCCATTGTGGATCAAGTTTTACAGAATATTGCCGTATTCAAAAAAAAAAATAATGTTAATATCGTTGAATAATCAGTAAAGTTGAATCAACTGTTTACAACGCTTAAACAGAATTCAATAGATAAAACCAAAAAAAGAAAAAACAACCCTGTTCGTTCATTTTTTTTATTATCAAGTTGGTACACGCAAAAAAATCCCGTGTCTAAAATTATGCAATCATGCTTGGTAATTTTTTTTTCTACACTCAACCAAAAATCATTGTGTTCCCAAAGAAAATCGCTGTAAATTCAACAGAAATCATTGTTGATTTTGACCCTACAAATATTTATGTTGATTTCAATAAAAATTATTGTCAGTTTTTGTAAAAGTTGATTAACTCGTTTTTTTGTAAATCAACTCTAATTTTTTGTAAATTCAACTCATAATTTTGTTAATATAAGAAATTTTATTAATAAAAAAAACTTGTTGTTATTTGTTAACATTCTTTTATTAAGCATAAATTCACAATATTTTTGTATTATCGTCGGCTTTTTAAGCTGCAGTATTTGAAGATTTTCACAAAGATTTTCACACACACTTCGTTTATTCATGTTATGCACTCATAAGCCATTCTCCAGTTTTCTGATGATACCAAACAAAATCCTTACAAAAAGCAAAAAAGTTTTAATATATGTAGTATGAATACATAAAGTAATCAATGTATTTTTTTACTTATAGTGCATTTACACTGGTCCTCTAAGCTAGCTTAAAGTAGATTGTGGCTCCAATCCAGTTTCAATCTATAAGATTGCCCATACAAATTTATATTTTTCAATCTAGTAGTTTAGGCTCTAATCGGCAAACGCAATCTTGTAAAGTTAAATACAACTCTGTATTTCTATTATTTTCATTTTCCAACACTGAAAAACACCGACACAAAGCTGCCGTTTTGATGGCGCCGCCAGGTATGTTTATGCCGCTGACATTGTTATTTGTAAACGCCGTCACTGTCCTTGTTAATCATACGACGTCGAATTACCGTCGCTGTCTTTTGACGCAGTCACACACATTTATTACACAGTGATACAAAATCGAACTTTCGGAATCGGAATGGGATGAAACCAAAAGCAAAAGAAAGCTGACGTTTTCCATAACAAAACCCTCAAGGCCTTTTTTTTTAGGTCAGAGCTAGATTTTATTTTACACGCATTTAAAGTTGGTGATTTTAAAGCATTTAAAGTTTTTGTGTACTAAACGTGTCCAACTTTAAAGACCCCTGGTGGTGCCCTTATTGGACATGTAGGGTCCAGTTTCCAAACTTAAGCTCAAAATTACTTCAGCTATGACTGGTATGAATTTTGCTGCAATCGGTCCAGTACCTATTTACTGAATAGCCAAATTATTAAAATAAACCATGTACACCGTTGCGTATGATTGTTATTTAAAGGCAATTATTAATATAAATCACTGGACACCGTTGCGTATGATTGTTATTTAAAGGCAATTACAATATTAATCATTCGCCACTAATACAGTTTTCAAGCATTTATTATTGTAATTATAATAAAAGTGCACCAACTTCAAATGCGTGTAAAACAAAATCTAGCTCTGAACTAAAAAAAAGCCTTGAGGGGTTTGTTATGGAATATGTCAACTTTCATTTGCTTTTGGTTTCATCCCATTCCGATTTTGGGTGTTGCACTGTGTTACCAACTTGTTATTATAAATGCCAATCTTAATCTTCTCAAATGCAAAAAATGCCAATGTAAACGGTACAGATTACAAAGTAGATTAAAATTGCAATTTACTAGATTAGAAATCCAATGTAAACGCACTATTACCAAATATTTACAAATCAGATCCTATTTTTATTTATTTTTATAATATTAAATATTTTTATAAAAAACAAACACATAAAATAATTTTATAAGAGATAAACACGATTCACATTGCTACCAACTCACTCGTCACTCGTTAATAATAATAAAAAAATGGACGAACAGGGTTGTTTTTTCTATTTTGATTTATCTATTGAATTCTGTATAAGCGCACCCAAAAAAAAACAATTGTGAAATTATTTAATTTTAGGGTATAATTTACCTAAGATTTTTCGCAGGAATCCAACTTGAAAAGTTTCTTTGCATATTACCCGAATCAACTTAGGTAAACTTACAAAATGCATTTAAGCATTATTTCAAATTTAATTTTGTTTATTTAGCCACTATATTTAAATAAATGGTACAGTTTGATTGGTCAAATAACGTATTTTTTTAGGTTAATTTAATAGTTTTATATATCCCCTTCCATACAAAATGCTCAATATTATAAATTTTAATTACATTTATTTTTAATATTTTTTTTTTTAATATAAAGGACAATTTTATAATAAAATATAAATACTAACAAGCTTAAAATACATACTTAGCATGATCAGTGACAACTAAATTTTTCTATAGAAACTTTCTCAAAGACAATTTTTTTATAGAAAATTTCTGAGAAATAATTTTTCTACAGAAAATTTTTGAAAGAAAATACTCCTATAGAAAATTTCTTAAAGTAAAATTTTCTATAGAAATTTTCTCAAAGACAATTCTTCTATAGCAAATTCCTGAAAGACAGTTTTTCTATAGAAACTTTCTGAACGCCAATTTTTCTGCAGAAAATTTCTGAAATAAAATTTTTCGATAGAAATTTTCTGGTTGACAATTTTTCTATAGAAAATTTCTGAAAGATAATTTTTCTATAGAAAGTTTTTGACAACAATTTTTCTATAGAAAACTTTTTCACGCCAATTTTAAAAAAAAATTTCTATGAAAAATTTCTCAAAGACAATTTTTCTATAAAAAATTTCTCAAAGATAATTCTTTAATAGAAAATTTTTTAAAGATAATTTTTCTATAGAAAATTTTCCAAAGACAATTATTGTACAGAAAATTCCTCAAAGACAATTCTTTAATAGAAAATGTTTTAAAACCAATTTTTCTATAGAAAATTGGTTTTAAACCAATTAAAAAAGATAATTTTTCTATAGAAAATTTCACAAAGATAATTTTTCATAGAAAATTTCTGAAAGGCAATTTTTCTGTAGAAATTTTCTGAAAGACAATTCTTCTATAGAAAATTTTTCGATAGAAAATTTCTGGAAGACAATTTTTCTATAGCAAAATTTCTGAAAGACAATTTTTCTAAAAAAAATTTTGAAAGTTAATTTTTCTATAGAAAATTTTTGAACAACAATTTTTCTATAGAAAATTTTTTATAGAAAGTTTCTGAAAGACAATTTTTCTATAGAATATTTCTTAAACCCAATTTTTCTATAAAATATTTCTCAAAGACAATTTTTCTACAGAAACTTTTTCAAAGACAGTTTTTCTATATAAAATTTCTGAAAGACAGGTTTTCTGTAGAAAATTTCTGAAAGACAATTTTTCTATGGAAACTTTCTCAAATACTTCTGAAAGGCAATTTTCATAGAAAAATTCTCAAAGACAATTATTCTATAGAAAATTTCTTAGACAATATTTCTATAGAAAATTTCTGAGAGAAATTTTTCTAGAGAATATTTTTGAAAAATAATTTTCCATAGAAAAATTCTCAAAGACAATTCCCAAGCACAATTTTTCTACAGAAAATTTCTCAAAGACAATTCTTCAATAGAAAATTTTTTAAAGATAATTTTTCTATAGAAAATTTCCCAAATATAATTTTTATATAGAAAACTTCTCAAAGATATTTTTTTTAATAGAAATTAAAAAAAAAATCTATAGAAACTTTCTCAAAGACAATTTTTTATAGAAAATTGCTGAGAGACAATTTTTCTGCAGAAAATTCTGAAAAACAATTTTTCTATATAAAATTTCTAAAAGACAGGTTTTCTATAGAAAATTTCTAAAAAAAAAATTTTCTGAGAGACAATTTTTTTACAGAAAATTTCTGAAAGAAAATTTTTCTATAGAAAATTTCTGAAAGACAGGTTTTTAGAGAAAATTTCTAAAAGAAAATTTTTCTGTAGAAAATTTTTTAAAAAATTTTCATAAAAAATTTCTCAAAGACAATTTGTTTATAGAAAATTTCTCAAGGACAATTTTTCTATAAAACATTTCTGAAAGACAATTTTTCTATAGAAAATTTCTTAAAGAAAATTTTTCTATAAAAAATTTTCTATCAAAGACAATTTTTAAATAGAAAATTTTTCAAATACAATTTTTCTATAGAAAATGTCTTAAAGGCATTTTTAAATAGAAAATTTTTCAAATACAATTTTTCTATAGAAAATGTCTTAAATGCATTTTTTTCTATAGAAAATTGTTGAAGGACAAATTTTAATAGAAACTTTTTCAAAGACAATTTTTGTAAAGAAAATTTCTTAAAGATAATTTTTCTATAGAAAAGACAGTTTTTCTATAGAAAATTATTCTGTAAAAAATTTCGTAAAAACAACTTTTCTTTAGATATTTTTTTGTTTTTTTTTAGAAAGTATCTATAGAAAAATTGTCTTTCAGAAATTTTCTGTAGAAAAATTGTCTTTCAGACATTTCTAGAGAAAAATTGTCTTTAAGAAATTTTCTATGGAAAAATTGACTTTGAGAAATTTTTAAAGAAAAATTGTCTTAATACATATTTTCTATAGAAAAATTGTATGAGAAATTTCTTATAAAAAATTGTATTTAAAAAATTTTTTATAGAAAACTTGTCTTTAAGAAATTTTCTATAGAAGAATTGTCTTTCAGAAATTTTCTATAGAAAAATTGTCCTTGAGAAATTTTTATACAAAAATTGTTTTTAGAGATATTTTCTATGGAAATATTGCTTGAAAATTTTTTTATAAAAAAATTGTCTTTCAAAAAATTTTCTAAAGAAAAATTGTCTTTCAGAAATTTACTATAGAAAAAATTCTGTAATTCTGAGAATTTTTTTCTATAGAAAAATTCTCTATTTCTGAGAAATTTTTTCTATAGAAAAAGTCTTGCATTTTGAGACAATTTTTCTATAAAAAAGTCGTAAATTCATAAACAATTTTCCTATAGAAAAAAAAGCTCAGATTCTGACACAATTTTTCTACAGAACAAATTTTAGATTCTGTGACAATTTTTCTACAGAAAAAGTCTCAGGTTCTGATACAATTTTTCAATAGAAAAAATCATAGATTCTAAGACAATTATTCTTTAGAACAATTTTCAGATTCTGAGACACTTGTTCTATAGAAAGTACCATATTGTGAGACTATTTTTCTAAAGAATTTTTTCTGTAGATGCTACACTCAAAAAAGTATGTCGGTAAAATCTACTACAAAAGACAGTTGTTTTGACTACATTTTGTCGTTGAAAAGGCGTCCACTACATAAACGGTAAAAACAACTGAACATGTTGTTGTTTTTAACTATTGATTTTCAACTACAAAATGTAGTAAAAACTACTACAAAACTGTTTAATACAGTTGTTTTTTCTACAATTGCCTGAAATTTTATTTAAAAAATTTCTTAAACGTTTAAATGATTGATATTTATTTATTTAAAAAGCAATACATTTCAGTTGGTTGTATAGAATTTCGACATGATGACAATTTTTTGATGTATTTATCTGGAATTATAGAAGAAAAAAATTATATTAATAAAATGTTAAACAAAATAAATTGATTGTATTTACCTTTGTTTTTTTAATAGTTCATTTCAAATTTTCACCGCTACTGATCAAAATTTGTCTGGAATAAAAAAAAACGAAATGCTTTGGCAAAATTGATTTATAAAAAAAAAGAATTAATTTGAAATGTTTCAAAAAAGTATGTACCTGCTCTGTTGTGTATACAAAGAAAAGAAAGATGGCGCGCTCATAAGAAAACAAAACACTGCACACATTTTATTTTGTTTTTTTTCGATTGGTTTTTACGCACGCTTATGTGAGCGCTATATTATACACACTTGTTATCTCATTTATCCACTTATTTTCTTTCGCTCAAGAATATTTTTCCAAAAACATATTTTTTGTTATAATTAAATTTAATAAATTGTAATTTAATTTATTTAGATATTATTTATTTGGTATAAAAATAATTCCTTCCGCATCCCGCACGACCAACTCGCTCGACACATTCGTTTGCAATAAAAATTTCTAGAAAAAAACGAGTTTTAGAAAAAAAACTAAAAACAACTACATAAATCAACTATTGCTACAGTGTAGTATATTTTTTGTAGTTATTTTTTGAAACTACTACAAAAAAAGTTGTTTGAGATTTTTTCATACAAAAACGACCGAAATTGTAGTTAAAAACAACAGCTACTACTTACTACACAAACGACCGTCATGTAGTAACTGCAATAATTTTCTGAGTGTAAATTATCACTAACCGGAATCTGCAATCAAAAACCTCAAGTCATTTTCTGGATCTGCTTTTGTGTCTACTATTGAACCAACACTGCGAACCGGCGACCAATTGTTTTATGTTTTTTATGGCGTTCCTTATAATTTAAACAGCCTACATTGGGTGGAGATTCCAAGTAATGTATTTTTACAAGTTGCGTGGCGGATGCCGCAAATGTTCGGATAAACCACCACCGTCTGCAACAGAAAGTTAATATTTTGGTTAATATACGTTTATCAAATATATAAACTCATTATTTTTGCTTACCTTTTTAATTAATTAAATAAATTAGTTCCTCATACATACATATATTTTGTAAAAAATTAAAGACAATTTGTTGTCAATGTGTTGTTTACAATGTTTACATTAATATGTCGACTTTATCGAATTAAATTTATTTATATTTATAAAAAAAAAAACTTAGGTAAAAGATTCAAGTTTGTGTATGTTAAATTTAATATTGTAAACAATGCTATTTTACAAAATAAATGTCATATACAATTTAGTTAAAACTTGAGCAATTTCTTGAACTCAATATAAAAAAAATTTACCTAAGTCACATTAGACTGTTTAACACTAGTTATTTTTTTGGGTGCGTTGTAAATAATTGATTCAAATTTACTGATTATTCAACGATATCAACATTAATTTTTGTTGAATACGGCATTATTCTGTAAAACTTGATCTACAATGGGTTTACTAATTTTTCTACTAAGATATTTCTATGAGTGTATAGAGTTTTAACATTTTTCGCAAGCCTTGCTTTGTTTTCCTCTGTCAAAGCTAAAATTTCATATTTATGTTATTTACAAATATTACCAAGTTTGCTTGGCACATTGCAAGCACTTTTACACATTATGTTAAACGACTTGTTTATTATTGCCTGGTATTAAACTGATTTATTTGTGTAAGAACTTGGCAAATTTTTGCATGTGCGTGTAATACCAAATTCGCATTCATTTTTTTAAACATGTTTAATCACTTAAACATGTTTAAATTTAAACTTGTAAAGGTACATAAACATGTTTAAGTGCTTAAACATGTTTAAAAAAATGAATGCGAATGTGGTATAAAGGTGACCTAATACACTCATAGAAATATCTTAGTAGAAAAATTAGTAAACCCATTGTAGATCAAGTTTTACAGAATATTGCCGTATTCAACAAAAATTAATGTTGATATCGTTGAATAATCAGTAAAGTTGAATCAACTCTTTACATCGCTTATACAGAATTCAATAGATAAAACCAAAAAAGAAAAAACAACCCTGCTCGTTCATTTTTGTATTATCAAGTTGGTAGCAATGCCACAGACTAAATACAGACTCGACAGTAGAGTTTTATAAGAAAAAATGGGGAAAAACTAAGCGATTTTAGGAGAAAACACAGCGGTTTTTAGTCCGTTTTACGCTAACATGGCAACACTTTCTACGACTTAGGAGTGAGTGAAACAACAAAAACCGATCTGGCATCCATTTTTCTTATGGCGCGTTATATCAGTTTTCTCTTTCTAACCTAATTCGTAGAATTATTTGAAAATATTAACCATATGGTTAAAAAATACTTTTTTGACACCTGTCACTTATGTCGAGTCTGTATTAGTTACATGTAAAGAGAGTAGGCGATATTATGGACCAAAATGTGGCTCCGTTTTGATCTGTACACGCAAAAAAAAAATCTGTGTAAGATTGAGCAATCCTACTTGGTAAAACTTTTTTCATACCAAAAAAAAAAATTTACCAAATTTTTGCTAATATTATGCTTGTCGATGTTAAAGTAACATAATTCATTTTTTATGTAAAATAACCAAGTAGCTTGCACAATAACGCAAATTACCTGCACAAAAATTTATCGAAAGAAAACAACAAAAAAACAAATACAGACCGCCATTTTCATTTTTTTTTTGTGTGCGTTGTTTGTTTATTTTTTGTGTTATAAAAACGTAAAAGGAAATTGATAAATAAAATAAAAATAAATTAATAAATAAAAATAAATAATTAGTTTTCTAAAAGATAAATAAATGTAAGATAAAAGAATGTTAAAGTTAATTTTGCTTTCGTCACTTAAAACACCATTCATTAAGAAAAACCAATGGAGTCCCAGACGTATGTTTCGATGAATAACAAATGGAATGATAAAGTGAGTATACCCGCATTCCGAAGACACCAATAAGGTTTAATAGATTTTTAGTTAAAAATTAGTGTTTTCTATTTTTACAGGGTACTGCTAAATAAATTTTTGAAGCTATGGCGAATCATTCACTACAATAAAGAGCGTGGACACCAATCCTGCCTTTAGGTATAAAATTAAAACCTAAAAACCCAAAGCCAAGGGAGTCCATACCTGTTTTGAGTTACAAATGGAATGACAAAGTAAGTGTTCCTCCTTACCAAGAGACCAATGGGGTTTACCAATTTTTTAAATTAAAAATTTATGTTTTGTAATAATTTTCTATTTTTACAGGATGCTTTTAAATAAATTCGTGAAGCTATAGCGGATCCTTTACTTCAAGAAGAAGCGTAGGCAGCAGTCACTCGAGAAAATTGTACAAAAAGGGTCAGTTGGTCGGTGGTAAATTAAATCCTACACAACATTTATTACATTAATATGGATTTATTCTGTGACCATTTTAAATTCAACAAATATACAAATTTTTACAAAAATTTATTGAAAATTTATTTTAGCATAAATGTGGTAATTTTTAGCATTATTTTTAGTCACCTTTTCTAATAATTTTGGAATATTTTACGATATCTCTTTTGGTATATTTTACCAAGTTTTTACTTAAATAGCATTAGCATTTTCTTCAAAATTTTTTACATAAGTGTTTTGGCTAAATTACGAAAACTACTTCGTCGGTTGTAGTTTTAGCATATTTTTGGTAAAATTATGTCAGATTTTTGCTCACTCCGACACAAGTTTTTTTTTGCGTGTATATTTAAAAAATCGATTGCATTCGCAGTGGAATGATAATAAATCGAATGCATTCGATTTTTCTAAATCGAATGAACAAGAAATCGAATGCATTCATTTTTGTTCATTCAATCGAATGAATTCCAAGGACTGCATTCAATGTTGATTTATGAAATCGAATGCATTCACTGACTATGAAAATTGAATGGATTTTTTTGAGAATTCATTCGAAAAGGATTTCATTCTTCGAAGCTCTGATTGAAACAAGCAAAATTCAAAGCCAACGCCAGAATTGTAATTGCACACTATGTCTGTAGCACAGTAGGGTTGTAAAAGTCTGCTACTTTTCAGTACTCAATACTACTTAATACTTTTTGAATTGGGTACTCGATACTACTCGATACATTTTGTTAAGTATGTTTTTTAGGCAAAATTTTTAAAATTATATATATTACATTATATTTATACATTATACATTATTTTTATACATTATTCAGTATTTTTGACACTTGTTTTATACAAGCGCCAATGGCTAACGGATTTTTTTAAATATATTTTATAAAACCTTATACGGTTTTTGCACTTTTTAGATAAATTTATTGCTAAAATGTAAAAAAATACTACCCTAAATAGTATTGGATAGGGACTTTTTGGTAGTGGGTACCCGGAAAATTTGTTGGTACTCGATACCAAGTACCCAAATACCCGGTACTTTTACAACCCTAACACAATGAACAAAATTTCATCGAACAAGTCGAAAGTCTTAATGAGCCCTAAGATTATCGGCCGCCTGATGGGCCCCTAATATCGATAACTTTTCGATATATTATTGTACCACCCACAGTATAAAACAATATTTGGACTCAAATTAAAATTATATAAATGAGGAAGACAATAAAATCTTATTAACTGTAATTAAAAAAGTAAAATGCAGAATATTATGCACCAAATTTCGGGGAGCTTTAAAAGGTCACCTCTAAAGAAAATTTTACATCAAAGAAAATTTTGTCAAGGTCGCAAGCTACTCACGTTCGCTAACAAATCAACCAATGGATGGCGGTTAATTAGTAACAACAGTGCAGTAGGAAAAAATAAACCCACAACTACAGCAGATTTCGAATTGCTGTATGCTATGACCAAAGAGAAGTTCCAATGTAGATCTTTTTTTAAGCCACTATAAACATGTTGCATGTTTTTCTTTGTTTGCTAATATTGTGTTTATATGGTTTCTAATATCGTTAGCTAAAAAACTGCCAAAGGATGTGAATGAACATGGTGTTTTTGCCTGTAATGAATTGGATCTGAGCGAGGTGAATGTCTATGGTTTCGACTATGACTATACACTGGCGTGCTATAAACCTTGTTTACACGACTTGCTTTATAATTTAGGACGTGATATGTTAATTAAAAAATTCAAGGTATGTACCACCAGGTATGTACTACCATATACCTCAAAAGAGCCCATGTGTAAAGAAACCTTAATATATCGTCGCTGCGCCAAAACTGCAGTTTACGGTGCACAAACTAAAGGGAGCTAGTTGACTTTACTCACATAGCCCCGATTTTTTTGATTTTTTTTTTCAAATAGGCCTTTTTGAGACGATTTTTTTAAAAAAAATTTGGCTTATTTTGAGTTTACTGGCATTTGTCGGATTGATAACAAATGTTTACCGGAGATAGATCTTTTGATTACAAATCGAAAATCTTAGGGAGTTTTTTTGTCGGCGAGATCTGGTTCGCGAGTTATGTCGACTTGAAATTCGAATATTTTAACTGGTAAAAGGCTTATTACACAAAAAAACTTTATTTAGCGAAGCCGCTAAACTAATTTATGGAGTTTGTAATCTCTAAACCCGGCCGAAGGCCTCTACACAGAAAAGCATTTTTTACGAAAACTAAAAAAAAAAAAATTTTTTTTTGGCCTTTTATGGGTTAATATTTTTTTTTTGGCTTAAGTCAAGTTTACCTCCACCCATCCAAATCTGATAAAACTTTGAGGATCGAATAAGGACTTCATTCTGAGTCGAGTGGTACCACTTTTGTAGGGGGCAAACGCCCACAAGAGGGTGGGCGTGGCCCTAAAGTTAAAAAAATATATATGGTTGATTAATGGCTCAAATTAAAGCTTATTTCAAGGCCTTTCTTTTGGTGTGCAAAAGGATGGGGGTTGCCATAGTTGAAAGTGTGAAAATTTTAATTTTTGAAAATAAAAAAAAAAATAAAAATACTAATTAGCTATATTTAATGTAAAAATTTCAATCTTTTCAAAATTGTTGGTTTTTTAAAAATCGAAGATGTAGTAAGTTCTGAAAAATGCATTTCAAAATTGCATTTGTCCTAAAACTGCATTTTTAGACACAATTTTTTCTTTAAAAAATATAAGTTATAAAGAAGACGAGTATACCTTTCGAATGCGTTGAACAGAATTGAAATCTGATATATACTTTAGGAAATATAGCTCTTCAAAGTTGACTAAATTTTGAATTTTTTTCATTTTTTGAAAAATTTAAAACGCTAAAAAAATCGCGAGTTTTTAATTTTTTTTTTAACTTTAAATGCAAAAGCCAAAATGGCTCCATAGAGTATCCGTGTGCATAAAATAAAGTTAATCGAAGTACCTAAGTCCAGTTTTGTGGCGATCTATCAAATTTTCAATGATGTATATTTATGATCATCGACACTGATGCCAACTTTTTATGACAAAAACCCGCTAAATCAAGAAAAAAAATCTCCAGAAAACACCAGATTCAAGAACAAAAAAAAATTTAGCTATTTAATAGCTAAATATCATGAAATTAGAAATGTAACGGTTTTTTTGAAAAAATATAACGGTTTCTTGAAAAAATTTAACGTTTTTTTTTTTAATAATGTATTAGCTATTAAAACAGTTTAAGGGCGGATTACTCAATGAAAAGTTAGCTGCTAACTGCCGATTTTTAACGGGGCCTTGTGTCAAAATTTGTATGAAAAAGTTAAATTTAACGGAGAGTTATTTTATAACGGAGCATTGAGTAATCCAGCCTATATGTTATAAAACGACTGTTTTTTAACAAAACCAGTTTAAATATTACAGAATCGAATACACCTGTTTTGGCCATAACCAAATATTCGGAAAAATTGTTACTATTCGGCCGAAACCGAATATTAAAAACAAATATTTATGTAGGAAAAACAAGAAAACAAGTTAAATTAGACTTACAAGGGATGTCTCCCTGGTTCACCCCGATCTTCGTGGAATTTGGAGATATTGTTCAGAACGAAAATTCTACACGTATTTTTTTCAGCGGCCCAGGCTCAAAGGTATTTAAAAAAAATATCTCTTGGTGCTAACAACATGCCAAAACAAGTTAATATTTTCGACTGATTAACAAAAATGTCCTAAAGTTTTGCTACTTAACTTAATATGACGAAAAGCTGTGCATGTTTGGCCAACACTAAAAAGGGAAGTCTCCCTAGTGTCACCCGCAGATCTTTATGGAATTGGTTTTATTTTGTAGAGCAGAAAAAATAAAGGGAAAAGTATTTTTTTAAGCGGTCCAAATTCATGTTTCGGGGGAAAGCAACAGTAATTTTTTAGTTTTTTTCGCTTATCTCTCACCTCATGCAAAGAAACCTAGTCATGCTGCATATAAAATTAAAGGTCTTTGGAAAACCTATCCAAGTCTGTCAAAAACATGGACAACTTATTGTCATATTGAGTGAAAAAATTTTGACAGGTCGCTTTACAAGTCCACTCATCCAAACGGCTCTTTAATAAAAACAAAAAAATCAAAAGTGTGGAAAATTTTAATTTTTTTTATTGTTAAGTTGCGGCTGGTAAAAACAGTGATCATCGATCGATTTTAAGTCGATCTAGCTATGTCTGTCTGTCTGTATGTCCGTCAGTTGAAATCATGTTTTTGGCAATAGTCCGGAACTCATTTAAACGCTTGGGTACCAAAAGTTGCACAATTCTCCCATTCTAGTGGGTTTGAAATAAATCAAAGCAAATAAATAATAAAGATACATAAATAGTAACAATTCATAAAGTTCGAATAGGTTTTTCGAAAATATCGAATGTCTTTTGAAAATTTTTTATTTTTTTTTTTTTTTGTAAATTAGAACATTATTAGAAAAGTTTTAATTTCCTTAAAAGAGAGAAACTAATTTACAAAAATAGTAGTAGGATCGGATGAGATTATTCCCATTTTAGTGGGTTTGAAATCTATACTTCTATATCTATAACTATACTAATATTATAAGGAGGTAATGTTTGTTTTTTTGATTGTTTGTAGAAAGTAATCTCCGGAACTACATATCCGATTTCAAAAAAGTTTTCAGCATTATTTAGAGTGTTCCTCCAGGACGGACATAGGCCCACGCCCACTTCTAAGCCCACTTTTGGCAAGAAAAACGTAAAATTTAAATATGATGAAACTACTCATCCGATTTCAAAAATTGTATCACCAATAAGAAATATAATCAGAAATGATCATTAAGGGTGAAGATGGGCTAGATTTCATCGACCACACCCATTCTACTCCCAGTTTTGGCCAGAAAAACGTAAAATTTCAAAATCTCCGAAACTGCTCATTCGATTTTAAACAAGTAAAAAAGTTAAATTCGACCTTGCCGAATGTAGTGATACCCTCCACAATTTCAAAAAGATTATTGCAAAAAACTTTATTTAAAAGGAAATTACTTTTGAAAAAAAAAAAAATTTTTTTTGAAAAAAAAATTTTCGCTAAAAAAAATTTTTGGTAAAAAGAAAAATCCGCGATTGTTTTCTTTTTTTGTCAAAAAATATGTTCGTCCATGTTTAAATATCATTTGGTGTTCAATTATGTTCACATATGTCAACCAGCAGCCGAGTTAAAGCATTTTGTATTTTTAGGTTATGTTGAATGTACTAAAATTTTTGAGGTGTCCTTACATTTTCGTTCATAACTTTTAAACCGCTGAACCGATATCGCTCAAATGCAATACCAAACTTCTCAGGAGAACTTCCAATAAATGTGTTAAGTTTCAGTCATATCCGTGTATACGGATATCGGGGGAAATATCGGGGTCCCAGACCGATATTTCGATGAGTTACAAACGGAATGACAAACTTATATAAACCCTCTATTAGTAATTGTAAGTGGAGGGTATAAAAACTTCTTAAAGATGTCATTGCAGCACCGTTTTTAATTTTGCTTTGCGTGCAAGAACATTAAATCTGGCAAGCCATCAAAATTATTCTTTGCGTATTACGTACACCCAAAATAATAACTCTGTTTAAATACAGAGATACTCTGCTGAGCCAGCAGAAAATACCATAGATTTCCAACAAGCAAGATTATTTGTTATTTTACAAAGAAAACTCTGTCGTGATCACCATTTCCACAGACAGACGGACCGACGGACAGACGGACATCGCTAGAATGTCTTAAAATCGATCGGGGATCATGAATATATATACTTTATGGGGTCCCAGACCGATATTTCGATGAGTTACAAACGGAATGACAAACTTATATATACCCTCTATCACTAAGTGGAGGGTATAAAAAGGGTTTCTCCAATATTAAGAATGGTCCTTCAGGTTCGACATAGGCTACGGTTTATATACGTAAAATTTTAAAATATACGAAGCTTTTTATGAGGTTTCAAAAATAATTTAACCAATATTCAGAATTCTCCTTCAGGGTGAGTTAGGGTAAGTTTCATTGAACGCACCCATTTTAAAAATCACCTTGGGTCAAAAGGCGTACTATTTAAAAACCTTCGAAACTACTCATCCGATTTCAAAACATGGAGCAAATAGGTGCAAAGTAGCGAACTTTATAACCTTTTCTATTTCCTGAAATATTGGTCATAGAAACTTGAAACTTCAAATGTTGGATCCTCAGCCCAAAAAATCATTCTAAAAAAGTACCTTTCGGAAATTAAGATTTTAATGGTAAATTATTGTACTGTGGTACTTTTACTATCCCCTGAAATCCTCTAGCAGAATGAACAATGAAGACAAGAACATATTTAAATTTAAATTTTTAAGGGTTAAAAGGAGTAAACAATGGGTTAAGGTAGGGTACTATGGTACTTTTTATGTCAATTGAGATAACGACCCTATTATTATTATTATTATTCAAGGGGTGATCTAGCCCTAACGGCCGGCACTGCGACCCTTATGGGTCTTTTGTGCCAAGATCCATTAATCTAATTCAAACTCTGTTCAATGTTCCTAATGAACATTATAACAGAGGATGGAGAAGCTAGCCTTATATCCTCAGAATTAAGCAATTCCTTGTTTAAGAACCGTCTTCTGATCCTACATATTGCGATGCATTCACACAATATGTGTTGCGTTGTTTCTACTTCCTCAAGACAAAGTCGACACAAAGACGATGCACAAAGGTTTAAATTATGCAAGTGATAATTTACCTTATAATGCCCGGTGAGAAAACCTGTCAGTAACCTAATGTCACTTTTGGTGTGATTAAGTATACTTCCATATGATAATGGAGCGATTAGTGCTTTGGATTGTCGTAGACCTCCTGAATTTTCCCACAAGTTCAAGAAGTCGGTTCTTTCTAAACCCTTAATCATGTTCGAGAAGGTGGACCAGTTTACCCCACAATAAATCGAAAATTTTAAAGATAGTTTTTTACCGAAACGAACGTGATTCCGGGCTAAACGGGGCTGTTTTAATTTTATAATAAAAATTTAATAATGTAGGGGAGAATTTAAGAAATGCGGAGTCTAATCCTGATCCTTCTTTAAAACGGAATTTAATATTACCGGTAACAAAGTTCCGGACGGGCCTGCTAGTAAATGAATAAAAAAGGAATAGGTATAAATAAAACAAACTTTTTTGTTTTTTAAATTATTACATTGGTGGAGGGTATTTAAAGATTCGGCACAGCCGAATATAGCTTTATTACTTGTTATATAATTATTGAATTATCAAAATATGACAAGTTTAATCTCCTTCTCATTCAAAAGAAGTATACTACTAGAAATTTTAATTGTTAAGATTAAAAGGGGTAAGTATTTTGTATACTATTGAGATGAAGACACTTGAAACGAAATGGAAGTTATGGGGAAACGGAATGGAACATGAAATCAATTTTTTTTATTCAAAATTTTTCTACTGAAAATGTTTATACCCTCCAACTACTGCATAGGAGTATACTCACTTGTCATTCCGTATGTAACGTATCAAAATATCGGTTAGGGACTCCTTAAAGAAAATATTAAATTGATCCATGATTCTAAAACATTATAGTGATGTCCCTCCTTCGTCAAAGACACGATACAGTCCAAAATAAAAGATCTAGACTCCTGGAATTTGGAAAGAATATATCTTATGTTGATAGGCTGGTTAAGTTCGTAAATGGGTCAAATCGGACTAGGAACCCTAAACAACCCCTTATGGAACCTAAGCAACCCCTAAAAACGCCACTATTTACAGTTTTATTTCTGTTAAACAAATGCAAACACCCAGAGATTAAAAAACATGTTTTTTGTCCCGTCCTCTTTTGTGGGCGTAGATAAATAAAATTAACTTAATAATGACAAAAATTGTATGAATTACGTGAAGGAATTACATGTAAGAATCGCAATGAATTTTTTTGACAAAAAATGTAGTTAGGGCAAGGGTCTCCCAACGACCATAATTTTTTATTTTTTTTTTACATTTTAAACTCTTATTTGCTTATTTTTAGAACTTTTAGTGTTTTGAATGACATATGTGTATGTATATTGTTTCTTTCTTTTTTCAAAATTTTTTAGTATCCTCAAGCAATCTCAAATTTGGAATATATACCAGGTTTTGCTGTGCGTGGTCTTCATTATGACATTGAAAAGGGTTTGCTATTAAAGTTGGACTCATTTTTGCAAATTCAATTGGGTTCGGTATATAGAGGTCGTACTAAAGTTCCGGACAGTGAAGTTTTAAAAATGTACAAAAATCGTATTTTACCAATAGCTTACGTCGAAGGTACTTCGAAAAACTATCAGGTAATTTATAATATTTGATTAAGATATAATCAGAATTATTATTTTTTTTTTCTTCTTTTGGATCGTAGCCAAATGTTAAATCCAAGATGGTTCAACTAGCTGACTTATTTTCTGTACCTGAAATGTGCTTAATGTGCAATGTAGCTGAATACTTCGAAAAGAATAATATAGATTATCATCCTGAAATCTTATTTCATGATATAAAATCGTCAGTACAATCTTGTCATCCTATAATGCATCAAATTGTAATGAAAAACGCCGAAATGTACATTGAAAAAAACGAAAATCTACCAAAATATTTTGATAAATTGTTAAAAGAAAATAAGAAATTGTTTTTAGTCACCAATAGCCCCTATTCATTTGTGTAAGTAGAAAAAAAATTTAAAAAAATCTTGACAACTGTGCTACTTAGTTTTGCAAAAGAATGTAGGTAAATTTTTCTTTAGTAATTTTTATTAAAAATTAATTTGAAAGCGATGTTAAAATGTAATTTTATAAAAATTTTAATGTAATTGAATCATTTTAAATATGTACACCGAAAAAAATCCATGAGTACAATTAAAGAATCATTTCGTGCAATGTACGAAAACATTCATTATCTGCACAACGAAAGAATGTCACAAAATACAAGATCTTCGAAATGCATTTGTGAAAAATCAATACATTCGCTACAAGTGGAAATTAATATTTTCTATCATATTTGGTATCAAAAAAGGTCTCATATATGAATGTATATAAAAAAGTACGCTTATATAAGAAATTATCATACATGTGATCATGTATTGGATCATATATGCTAACGGTTTCAAGTTATTTACATTATTTTACATTCTTAACATTGTTTAACGAGTGAATTCGCGAAATTCCCGGCCGAAATTCTCGGCTTTACTGGACTGATTTCGCTTAAACGCAATGATAACCTGTAGCTGATTTCTGTAACTCTCGAATCGAAAGATTTCTCGCATGAAACATGTGAAATGAAACGAAAACATTGTAAATCGGCTCAAAAAGTGACTTTTCACATTTTATTGTTTCTGTAACTTTGTTGTGCGAAAACTTTTAAACTTATTGGAATGATGCGAGAAAACTGTTTCTGTAAAGTAATTGGTCGAAAACTTTTGTATTTGAAGTGTCAAAAAAACTCACATTTTAAAACGGTGCGAGACTTCGACAAAAAGAATAAAAACATTAAAAATATGATAATAAATGGAGAAAAATAATAAGAAAAATACAAATTACTTGTTTTGTGTTTGTATAAATATATAATTTATTATATTTTTTCACAAATTTTAGAAAAATCAAAGAATCTCTAAATGCAAAAATGCTGCTATCAATACAACACTATACATTATTAACAGCAATATATAATTTTAATTTTTTTATATTTATTTTATTGCTTTTAAATGATCCGTAAACAATAATTTGAATTGCTCCGTGTTATTTTTTTTTTTGTTTTCTTACTATTTTCTCACTTTGATTACTTTTTTGACAGCTATCTTGGAATATTCCAATACAAACGCTGGCGTTTTCGCATTGACATACAGAAACAGTTTTTATTCCGGAGTCGAGAAACTGTGGAATTTTTTGTTTCATATTTTTCGATGCGAAAACTTCTCACTTTAATTACAGAAACGGGCTACTGGCCAGGTAAATTACAAACATATATGCCAAACTTCAGGTCTCAGATGTTCCTTTCAAAAGTAAGCGTGTGTTTAACCGACAGAAGGATGGACATCGCTAGATCGACTTAAAATCATGAATAATTATGGGGCATTCCATGCCAAATCGGACACTTTGATTTTTTTTAGATCCCAACAGTTTTAAGTACCCTTTGAAAACTTCTTACTGGTAAATTTTTAGATTTTTTTGATACCCCGTTCAAAGATATCGAATTTTCAAAAACACGGAGCCTGTTCGTTTACTTAAACTTATCTTACTGATAACTTCTTCAAAAATGGACCAAATTCAAATTGTTCTTTTTTTAAATAAATGGTATAAATCTTTTGGAAGTGTTATAAATATTTTGCAATTTTTACATTTTAAAATTCAAAACTAAAATGTTTGTACTCTTTATTTTTTTTTAAATTTTTTTGTGGAAAACGTCTATCGATTCTGCAAATTTTTTGCCCATTAAGATCGTGGGATTATGATTATTACTATTTTTTCGATTTTGTGAAAAAATTATTTTGCGGTTTTCCAATCTTTATATTAGATCCACTGCTCCAATGGTGCGTGGGGGGTCAGTACCAAGGTTAGGTTGTAAGTGGCTGCTGACGTTTTACGTCAATCGTTCAACTGTTGGCAAGTGTGGACGTGTTTTAATTTAACTCCGTGCTATTAAATGAATTACTGAAATTGTTCGTAATAGGTATTTTTGTGATATTTTCATTACCACATCAAGGAAAATGAAAATATGGACACAAATGATACCGATTTAATTCGAGGCTCTGCCTCACCGACTGGTGCTGGTCCTAGCACTGGTATTAGGGCTGCGACCTTGAAGTCCGGCCTTGATTCTGGTAGGGGTGCTCAGCCTAATGTTGGTGGTAAAAAGAAAAAGAAACTTAAGCCATCAAAGGTCAGGCACAACCGGATACTGACAGTCAAGCCGCGGTCAAGTCCCTGGATTCAATGTTTCTGAAAACAAGATCTGCCCTTAGCTGCCGCACGTCTTTAAATGAATCTACGTGTGTTGACGTAAAACGTCAGCAGCCACTTACAACCTAACCTACGTCAACACACGTATACTCTGAGGTCCATTGTGATACCACGGGACCGTAATAAGTTTCCCTATTAGTCCCTGTCGTTAAATCAGTTTGAGCTTCTTATGAAACTCCTTAGATATTGAATTTTGACATCCGACAAATCAGAAATATCGTACAGCTCCCTTGATCCCATAAAGCAAGTCTCTGACCAGAAAGTGCCGGGCAATGGCAAATAAAGTGTTCGATATTTTCCAACTCCTCTTCATCCATAAAACTTCGGAAAAAGTCATTCGACGGCACATTTAACCGCTCTGCGTGCTTCCCAAAGCCGTAGGTTTTGCTTGCAAGTTTCTAGAGGCATACCAACACATTCCAATTCTGTTGGAACCTGTAAGGTAGTTCCTAGTCTTGCAAGCTCATCGGCTTTGCAATTCCCTGGAATTTCTCTGTGCCCTGGGACCCATATGAGTCGTATGTTAAACTGGTTGGCCATCTCATTTAAAGACGTGCGGCAGTTAAGGCTATATATTGTTTTCAGAAACATTGAAACCAGGGACTTGACCGCGGCTTGACTTTTAGTATAGATGTTGACTGCGGTTGTAGACAAGACATTGCAGCACAACCAGTCTGCCACTTCCTTTATTGCCAGCATCTCTGCCTGGTAAATACTGCAATGATCTGGCAATCTTCGAGCCTGGCTCAATCCAAGCTCTTCCGAATAGACTCCATAGCCCACTTGTTCGTTCAGCCTCGATCCATCTGTGTAAAAATTTATGGTGGCTCCACTACCCGGAATGTTCCCCATCCAAGACTCCCTGGATGGTATGATAGTGGTAAAGTGGCGCTCAAAGAGGCTCATTGAGGGAGCACAGTCCACATTTTGTGGTATTGTTACCTTCTTCAAGATCGCGCTATGGCCACAATCGCTGCTCCTCCATTGCAGCGTGCTATTAAGTCGAATTGCCGACGCAGCCGCATACTGCCTACCCAATATGTCCAATGGTATCAGGTGAAGGAGGATTTCTAATGCAGCCGTAGGTGTAGTACGAAGAGCACAAGTGATGCACATCGACGCCATTCTCTTCTCAGAGAAATAGGATCAAAAGCAGGAATCTTATTTTTCCTTGGAAACAAAACAAGCTCTGTTTTACTTGGATTAACTCCTAGACCACAGTCTCTTGCCCATTTAGACAGATCTTTCAGAGAACCCTGAAGAATGTCCCTCAATGTTGGCAGATGCATCCCCTTTACCGCTATTGCGACATCATCAGCATATGCGACAACATGACAACCGCGTGCTTCTAGAGATAGCAGCATTGAATTCAGTGCCAGGTTCCAAAAAAGCGGCGAAAGAGCACCTCCTTGTGGAGTGCCCCTATTGACAAATCGAGATATGACGGACGCTCCCAATTCAGACGTTATACGTCTATTGGCAAGTAGGTTTTCCACAATTAAAACGATCCCACGTTTTACTCCCAGACCAGACAATGCCAAAATTATCGAGTCTGGGATGACATTATTAAAAGCCCCTTCTATATCAAGAAAGGCCAACATAGTGTACTCCTTTACCGAAAGCGATCTATCGATGGTACCAACGAGCTCATGAAGAGCTGTTGCCGTTGATCTACCCTTGCTGTATGCATGTTGCTTTGTCGAAAGCAAGCTCGGGTCAATCACTCTACGCAAATATGAGTCTTATCATTCGTTCCATTGTCTTTAACAAAAAAGAAGACAGACTAATTGGTCTGAAATCCTTTGGAGCTGTGTGGGAACTTTTCCCAGCCTTCGGGATAAAGACGACTCTGGTATCCCTCCATTTTAAAGGAATATACGACCAGTTGATGCATGCTGTGTATAGATTATACAGCAACGGGGCTATATAGTTCCACACTCGCTGCATCTCAGCCGGGATTATACCATCAGGTCCCGGGTATTTATAGGGCCTGAAGCTTTTTATCGCCCAGATTAATGTTGGCATATTTATTATTTCCGAAACAATTTTAGATGCTTGGGCGTCAGAACGTTCCAAGGTCACATTAGATATCTTAGGTAAATGTTTCTCGTCGGGCGAGCGCAATCTTTTACCAGACTTCGATGACGAGGCCGAAACAGCGCTCTGTTTGTCAGATGCGCGCATTGCCGAAAGTTTGTCCTGTTCTTCAGTGACTCCTTTTGAAAGGTATTTTTATAATCTTTTGAAAGCAACAAATCTCGTCCAAATCAGAAAAATCGTTTTAAAGATATTCACAAAATATTTTTTAACTTTAAAGCCCCGCCTCTCCGAAAGGGGACATGACCGCTCATTAAAATTTGTGCCACTTGACGTATCTTTGACCGCTCTACTTACGCAACAAATTTGGAGTGAAGTTCGCAAGCTTTCGTAATTTCAGTAGCCTTACCTGTCGACTTTAGCTGTGTTCGCGAACTCAATAATTTGTACGAATTTGTACAAATTATTACGAATTTTGTCTAAAAGTCGTTCGCGTACTTTAAAAACCCAGTAACGAGAGAGAAAATGAGAGAAAAAAGTGACAGTTCTATTTTAGAGACTTGCAAGTTTTTACTGGATAAATTTTTGCCAGCAAGAATTATCAAGCACAAAAAAAACATATGTTTTAAAAACGTATGACTATATTTTTGTAAATAAAATACAAAATATTCTGCAGTTACATTTTTGTGTATAAAATATGATTAAATATCAAGGAAGGAATAAATAAAATACATCCTAAAATTAAATTTCTTTTATTAACAAGTTAAAAAGTAAATACCATCAAACTAAAAATTTACAAATGAAGGCAAAATTTTTTATAAGCTGATTTAAATCAGCTGTTTAACAAACTTGCAATTTTTTTACGGATTTCTGTTCGCGTACTTTTTACAATTTTTCCTTTTTGAGGGCGATTTCTTTTTATACCCTCCACTTAGTGATAGAGGGTATATATAAGTTTGTCATTCCGTTTGTAACTCATCGAAATATCGGTCTGGGACCCCATAAAGTGTATATATTCATGATGCCCGATCGATTTTAAGACATTCTAGCGATGTCCGTCTGTCCGTCTGTCCGTCTGTCTGTGGAAAATGCTCTCGCGGACAAAATATTGCACAGAGATGACTGAAACTTAAAATATATATTGGAAGTTCTCCCGAGAAGTTTGGTATTGCATTTGAGCGATATCGGTTCAGCGGTTCAAAAGTTATGAACGAAACTGTAAGCACACCTCAAAAATTTCAGTACATTCAACATAACCTAAAAATACAAAATGCTCTAATTCGGCTTCTAGTTGACATATGTGAACATAATTGAACACCAAATGGTATTTAAACAAGTACGAACATATTTTTTGACAAAAAAAGAAAAAAATCGCGGATTTTTTTTTTTTACCAAAATTTTTTTTCGCGGAAATTTTTTTTCAAAATTTTTTTTTTTTTCAAAAGTAATTTCCTTTTAAATAAAGTTTTTTGCAATAATCTTTTTGAAATTGTGGAGGGTATCACTACATTCGGCAAGGCCGAATTTAACTTTTTTACTTGTTTACTCTCTAAATGTTTGTTGCTTGATAATTTTTACTGGGAAAGTACGCAAACAGACTTTTTGTCTTTTCCGTAATGCACACACTAAATAATCCATTAATTGCAACGATCTTATTTGCAAGAGAATTGCAATAAGCAAAGGTAAATATTTCCGAAAAATATTAATAATTTCAGTTTTAGATTTATTTATAACTTTCAAATTTTTTTCTTGTTTCCAACCATTTGCCCATCTTTTGAACAGAAGACAAAGAAAGAAAATAAGTGATTTGATTCAATTATTTAAATTTAAACAAAAGAAACGAGAACAAATGTTGAAGTATTATAAACAATCATGTAAAACAAGTAATAAATTTAATGTTTACATTATTTTCTGAACATGTATTAATATTTTAATCACAACAAAGGCCTTGGCGTGTTTTCCCAGAGTTTGGGAAATTTAACTTAAAACACTTTAAAAACTAATGAAATTTATTACTTGACTATAAAAAACAAAAATTTTTTTTTTATATTTATAATAAAAAATGTGCCTAATGAGAATTATGTTTGTATTCACATGCTATTTTATAAATAAACCATTAAAAAATATGACATTACCTAATTTTTAAAAAAATTTCCTTATCAGAAATGTTTTTTTAACTAAAATTTTTTTCCCATTTTCATAGTTCAAATTGGTCCTTAGTTTTAAGAAAAATATGGATTAAAAAGTAGCAATACATGGCAATGGAGCTAAATCAATTTTCCTTGGGTGTATCATTAATTTAAAAAAAAAGTTAGCAAACTACAATATGAAAAATACTAAGCACCTTAGTACATTAGGACTTAAAGAATAAAACCATGTTATAGTAGGTTAGGTTAGGGTGGCGGTGCCAGATGGGCACTCCGCATAGACCAATTGGTCCATAGCGATACCACAAAACTTTTTCCGCTTATCGATGTAAACTAAATACATTGACCTTCATTGCGAATTGTTTCAAGCTCTTCAGGTCTATCGTAATTTCCTCCGAAGTCTCGAACTGTGAACTTCCTATAATTGATAGTCGAGTTCGAGCCAAAGCCGGGCAGTGACACAGGATGTGTTCAATGGTCTCCTCGACGTCTGGTGTCTCGCACCTTTTACAGATTGCGTCCGTAATAGGATTCATGTTCTTGGCATGTTTTCCGACAAGACAGTGTCCCGTTATTAAACCTGTCAACATACGACATGTTATAGTAGATCATTTTTAAAATATTTTAAAAATGGAGCTCGAATTCCTGGATCAAGTTTCTATCACACATTAGATGACTTGAAAAGTTGTAATAACTTGGCTGATTTTTAAACGATTTTAGGTTTTATTGCCTTATTACAAAGGTAATGTAATCCAAATCACAATTCTCTAACTATTTGAATTCAAACTTAACTTTAAATATTTTTAAACTCCATGTCGTTTCCACGTCCACTTGAAATTAGCGGATAAACTTCAAATTTAATTTTTTTCAAAGTTTTTTTTATTAGTATGTATTAAGGAACAAGAATCTGCCCGGTTTATTAAAATAATTCTATATTAAAAAATAATAACACCTCGAACCAATACTTATGTCGTTTCGGTAGCCAACCTTGCAAAAATTTAAGAAATTCATTCACACTTGGTATGGTTAAGTTCTTATTTGGCAATTGCACAGTGATAAACAATTTTTTAATATTTACATTTTTAGAAACCGTGGTATGACGTTATTAGCTGGTAATCAATGGCGAGAATATTTTGATGTTATTATTGTACAAGCAAGAAAACCAAAATTCTTTACGGACGAATCCCGGCCAATTCGTTTGTATGAAGAAAGTAATGACAGTCATGTGTGGGACAGAGTTTCTAAACTTGAAAAAGGCCAAATTTACTATGAGGTAGTTACGATTACTACATTAACATTCCGTTTTCATCTATACAAAATCTAAAAAGTCTTATACAGTGGAGTACGGTTATAACCAACTTATCGGGACCGAGCTTTTTGTTCGTTGTAGAAAAGCTTATTTAATCGGCTCATTTACCAAAACAACGTCATAAGTCAAAAGTAAGTAAATAAAGCAGAATTCTGTGTTAAAGACGCTTCATATTGTGGAAAAACAAATTCGTATTTATAATTTGTTTACTCACCGCTTCAGAAAAAATATGCCATTATTACACTTCATATGTACAAGCCTTTTTTAATTGAGCGCTTTAAACACATTTGCTGCAAAATCATAGGTTTTGTGTTATGACTAGGCTGACCATTCGTACTGATTTGATCAGTACATGTACTGATTTTTCATCACGTGTACTGATTCAACATAAAAAATAATTTTGTTCGAAAATTCTGTACAAAAATTTGAATTTCCATAATATAAGTCGTCAGAGTTGTTTTTTATAACTTATTGTTAGTCTGAAAATAAGATAATTTATAAAAACGCAAAAATTAATCTGATCATGAGGTCATTTTGATCTTTCTAAATTTATATGAAAATGCGCACAGAATCTTTGAGGTTTTCTATAACGAAAATTTCAATGGCCCGATGAATTTTTTATATGAAAATGCGCACAGAATCTTTGAGGTTTTCTATAACGAAAATTTCAATGGCCCGATGAATTTTTTATATTTTTAAAAAGATGATGTTAATTGCATGAATCCAAATGATTCTGAGATCTTAGATGAGGTAATGTCATCAGCGCTTATTCGAAAAAGCGCTCAGAAATCAGGGCCTTTGAAAAAACACGTGCTTATTAGCTGTAAAGTTTTCTTACAGAAAAAGTTGTCAAAACCTACGGAAAAAGTCTTCAAAATCTGAGGGATTTTCTTATTCTCAAAACCTGTGGAATTTTGTTATATTTTCTGCACTGAAACGATCAAAACATTCAAATGAAGTCGTTTAAAGTCAACTAAATTTTCTGCAAACTAACGACAACAGTTGTTTTTTGCAGTTGTTTTTTAACAGTTGTTTTTTGCAGTTGTTTTTGCGGTTGTTTTTACTCAAAATACTTTTTTTTGAGTGTTGAAAAAACATCAGTGAGTGTTGAGTGTTGAAAAAACATCGATTTTTTTCACTAAAGAGTGAACAACTTTTTGAACTGTTTTTTTTTACACAAACAATTTCTCTTATCTCAAATTATAATACATAATTAAAACCTCGAAATAATATTAAACAATGCGACTTTTTTTCATAGATATAATTAATCATTAAAGTTCTATTTTAAATTTCGTATAAAAAGTCTAAAAAAATCACAAAATAATTATGTACTGCTCTTATCAGCAGTTTTTTGGTTTTGGATTTTTTTATTTTTTACTTTACTTCAACTCATTCAAGCGTCAAGTGAAAGAAATTTTCCATGTAAAAAAAGAAGAAACAAGGAAAAACGAGCCTCAGTGTATTTTGTTTTTGTATCTGTTAAAAACTTTCTTGTTTTCTTTATTCATCTAGATATTTTTTTGTTTTCGAACAATAATGAGAATCACTACTATTTTTATACTCTTCAACCACATGGGGTTATATTTAGAGATGGGGGCGTGAGTGATTTTTGACTCACACTCACTCACTCACGCTCACGAATTTTTTTTGAAACACACTTACTCACGAGCATATTTTTTCTACTCACTCACAATCACGTGACTATATTTAATAAAACTCATACTCACGTGCATTCACACAAGCTTTACTCACACTCATGTTGACTTACACTCACGAAACTCTTATTTAAGCAAAAAAAATAAAAAACTAAAATTTTGAAAATTTTCAGCAAAATTTAAAGTTTAGCGAAATTTTAAACTCTTTTAAAAAAAGATTTATTTTTGGTGTTTCTCACCTTCTATCTATACATGGGGCAAAACTAGTGTTTCCAATTCGGTTAATCGATTAACCGATTCCTCGATTAAGCGCCTCTATTTCGGTTACTGTCGAAACAAATAATTTAAAACGCAAATAATTATTTGACCCGATTAATCGGTTAAAATGGTTCGATTAACCGGTTTATATTATTATCTCTATATTCTACTATAATTTGTTTGAAGCACTTCCTCTTTTTTACATACACTTCCGAAAAAAGTCAAAACTACAGAAAAAACAAGTAAAAAAGTTAAATTCGGCCTTGACGAATGTAGTGCTACCCTCCACAATTTCAAAAAGATTATTGCAAAAAACTTTATTTAAAAGGAAATTACTTTTGAAAAAAAAAAATTTTGAAAAAAAATTTTGGTAAAAAAAAATCCGCGATTTTTTTCTTTTTTTGTCAAAAAATATGTTTGTTCTTGTTTAAATACCATTTGGTGTTCAATAGGGTGGGTCGTTTTGCCAGTTTTTTGTCGGATCGAAACGCTATACCCGGCAAAAGTTGTCTACACAGATGGGTATTACAGATGTGAATTTTTTTGGAAATCGGTTGATATCTTCTGCTCTCAGAATGGGCTCAAAGTTTCGAAATTTCGGCTAAAAATCACAAAATGCCAAATTTTGAGGCTCGAAAAAGCGGTTATTTGTTTTTTGGTAAAGATATTTTTTTGAAACGTAAACTCCATTTTAGGCATCAAAATACAGTTTTAACCCCTCCCGGAAGTCCAGGGAATACCCCCGATATCCAAAGAGGATGTGAATTTCGGCTAAAAATACCCTAATTGATAATTATAAGTGGCATAATTTTTGGGTACAAATACGTTATTTTAGACTGTAAATCCCTTTGGGGCATCAATATGCAATTTTAAACCCTTTCGGAAATCCAGGGAATACCCCCGATATTCTAAGTGGGAGGTGAATTTCCAAAATTGTAAAAAAATCAGTCCAGATAAAGTGTCATTATATATGGGTAAAGATGCCTTAAAATGTTTTTTTTTTTAACGATACCTCCCCACCCTCAATATCAGGAAAAATTGTCACAAATTGAGATTTGAATTCAAATTTTGTTGCAGCTTGTCTAGAAATTAAATCCGATTTTATTATGCCATCCCTTGCGTTTCTGTTGCACACTCTAGATATTGCTTCAGATACTAATTTTACTGTTCGTTCGACTGCAACTGAATGGCACGGAAACTGTGTTTTCAGAAGGGAAAGTTTGTCAATAAGTTATTTATTTGATACCATCCTTAAAACGGGTGGTACTGTGTTAGAAATATCAGCAATTTCCCAGAAGATCATTTGCACGTAATCAGTGGCCTCAAAATTTAGCCTTGGAATAATATTGTAGCGAACGAACTGATGATGATTCCCTGTTTGTTCTTCTTGAGTACTAAGAATTCTTTTTGGTGCATCTTGACGGACAGCATGTCGACAATCTGTCATCATCGCGAGAAGAATATTTTCGGGCAGTGCAAAGAACGCATTGGTTTGAATGGTTGAATGAACTACAGCTTTTTTTTCTTTGAGCCAACACTCACATAGACTTTAGGTATGAACTTAACTATTTCTATGAGTTCCTTGCTCGGCAGTTGTCAACCTGCGAGCCTTGTTCAATTTTCCAGGGATCATGGAAGCAAGAACCTCCGAGCATTCTGCCGAATCAATAGATTTAGCTATACAAGTATTTGAAGTCCTGAGTTTTTTAAGCTCTTCGGAACTGTGATAAGGAAGATCACATTTAATTGATATAAATGACACCACAGGAAGTTTTTCACATCCGGGTAATTTGGAACCTATAGGACCTGTGTAAAAATTGGGACCTGATGTTTGGCCGTCGAAATGCTTAAAGGGAACTCGCAATGGTACTTCGATAAAATGCAAAAGACAACCTATCCTATTAATTCTTCTAATTTTGAAGAATTCTGCCTCTATGGAAAATATAACTTTTAAAATATTCTCTTTACTCCACAAGATTTATTTACCATATAAACACTTTTTGATAACCTCTAGCTAAACAAAATTAAAAGATATAAATATATCTAGAAAAATCTAGCTTTAAACATCTCCCATATACTCACTTATCGATTTTGACAAGCCCGGCCTTTGAGTTGAGTCTCGGCGAGAACTATAAAATTATCAATGTTCCATATAACTAAAAATGGCTTTGATAGGTTTAAAAAATGCCCAAACTTCCATCTTTCTCCGATCCCGGCGGGGGTCTTTGACCCCAAGGGGTCAAATTGCTTTTAAAGGCATAAATGTGAGATGACGTTTAAAATAACACATCTTTACACAAACAAAAAGCCACTTTTCGAACCTCAATAATTGTCAATTTGGGTATTTTTAGCCGAAATTCACTTCTCTTTTGGATATCGGGGGTATTCCCTGGATTTCCGAAAGGGATTAATATTGCATTTTGATGCCTTAAAGGGATTTAACGTCTAAAATAACATATTTGTACCCAAAAATTATGCCACTTTTTCTAACCACAATAATTATCAATTATGGTATTTTTAGACGGAATTCACATCCTCTTTAGATATCGGGGGTATTCCCTGGACCTCCGGTAGGGGTTAAAACTGCATTTTGATGCCTAAAATGGAGTTTACGTTTAAAATAACATATCTTTACAAAAAAAAAAATAACTGCTTTTTCGAGCCTCAATATTTGGCATTTTGGGATTTTTAGCCGAAATTTGGAAACTTTGACCCCATTCTGAGAGCAGAAGATATCAACCGATTTCCAAAAAAATTCACATCTGTAATACCCATCTGGGTAGACAACTTTTGCCGGGTATAGCGTTTCGATCCGACAAAAAAGTGGCAAAACGACCCACTCTAGTGTTCAATTATGTTCACATATGTCAACCAGAAGCCGAATTAAAGCATTTTGTATTTTTAGGTTATGTTGAATGTACTGAAATTTTTGAGGTGTGCTTACATTTTCGTTCATAACTTTTGAACCGCTGAACCGATATCGCTCAAATGCAATACCAAACTTCTCGGGAGAACTTCCAATAAATATGTTAAGTTTCAGTCATCTCTGTGCAATATTTTGTCCGCGACAGCATTTTCCACAGACAGACAGACGGACATCGCTAGAATGTCTTAAAATCGATCGGGCATCATGAATATATATACTTTATGGGGTCCCAGATCGATATTTCGATGAGTTACAAACAGAATGACAAACTTATATATACCCTCTATCACTAGAGTGGAGGGTATAAAAATGCATGATGCAATGTAATTTACATCTTCTTCTTGCTTTTTTAAAGAATTCTCATAAACATGTGATCAAAAGAGGAAAAATAATACTAATAAAAAAAAAAACGGTAAATGCAATAAGTTTATTTAAATATTTCTATTTTTTTATAACAATTACATACTTATTTCTTTAATTCCAGATAAATATACTGATTGAGTCTTCATCGCCTTCTATATGACCAACCAATATGTATATTTTATTAAATAAAAAATATTGAATTGTTAAGCAAAGAATTGTTCTACTTTTTATATTTTTTTCAAAATTTTAATTGTAATTTCATTTTACTAAATTTTAGCAAAAAAAAGTGTTAAAAGCTACAGTTTATCCTGCTAATTTTAGTTAACTAATTTTTAGCAAAACATTTTTGCTAACTTTACCAAAAAAATTGTGGGTTCAGAATCAGCAAATTTTCTAGTAAATTTACAAGCTTTTTTTGCTATCATTACAGTTTTTTTTTGAGTGTATTCGAGGAATTATAACTTATTATGTCGTTTCGACTTTTTTAAAATTTTGTCGACCTGTGTAATAGTTTGCAAAGAACTCTTAAACAAATATTTTTTGTAAAATAAGTGCTGTCAAAGCACCTAATGTACTTAAAAACAATAGTTAACCGGTTTTATTTTTCCACCAACTGTCGTTAATTTTGTTAAACAAGGTCAAGTTGATAATTTTGTTACACAAATACTAGGAAATAACTTTTTGCAAACGTTTTGAAAATAGCTTTCAATGATTTGCCCTAACAGACTTCTACTTACCTGTGATTTTTTTTAACTTGCATGTCTCCACACTCCACATCACATAAAATTGCTTATAGTATGTATAATCGTTTTGATATTACCGTAGAAATTTGGAAACTTAAAAGTTGCTCGAAATTGCCAAATTCGTTGTATTCGATAATCGTTATAACCATACTTCACTACGCCTCTGTTATGAATTTCGTTCGAAGTTGGATTTAACAGAAATGGAACGGTAATGAGTTCACATTTTTTGTTTTGAATAAGTAAAAAAAAAACACACACAAAACAAGCCATTTATTTACGGCTTATTTACCATAGTATTACAAAATTTTGAAATAAAGAATGGAACTCATTACTTTCCGTTTTATTTCCTGGCGAGTTTATTACCGCGATTTCCAGTTGCGTTGGAAATTTTCGGTGAGATTCATAAAGGAGGTGATAATGCTTTTGCAAAAGCATTTTAATTAAATTAAAGACTTTAAGAGTAATATTTACTTGAAGAATTAAGATTTTGCAATGAAATAAACGGACTGTGTGTAAAATAATATTATATTATAAAGTATTTAAACTTTTTTTTTATCTTCTAGGGTACTGTCAAACAATTGCAAGATTTAACTGGTTGGCGTGGTCATAGTGTTTTGTATTTTGGCGATCATCCATATAGTGATTTAGCTGATGTTACGTTAGAACATGGCTGGAGGACTGGCGCAATTATAAGTGAATTAGCGGTAAAAACTTTTTTTTAATAATTGAATATGTTATTAGCGAAATGGAAAATATATTAGGTGTGTTCCAGAACTTTCCGGGTAAAGTTCGGTAAAATGAGAGAAAATCAAAAAACCTCTCACGATACCACAAAAATGCACAAAAGTACGGGAACGCTAAAAACCACATTTCAAGCCCAAAATAATAGAAAATGTAAACAAACCAATAACGCTAAAATATTTTTGTAAGAAAAATTACTTTAAACAAGAAAACAAATTGTAAAAGTTTATTTTAATAACAAATTATCTTTTTTTGTTTTAAAAAAACACATTTCCTTGGTCTAGTTCTTTATTTTATTTAAATTTCCAATTTAGCTTCACAAAAAAAAATCAGCTGTTTTTTTAACATCTGACTGTTACCAATTTACCCGATAAAAAAGTGCGGGTAAGTTCGGTAAAATGAGAAAGTAATTTATTCTCTCAAAAACTCTCTCATTTGCCCAATTTTTGCGTACGGGAACGCTTTTCGGGCTGGCTTGGGTACCCGCGGGCACCCGCGGTAACGTTCTGGAACACACCTATTACAACAAACAAACAAACTGAAGAACATTCTTTCCATTACATCCTGTATATTTGTTGTAAAAAATATATATCATTTCACATTTTGTAATGGCAATATTTTTTGACGTCAAAAACATTATAATTATACCCACACAACATTATAATTATACCACACTGTGGTACAGGGTAGAGATGGGCGCGTGAGTGGATTTTGACTCACACTCACTCACGCTCACGCAAAAGATAATCGAATCACTCACTAATCACTCACGCAATTTTTTTTGTTACTCACGCTCATTCACTATTCACGTGAGTAATAAAAAAGTTACTCACGCTCACGCGTGACTCACGCAAGATTCAATCACGCTCACGCGTGAGTCACTCAAAATCTACTCACGCAATAAAATTTCTTACCACAAAAAGAAAAAAATTCGAAAAAAAAATTTTTACAAAAAATTAAAAAAAAAATTGGGCAAATCAAAAAATCTAATCACGCAATCTCACGCAAAAAATAAATGACTCACTCACTAATCACTCACTCAGATTTTTTTTCAACTCACACTCACTCACAATCACGTGATTGAAATGAAAATCACTCACACTCACGCGTGATTCACGCGTGATTCACGTGAATCACGCAAATCACGTGACCAGCGCCCATCTCTAGTACAGGGTATAATGAGTTTGTAACTACCCAAAATATTGGTCCTAGACCCACATTCAGGTATAACGATTGACTTGGAATCACTTTTTGAGTCGATCTAGCCATGTCTGTCTGTCCGTCCGTATGACTGTCCATGTAAACGGTGTAAACACGATGCAGGACGCAATTTACTTGAAATTTTAAACTTAAGCCTCTCTTGGCACAAGGACGAATCCTATTGAAACGCCCCTTTGCATTACATTAAAAGTTATTTCTGCCTGTTCTGTAATCATGCTTTATCGTCTGAACTGATTTTAATGAAATTTTCAATACATAGGCAAAGGCGTTGTAAAATGCCGCCCCTTTGTATTAATTTTAAATTATTTTTGTCTGCCATAATAGACGTTTGGACCAGAGGTGTTAGTTGCAGCTAGAGTTTTTTCCTGCACTTTTTCATCTACCGGGAAAGCGTGAAATTTCCACTCCATGTAAAATGGATTTTTATTAAGAAAAATTTTTATTAAAAAGCGTAAAAAACTCTCTAAAAAAGTAAGTTCGAGAAATAAGTACATTTAAATTGGGTATTAACTTAAGAACTTTGATTTTTTTAATTTCTTACAGTATTTTTTATCACAAAAAATAATTTTTAATAAAACAATATAAAACAACTAGCGAACATCGAAATATCGGTCTGGGACCCCATTAAGTATATCGTCACCTAAAATGCAAAACGCCCTAACTAACAAAAAATTCAAAATCGCGTTTTTTATTGATTCTTATGTATTGGATCAAAATACATGTCCACAAAAAAATTTAGACTCCTTTGATCAAAAATGGGGATTTTATTAACAAAATTCAAAAAGCCCTAACTACATGCTTTGATATATGTTAAACCAAAAAGCCCCAACTACACATTTGTATACATATTATATAGCAATTTTTAAAGATTAAACATTTTTTTGATGTTTCTTCTTCCGCAATGTCCACCAATAGGAAAAATATATGTATATGTACACAAAAAATAAAGTTTAGAAATTTACCAATTAACCCCTTCAGGCCCGCACTCTCACGAGAATTGTTCCTTTTTCAGCTATAGAAATCGCAATTTATGCAGTACAATTAGTCTTAAGTAAGATAGTAGTATAAATTCTACATAAAATTTAATAACAATATAATTAATGACGATAAAAAATATGATTGGAAGTTCTTCATTCCGATTGAATAAAATTCAAAGTAAATTTTTCGTTAAATAAGTAAAAAAAATAGTTTTTAATTATAATTTTTGCTATTATTACAAAAAATACAGGGGGTTAATTATGTAACTTGATAATCGTCAATCGTCATCGTGAGCTCATTATTCTATTACTATAAAATGGCACTATATGGTAATGGAATAACGATGGAAACGGTACGATTGACGACTATCAGGTTACATAATTACTTCCCAGTATATAACAAAAAACGTTAGCTTCATTGGAAAGCTTATAATTTCTTCATAAAAAGGGACAGAAATAAAAACAATTTGATGTCTAATATCGCTAACATTAAATACAGGGCTTAGGAAAGATAAAATAACAACCTGTGTCAAATTTCATCATTTACATATGGGGTTTTCATCTCAAGTGACACAACTTTTAAAACCAATAGTAGTTTAGTCACAATTTTTCAACGAGATCGGTTAAGAACTTTCTGAGTTAGAGGGGGTCGTATTTTACATTTTGGTCAAACAGGTGTTATTTGCATCCATGTAACTTATTACCTAATGTTCCTAGAAAAATGTGTCCCGAGAGTTTAAGATAGCTATTTCTTTCTTCTTCTTCTGTCATCCTTCTCTTCCGTTGGAGCAATCTTTCAAAAAAAAAAAAATTTTACTTTTTTTTTTTTGCAAAATCAAAAACTTAATAGTTATTCTACAAGAATTTGGATTTCTGAACCCCCTTCTTGACCCTTATTTCGCCTGTCAAGTAAATATAATGTTGTCCCTAATATATTTATTACTTCGCAGACTTCGAGAACTTATAGTGAGCAAGTGGAGCCAGTTAGAGACTTAATGAAAACAAAACTTTTGTTTCTCTAAAACTCTTCTATAATTCATCTTTTAGCACATTTATCCTAGCTTTTACTTGAACTAAAAAATATCGCAAAAAATTATCTGGGAAGTATAGTTTCCTGTGGTCGTTAAAAGGTTAAAGCATTTTGATGCATTATGTTATTTCGGGCCATACCGTTTGTCCTGTTCCACCCTCATTTGACATGGAGCTTTAAAATTGTAAATTGACATTTTGTATCGAATTAAGTTAGCATGTGTTTAACAGAATCCAAAATGAGACATTTTTCAGTGTTAGGTTATATAGCAGGTGCCACGCCCCTTTCTCCAATACCGCCCACATTTTGTTAGAGATCTATATGATAAAACAAGATTCAGTATACAAATTTTGTTAGCATGTTGTTACATTTTATAACACATCTGCTTGGTGTTTTTAAACATCTTCAGTGCAGTTAGGGCTTTTTGTGTTTCTGAAAATTACAAGACAAAAGGGCGTTACTAACATAACTTTTTAAATATTAAAAATTTATAATTTTTTTTAACAGCAATGAATTTGTTTGTGTGTTTTTACTAATATTTAAAAAAATTGTAATGAAAACTTTTATAGTTTTTATATAAACACGTTTTTTGCTTCTCCTGTAAAATTTATAAAATGTTAGATAGGGCGTTTTGCATTTTAGGTGACGATATATATTCATGATGCCCGATCGATTTTAATACATTCTAGCGATGTCCGTCTGTCTGTCTGTGGAAAATGCTATCACGGCCAAAATATTGCACAGAGATGACTGAAACTTAACATATATGTTGGAAGTTCTCCCGAGAAGTTTGGTATTGCATTTGAGCGATATCGGTTCAGCGGTTCAAAAGTTATGAACGAAAATGTAAGCACACCTCAAAAATGTCAGTACATTCAACATAACCTAAAAATACAAAATGCTTTAATTCGGCTTCTGGTTGACATATGTGAACATAATTGAACACCAAATGGTATTTAAACAAGTACGAACATATTTTTGACAAAAAAAAAAATCGCGGATTTTTTTTTACCAAAATTTTATTTCGCGGAAATTTTTTTTCAATTTTTTTTTTCAAAAGTCATTTCCTTTTAAATAAAGTTTTCTGCAATAATCTTTTTGAAATTGTGGAGGGTATCACTACATTCGGCAAGGCCGAATTTAGAGCCCAGTCACAATTGGCACCACCGACGACGAACCACTGCAAAAGAGAGAGCGACACATTAAAATTAAGCGACAGACGGCCGGACACATTTTATAAAGAAAAAGACGCTCATATCAGTCACACATAAATTTTTTTTCTTTTGTTATCCTATAAAAGCAGGTATACAATGTTTCTTGTGTGCAACACACATACAATATATTAACTCCAATTGGAAAAATTAGCATATTTTGTTGAACATATGGCAACGCTACTTGATACAAATTTGAGAAAAATGAGAGGGTGGTGAGAGAGCACTACAAAAATAGAATATAATCTATTCTGGCGGCAGTGTGGTCGACCACAACGCGATTTTTTGCTTTTCATACAAAATGTATGAAAACATTTTGTGGTTACTGAATGTGGTGCCAATTGTGACTCGGCTCTTAACTTTTTACTTGTTTTTTACTTTGTCCGCTGTTTCAAAAAAGTAATTCACATTAAAAAATATGAAAATAATTGAACACCAAATGGTATTTAAACAAGTACGAACATATTTTTTGACAAAAAAAGAAAAAAATCGCGGATTTTTTTTTACCAAAATTTTTTTTACGGAAATTTTTTTTTCAAAAATTTTTTTTTCAAAAGTAATTTCCTTTTAAATAAAGTTTCTTGCAATAATCTTTTTGAAATTGTCGAGGGTATCACTACATTCGGCAAGGCCGAATTTAACTTTTTTAGAGCCGATTCACAATTGGCACCACATTCGGTAACCACAAAATGTTTTCATACATTTTTTATGAAAAGCAAAAAATCGCTTTGTGGTCGACCACACTGCCGCCAGAATAGATTCTATTCTATTTTTGTAGTGCTCTCTCACCACCCTCTCATTTTTCTCAAATTTGTATCAAGTAGCGTTGCCATATGTTCAACAAAATATACTAATTTTTCCAATTGGAGTTAATATATTGTATGTGTTTTGCACACAAGAAACATTGAATACCTGTTTTTATAGGATAACAAACGAAAAAAAATTGATGTGTGACTGATATGAGCGTCGTTTTCTTTATAAAATGTGTCCGGTCGTCTGTCGCTTAATTTTAATGTGTCGCTCTCTCTTTCGCAGTGGTCCGTCGTCGGTGGTGCCAATTGTGACTGGGCTCTTACTTGTTATGTCTTTCTCTTTCAGATTGTTTAATAAACAATGATTAGCTGGAGGATCCAACATGTTTAATTTTTTAATTCTGGGATTGTTCGTTCAATAGTTATAACAAGTAAAAAAGTTAAATTCGGCCTTGCCGAATGTAGTGATACCCTCCACAATTTCAAAAAGATTATTGCAAACAACTTCATTTAAAAGGAAATTACTTTTGAAAAAAAAAATTTCCGCGAAAAAAAATTTTGGTAAAAAAAAAATCCGCGATTTTTTTTTTTTTTGTAAAAAATTATGTTCGTACTTGTTTAAATACCGTTTGGTGTTCAATTATGTTCACATATGTCAACCAGAAGCCGAATTAAAGCATTTTGTGTTTTTAGGTTATGTTGAATGTACTGAAATTTTTGAGGTGTGCTTACATTTTCGTTCATAACTTTTGAACCGCTCAACCGATATCGCTCAAATGCAATACCAAACTTCTCGGGAGAACTTCCAATATATATGTTAAGTTTCAGTCATCTCTGTGCAATATTTTGTCCGCGAGAGCATTTTCCACAGACAGACAGACGGACAGACGGACATCGCTAGAATGTCTTAAAATCGATCGGGCATCATGAATATAAATACTTTATGGGGTCCCAGACCGATATTTCGATGAGTTACAAACGGAATGACAAACTTATATATGGGGCAAAACGCGTCAACGGTCCACACCAAAAAACAAATGTTGTCCGATTCAAGTATAATTTTGGCAAAATATTAGGTTAATGATAGATAGTACAAATTACAAATATAATATATATTTTTTGATGAAATATTGGCAGAGTTACAGGGTTGGGAAGTTTTGATGTTTTTTTAAAAGAATATATTTTGGTGAATTTTAATTAACACTTTGATGAAACAAAAATTATAATTTAAAAAACTAATTTTAAATGGCATTTGTGGTTTTTTTGAAAAAAATAAATTTGACCTTAAAATTCAAGGACAAAAAATTAAATTGTAATTATCTTATAAGGGTCGCACTTTTAAATTTTTATACCCTCCAACTACAGTATGAGGGTATACTCACTTTGTTATTCCGTGTGTAACGCATCAAAATATCGGTCTAGGACCCCATAAAGTATATATATTTATGATCAGTGATCGATTCTAAGACATTCTAGCGATGTCCGTCTGTCCGTCCGTCTGTTCGTCCGTCTGTCCGTCTGTAGTTAACACGATGCAGTCCAAACTAAAAGAGCTAGACTCTTGACATTTGGCACGAATATGTCTTATGTTCCTAGGCAGGTTAAGTTCGTAAAGGAGCAAAATCGGACCAGGGGGAAAAAAGTTCCCCTTTAAAGAACTAAACCAACCTCTGAAAAATACCATATTTTTTCATTATTTTCTTTGTTTTTGTTTAACAAATACAACATTTTTATGCTACAAGAAGTTCAAAGTCCTGCATTTGGACCCACAGAATTAGAAAATGTAGTTTTTTCGGTCCGCCCCCCCCCTTTTATGGGCGTGGAATAATTTTTTTTTTTAAATAATGATAAACTTGTATTTCTTTAGAGCAAAAAGTATAAGAATGAATTCTTAAACACATATTCGAGAAGAAATTCCCCCCCCCAAATTACCACTTCCGACTCCCCCCCAAAAAAAAAAAAATAAAACGCCCCTGCAATTTTTTTTTTATTTATTTGCATTTTGGAGGGTATAACAGATTCGGCACGGCCGAATTTAACACTCTCACTTGTTTTCACTAAGCCCATTAGAAAGCTTGACATTTTTTTTTAATTTCGGTTTTTTTAAAAAAAAATGGTATGTATGATACTTTATGAGAAATCAATTTTTTAGGAGTATATAACACTCAAATTGTACTGAAATTGCTTTAATCTGCATATAATAACAACAAAAATCAATGCTTGGATAAAGTGTGCGTTGTAAACACACACAACAAACGTTGCACGCATAAAAAATAAAGAAATCAGTACAGTTTGGGTGTTATGTACTTGTAAAAAAATTGATTTCTCATAAAGTATCATATATACCATTTTTTAAAAAAAAACCGAAATTAAAAAAAAAATGTCAACCCTTCCTGTGGGCTTAGTGAAAAAAATCTAAAAGTGCGACCCTTATAAGATAATTACAATTTAATATTTTGACCTTGAATTTTAAGGTCAAATTTATTTTTAAAAAAAAAAAAACACAAATGCAATTTTAAAGGCCATCAAAAATACTTTAAAAGTCGTTTTTTAAATTATAATTTTTGTTTCATCAAATGTTCAAAATGTTAATTAAAATTCACCAAAATATGTTCTTTTCAAAAACATCAAAACTTTCCAACCCTGTAACTCTGCCAATATTTCATCAAAAAATTTTATGTTTGTAATTTAGAATACCTATCATTAACCTACTATTTTACCAAAATTATACTTAAATTGGACAACATTTGATTTTTGGTGTGGACCTTTGACGCGTTTTGCCCCATATACCCTCTATCACTAAGTGGAGGGTATAAAAATAGTACCAATTTTCCCCGTTTACTACCTTTTTTGACCCAAAGTTTCATGTTCGAAAATTGAACTTCGAAACGTACTAAATTACAACTGTTTACCCTAGTGCTATTATAAAACTACATACGCTCAAAAGCCGTCAAATAATGTTTAACGTATCTGTATAAAATACATTTATTTTATACAAACAAAACATAAAATGTATTATATTTATTATTATTAACTTACTTTTATTATTTTAAATTTATACTTTTTTTGTAACTGCCAAAGTTAAAAATGTAGTGTAAATACGATGTATATTGAAAATGAATTGAAACAAACTACATAGTACTAAATGTCAAAACAAAACATAGAAAATTGAATTGAAATTGGTACTAAAAACCAATGTTAGATGGATTTAGTTTATACCATAAAAATACCACTTGAATTATAAGACTAGAACGGTGAGCATCTACAAATAAATCACTATTGAGTTAAAACACCTCAATTCAACCGAAAAAAGTAGTATTTTTGACCTTACCCCTTTCGAATTTGATGAAACTTGGAATATAGTTGGGCCCTTACAAAAAAATCATAGTGCCAAAATTTTGGACTTCTGGTAGTTTTTCTTCCCGAGATATGGGGTCTTGAAAATTGGCAAAATCGTAAATATTTGACAAAAGTGTTTTGAGATAAATAAATATAACTCAAAAAGTAATAACAATACAGGTCTCAGTCAGGTTGCAGATAATAGGTAATAAGACAGCCTTTAAAATGGCATTCCCCAAGATTTTTTTTGAAAAAGGTCAAAGGTCATTGGTTTTAACCTTAATTTTTGGAGAGCTATATCTCAAAAAACGATATTTTTAAAATTTTGGAAAAAATATATGTTGTTAAGAATCACCTATACTACTTGAGTTTAAATTTTCAGGATGGAGACTTCATTGGAACTTTTTATATTAATAGAAACATTGTGACAGGAAAGAAAAAGCGGTGTAATTTCCCTTAGAAAAAAAAAATATTTTTTTTGTCTTTGAAATTCTGGTACCAAAATTCGTTTTTCTGAATGTTTTTGACGTGCTGAGTTCAAATATGACCTTTGAACTGGTCTATCGCTATTACTTTTCAAGATATCAGCACATAAATGTGTAAAAATTGCTCAAATGCTATTGCTGTGTTTTTTTGAACATTTAGGTGCATATATCTTGAAAAGTAATAATGATAGACCAGTTCACAGGTCATATTTGGACTCACCACGTCAAAAACATTCAGAAAAATGAGTTTTGGTACCAGAATTTCAAAGACAAAAAAAATATTTTTTTTTTCTAAGGGAAATTACACCGCTTTTTCTTTCCTGTCACAATGTTTCTATTAATATAAAAAGTTCCAATGAAGACTCCATCCTGAAAATTTAAACTTAAGTAGTATAGGTGATTCTTAACAACATATATTTTTTCCAAAATTTTAAAAATATCGTTTTTTGAGATATAGCTCTCCAAAAATGAAGGTTAAAATCAATGACCTTTGACCTTTTTCAAAAAAAATCTTGGGGAATGCCATTTTAAAGGCTGTCTCATTACCTATTATTTGCAACCTGACTGAGACCTATAGTGTTTTTACTTTTCGAGTTATCTTTATTTATCTCGGAACACTTTTGTCAAATATATACGATTTTGTTAATTTTCAAGACCTCATATCTCGAATACTCGAATCACCAGAAGCCTGAAAAATTGGCAAAATCTCTTTTTTGTTAAAGTAAACCCCAGTACTTAATTTCATTTAATTTGGAGGGGGTGCGGTCAACTCCTCGGTGGAATTGAGGTGTTTTAGCTCTATTGAAATTAACACTAATTGGGTTTTTATTTTCTCTACTCTAATCCTAAAATCCCCAAACCTAACCCTAAACTTAACCCTATGATTTATAATTTCTCGACCAACGAGAAATTATAAGTTAAAAAACTGCCCCTTAATCTAGAATTTGTCAAGTCATAATCATCAATAAGGTGAGGAATCTCTTTTCACCAAATCCTCCTCAGCTGACAATCATCTGTCATATTATTTATTGGTAGCCACACCAATTTAATACATGGTCCTTCGAACCGGATCTATTCTATTTAATTTAATAAATGGTGAAGTCAATTCGGAACTTTTGATTAATAACATAACATTCAATGTTCCTCAACGTCCAACTCGTTACTTTCGTCCTTTATCACTGCAGTTTCACCGAAGTAACTACGCTAATGCTGACCCATTACGAATAATATGTAAAGACTTTAATGATTTATATAATTGCATTGATTTTTCTTTAAATGTTACCTGTTTTTTTAGCTGCCCAATCTCACATTTAGCTGGTCAAAGGGGAGCGGGAAAATCGGGATTTTTTCGTTTTTTGAGGATTTTTACCATTTCTTCAAAAGAAACTATATGAACATTTAATACAGATCGAAAGGTTTTTAGAAGACCTATCCTATTATTTCTTAAGTTCGTTATTGTCAAAAATGTGCAAAAGTTAGGGTAGTTTATATGGAGATGTATATACGTACGACTCCCAAAATCATATATAATAATCTCTATTAAAATTAAGCTGACCCGTATTTTTGCGTTTGGCGAAATTCCTGTTGATTCGGCTTTTATTCAGATTTTCCCGAGAGCCCATATTTTTCCATAAGGTGTCAACCCATTCTTAAATTTGAGATTGGGCAGCTAACAAAAAACAGGTAGCTCTTATTTTTCTCTCCTCATTCCAATATTCAAGTTTCAGGACAATCGGTGGGGCTTTGTGAAAGACCTTCCTTGTTAGTGAAGTATATATAAGTTTGTCATTCCGTTTGTAACTCATCGAAATATCGATCTGGGACCCCATACTACTACATATACTCATGATTCCCGATCGATTTTAAGACATTCTAGCGATGTCCGTATGTCCGTCTGTCTGTGGAAATGGTGATCACGCCCAAAATATTACACAAAGTTGACTGAAACTTAACATTTTTATTGGAAGTTCTCCCGAGAAGTTTGGTATTGCATTATGAACGAAAATGTAAAGAAACCTCAAAAATTTTAGTACATTCAACATAACCTAAAAATACAAAATGCTTTAATTCGGCTGCTGGTTGACATATGTGAACATAATTGAACACCAAATGGTATTTAAACAAGTACGAATATTTTTTTTCGCGGAAATTTAAAAAAAAATTTTTTTTTTCAAAAGTAATTTCCTTTTAAATAAAGTTTTTGGCAATGATCTTTTCGAAATTGTGGAGGGTAACACTACATTCGGCAAGGCCGAATTTAACTTTTTTACTTGTTATTTCTTCTTTTGCTGTTTCATTCTATCAATTAATAAAAAATAAAATACAAATGTGTATACCATATTTTGTTTCTTTCAATTTCAGCATGAAATAAAAACATTAAATAACGAAGAATTTAAAGCAACAGCGAATTGGTTGCAAATGTTAACACAGCTTATTGAAGAAACCCAAGACAACGAATGTGATACAGCTAAAGAATTCCTTCATAAATGGATGCAAGAAAGAGATAATCTAAGGTACAATATTAAAACATCGTGCGTTTACGCATATTGAACATTGAATATGTCGTTTAATCCATCTTAAAAAAAACGTATGGCGAAATGAATTTCGACATAATACGGGCCATATTAAAAAATATCAGACCGATTAGTACATAACGTCTGAAGCGTTTGTATTTAAGGGCAAGGTCTTTCCGAAAGAGCTTAGGTATTTGGAGTCACCCTGAACATTACAACTCTACGTACTTAAAGAAATTACGAATAATTTGCTCCAAATTTCAGAACCCTACGACGAATGGAAGGGGTATAATTTGCGACCTAAGAACAAAAAAAATTATTTAGCAATCGGGAAATTTTATATATAAATGGTATTGAAGCGTAGCACATATCGACGGCCCATTCCATAACATGCTAAGTCGACATAACATGTTTTGGGAGTAGCATTTCTAAATTCGTCGTTTCTTAACTTAGATTCTGTAAAATTTTGTTATTGATAGGACTATCCTATCAAAAGTTATATGCACAAATGTACTATGTATAATTTAAAAAGTTTAAAAAAACTTCATTTGTAAATGTTTTAAGTATACTTAGCATGATTCGTTTCGATTTTTTAATATTTTTTGTTTTATGCTAACAATAAGTGTTCATTCTATTTTTGTTTTATGCTAAGTGTTCTTTCTTATTGTTAGTAGTAAAAAAAAAATTTCAATATTAAATCTTTTCCAAATTAAAACATGCTATCTGAACTTAGAATATCATTGCAAGTTACTTTAATCTACTACAAATTTATAAATTTTAAATAAATTCTATTACAATTGTGATTCGAACGCAGAAGGTCTCAAGGTTCTATCTCATACCGTTCCCGAGATATCGTCAAAAAACTTTCATGGCGATTATCTCAAAACTAGCTTTTTTAGACTTATTGTTAGCATGTTTTAGAATGGAGCCGTCGATATGATCAATAAGCATTCTCCTCCAATCATCGTAGGGTTCTGAAATTAGGGGCAAATTATTCGTAATATTTTAAAGTTAATGTACCCGGCTAAAAATGAATTGTATATGAGCATATATGAACACATCTGACCATACATCATTAATTCGAAAACATACATGATCATATATGAACATATATTAAAATTGGCGCTTATTCAATATATGAACATATATGGTAAATCATATGATAATATGCGATCATATATTGGCCCATCCTTAACATAAATTATCATATATGATCGTACATGAGCTTGTATACTTTATTTTTAGCCGGGTAGTTAGTTGTTTGCTATACTTAGTATTTGGCGCAAATTACCTACCAAATCATTGACGGTCCGTGAAGTTGTCACTGGGTGTTCTCCAATTTTTAAAAACAGAAAATTTAAGTAAAAAATTCATGTTTTCATGGACCTAACGCATTCCCGAGATAGGTAAAGATGGGATGTTACTAGTTTTGTACATTTTTTAATGAGATGCAGTCTAAATTCTATTTTATTGTCATTTTGTTGCCTCACCACATCGACAATTAACAAAAAGCATTATTTCGCAAATAAATGGAGTACAAAAATTAATTTTGGATGCATGTCAACAAAAAAAATTAAAACTGAGGCTTTGTCTACCACGGGAACGTGTTACGTCCAGAAAAACATATTTTATATACATAAATTTTATATTTTAAATAAGTAGAGAACACCCAGTGACAACTTCACGGACCGTCACTGTACCAAATTAATCACGTAAAACGAAAACGATAGACGATGCATAAACGACATCAAAATACATATCGTTTTGAAGGGAAATTTGAAAGTTTTTCTTTATTATATTATTAAAGAGTGTTGTCTAACCCAGAAACATTAAAAAAATTGGAAACATTTCGATTAGTTTAGGAGCAACAAGGCTCCAAAAATCGACGATAGCTAACTATCGTTTTACGTGATCACAGTCCTGATTTTAAAACTGTTATTTTCTAAAAAATTAGCAACTATTTCAAAGTCGGTGCTTATACAAAAACATTTTTACTCACCCAAACTGTAATTTATACCAGTAGTACCCTTTAGCCAATTAAGCTGTTTCGATAAGCGCTACTCCTTGGCCAAAAACGCATTAAATCATATGTGCCAGTCAGTCTGTTAGTTTAAAATATGGCTGATGTTAGGAAGAAATTATCGTTGAGGGTGAAACTTGGTATTTTAGGACGTGTTAAATAATAATATATTTTTCTTTTTATTTCAGAAATCATACTAAAACTGTATTCAATGAACAATTTGGTAGCGTCTTCAGAACTTATCACAATCCTACATATTTTTCAAGGCGTCTATTTAGGTTTGCCGATATTTATACTAGTGATATAACAAATTTGTTAAATTACTCAATTTCTCATACGTTTTATCCTCGAAGAGGTGTAATGCCACATGAATATATGTCATACTTTATGTAAGATAATATCATTACATGTATGTATATCTACGGGAAGAAGTAGTTGGAATTTGTTTATTATAAAATAAGTGCCATGATTAATGAAATTGAAACTAGTTCGAATATTTAATTGAAATTATTAATGTTATTTAGTTTAATAATTAACCATATCGATTATATATTTAATAATATTGTAATTTCTATTTATTTATTTATGATTTACAACAAACTAGCCTAAGAGCCTGAAAACGAATTTAATGTAATAAAACAAACAAATTGAAAATCAGTTAAGGCTTACATCGTGACTTTTTCAAAATGATTTTGCAAAACGTAAACTATAGTTTGAATTATCGTTCCGAAAATCTCACGATCTAAACAAGGTTAAGTTGGTATGAAAATTTAGCACCCTTATTCATAATGAAAATTTAACATTGTGTTTTATTTGAAACTGTATTGGGCAATTTTAGATTTATTTAATGGATGACTATTAGACGGAAGATATATCTGTTGACAACTAAAAAATGGTTTTAAAATACATTCAGCGACAATTGCTATCGACGCGACATCAATTAATTGTAATTTTGAATGTATATTTTTCAAGGATGGGTACCAATTTGATAAAAAGTATTGGTTTTTAAAATTATATTAGTATTGGTAGTGGGATTGGTTTTCATTTTTTGTTGAATTGGTATAGGTTTCGGTATTGGTTTTGAATTATTGAGTCATTTGGTATTGGTTTAAGCCTCAAATCGGGTTTTAATAAGCATTGGTTTTTATCTTATATCGGTTTTGGTATTTGTATGCAAAAGGTTTTGTCGTTAATATTAAATAATTTAACGTACGTCATCCTTTTGTCCGCCCCACAGTTGAGAAAAATATATTTTTATGTCCAATTTTTAACCAAATTTAGTTTTTTTTTGTTTTTTTGTTTTTTCGGACATGGTGGATTTTTATACCCTCCACTTAGTGATAGAGGGTATATATAAGTTTGTCATTCCGTTTGTAACTCATCGAAATATCGGTCTGGGACCCCATAAAGTATATATATTCATGATGCCCGATCGATTTTAAGACATTCTAGCGATGTCCGTCTGTCCGTCTGTCTGTCTGTCTGTCTGTCTGTCTGTGGAAAATGCTCTCGCGGACAAAATATTGCACAGAGATGACTGAAACTTAACACATATATTGGAAGTTCTCCCGAGAAGTTTGGTATTGCATTTGAGCGATATCGGTTCAGCGGTTCAAAAGTTATGAACGAAAATGTAAGCACACCTCAAAATTTCAGTACATGCAACATAACCTAAAAATACAAAATGCTTTAATTCGGCTTCTGGTTCACATATGTTAACATAATTGAACACCAAATGGTATTTAAACAAGTACGAACATATTTTTTGACACAAAAAGAAAAAAAACGCGGATTTTTTTTTTTTACCAAATTTTTTTTTCGCGGAAATTTTTTTTCAATGTTTTTTTTTTTTCAAAAGTAATTTCCTTTTGTTTGCAATAATCTTTTTGAAATTGTGGAGGGTATCACTACATTCGGCAAGGCCGAATTTAACTTTTTTACTTGTTTAAGAATGATTTATTTTTCTTTATCTAATATTAAGGTATTTTTTCTTTAAAAAATTTAATAGGCAATGGTATTAGAACCCCTTTTTAATGATGTAAATAGCATTTTTTTCATACCAAAAATTTTTTCATACCAAAAAAAAATTTCACCAAATTTTTGCTAAAATTATGCTTGTCGATGTTAAAGTAACATAATTAATTTTTTATGTAAAATAACCAAGTAACTTGTACAATAACGCAAATTACTTGCACAAAAAAATTATCGAAAGAAAACTGAGAAAAAAAAAACAAATACAGACCGCCATTTTAATTTGTATTTTAGTGTGCGTGGTTCGTTTATTTTTTGTGTTATAAAAACGTAAAAAGGAAATTGATAAATAAAATTAAAATAAATTAATAAAGAAAAATAAATAATAAGTTTTTTAAAAGATAAATAAATGTAAGATACAAAAATGCAAGTTAATTTTGCTGTCATAACTTAAAACACCATTAATTTAGCAAAACCAATGGAGTCCCAGACGTATGTTTCGATGAATTAGAAATGGAATGAAGACACCAATAAGGTTTAATAGATTTTTAGTTAAAAATTTGTGTTTGGTAATAATTTTCTATTTTTACAGGGTACTGGTAAATAAATTTTTGAAGCTATGGCGAATCCTTCACTACAATAAAAAGCGTGGGCACCAGTTCTGCCTTTAGTTATACACTCAAAAAAGTATGTCGGTAAAATCTACTACAAAAGACAGTTGTTTTGACTACATTTTGTCGTTGAAAAGGCGTCCACTACATATTACGGTAAAAACAACTGAACATGTTGTTGTTTTTAACTATTGATTTTCAACTACAAAATGTAGTAAAAACTACTACAAAACTGTTTAATACAGTTGTTTTTTCTACAATTGCCTGAAATTTTATTTAAAAAATTTCTTAAACGTTTAAATGATTGATATTTATTTAAAAAGCAATACATTTCAGTTGGTTGTATAGAATTTCGACATGATGACATTTTTTTTGATGTATTTATCTGGAATTATAGAAGAAAAAAATTATATTAATAAAATGTTAAACAAAATAAATTGATTGTATTTACCTTTGTTTTTTTAATAGTTCATTTCAAATTTTCACCGCTACTGATCAAAATTGGTCTGGAATAAAAAAAAACGAAATGCTTTGGCAAAATGGATTTATAAAAAAAAAGAATTAATTTGCAATGTTTCAAAAAAGTATGTACCTGTTCTGTTGTGTATACAAAGAAAAGAAAGATGGCAAGCTCATAAGAAAACAAAACACTTCATACATTTTATTTTGTTTTTTTTTATTCGATTGGTTTTTACGCACGCTTATGTGAGCGCTATATTATACACACTTGTTATCTCATTTATCCACTTATTTTCTTTCGCTCAAGAATATTTTTCCAAAAACATATTTTTTGTTATAATTAAATTTAATAAATTGTAATTTAATTTATTTAGATATTATTTATTCGGCATAAAAATAATTCCTTCCGCATCCCGCACGACCAACCCGTTCGACACATTCGTTTGCAATAAAAATTTCTAGAAAAAACGAGTTTTTAGAAAAAAAAACTAAAAACAACTACATAAATCAACTATTGCTACAGTGTAGTGTAGTTTTTGTATTTTTTGAAACTACTACAAAAAAAAGTTGATTGAGATTTTTTCATACAAAAACGACCGAAATTGTAGTTAAAAACAACAGCTACTACTTACTACACAAACAACCGTCATGTAGTAACTGCAATAATTTTCTGAGTGTATAATTAAAAACGCAAAGCCAATAGTGTCCAGACCTGTTTTGATGAGTTACAAATGGAAATACAAAGTAAGTGTTCCTCCATACCAAGAGACTAATGGGATTTACTAGGTTTTTAAATTACAAATTTGTGTTTTGTAATAATTTTCTATTTCTTTTAAATAAACTCCCCAGCAAAAAAAGAGCTTACCATTCACTACAACATTCACCACAACTTATGAACCAGATGTACTTCTTCTTCAACTGAAACATTGATGAATTTAATATGGGCGTGACACACAAAGTATGTTCTTTTTATCGCCACTTTTCAGTGGCGAAAGATTGACACTTAAGTATAACATATATCACTAGTGTTCTTATCACAACTTCTGAAGTAGTGATCCGGATGTTAATTTAACTCGACCTTTTGGAAGCCCTTTTTTCATCACTTCTTTAGAAGTACATATTTCTTGGCATTTTGAGTGTGATTATGTCATTTTTATTTGGTGATTTAGAACTTCTAAATTAGAAGTTCTTTTTTCACTTATTTTTGTAAGATTGATTGAAAGAGTATTTTTTTGTAATATTTACACTAAAAACACTGTTCGACAGCAAAAACCTTCCAGTGAAATTTCTAACTGGTCCTTATAGATTTTGGTCTCCTGCTTCCAAATCTACCGTCCAAATTTTTCTAGCACGTACCGTTTTTGAGATATTCGCTGTTAAAAAGTAAAAAAGCACTTTTAGGGGTCCACTGTTACGTATTCTTACGTTGCTTCCACGAAATAGGACTGGATTTCATATAAAATGGACCTCCTGATTCCAAAACTGCAATCCACAATTTTCAAGGATGTTCTGTTTTTGAGATATTCGCGTTTGAAAATTTTAGTGTGATTTATAAAGAATATAAGTGCGTAACAGTAGAGTTTGAGTTTTTCAAACGCCAATATTTCAAAAACAGTACGCGATAGAAAAATTTGGATACCAGATTTGGAATAAAGATGTCTTATTTTTACTAAATCGAGTACTATTGTGTTTGAGCAACTTAAGAATACGTTACAGAGGTAAATATTTCCAACAAGAGTTAGGAGCGAACAGAAGCTAAAATCACCGGCTATCCAAGCAAGCCAGTGGAAAAACAAAAATAAAAAACACAGTTATTAGGTTGGTGATCTCTTGACCAGAAAATACCTAAATCTCAGTTTATATTTACTTTCCTTTATTTTTTCAATAAATAAATATGGCGAACAAAGATGCCGAAAATGCACAATTCAACTTATTGCCTCTAGAACCAAAAAACGAGTAACAAGCCGCGGGCAAAGTTAGATATCACAAAAAAAAACAAAGAAAATGCCAATTATAAAATAAAATGTGATGACACCAGCACACTCTGTATTTGAAAATCCAATAAGACTTCTACAGTGGGACCTCGCTAACGCTCACATAAACATCCCGGCCGCCTTGCAGTACTGCAAAACAAATATTTCTTCTCCTAATTCGCCTATGAAAAAATAAAAGATAAAAAAAACAAAGAGAAAACCCGTTAAATTCAAAATTGGGAAATCCATTTATTTTTTTGGGGAAAAAAAAAAAAAAAAAAAAAATTAAGATTAAATAAGTAAAAATAAATAACATCCTCTATGGACTTGAGCCAATCGCTTTCTTCAAATAGCCACCAGCAGATCCACTCACATAAGTGAAAGAGAAACAACAAAATTGCATATATATAAAAAAAATATAAAAACTAAAAAGTATTTAAAAAGAAAAAAAAGAAAACAAACTCAAATAAATATCATGGTAAATACAAAGCCAAAAATACTTCCGTACATTTATGGAGAACATGATCCTGTAATAATGTAGCCAAATATCGTAAATTGTGCTAACGGTTTGCCAAAAGAGCCACCCATAATCCCGTTCCGAATTATACGGGGATAAATATCACCACCCAACGTAATGTGCACTGGAGCAGCAACGTGAAATTGTGGATCAGCTAGCTGCAAACCCGGAAACTCGTCCACAATTCTTGAATCTATCGACTTCTGGGGAGTAAGCACGGTGTGTTTTCTACGAACTTCAGCATAAGTGTCGACCGTTGAACTCATTCCATGATTGCCCCGAATGCTTATCAAACATCTCTCTTTGTTTCCAACACGAACAGTCTTCGTTCCAAGGCGACGGGCTATTTCTTCCGAAATTATTGAGCATTCTGCACCGGGATCAATTAAAGCTCGATCAAACACGTACCTCTCATTAGAAACAATCTTTATTACAGCTGTTGGTCTCAACGTAATCATTTCCCTTACGTGATACATGGGCAACGATACGGCACTCTGGAGTTCACTTCTACGTTTGCCACTATTTTTCGGTGCAGGCTTTCTCAAGCTCCTCGACTGGCTTGGAACCAAAGCTTGGGACGTACTAGGTCCCTCGCGGTTATGACCATTGGACGAACGAGGTCCCCTGGCTGAGTATTGGGACGAACTAGGTCCTCGACTCTTAGGGCGGGTAGACGAACTAGGTCCCCGATTTAAACGTTTCACTCCAGTTTCCTTTCGGGCGGACGTACGAGGTCTCGTACCCGGTTTATGGAGCAACGTATGGTGCATATCACCACAGCGCTTACATTTCCCAGTACTTTCACAAGTACGCCAGGTATGATCATGACTGAGACATCCCGCACAATACTTATAAATAGAGACCAGCTGCATCCGCTCCTGATAGTCCCCTTGAAGGAACCTTTTACAAAACCGCAAGGGGTGATCTTTTAGGCATACCCTACAAACCATCTTGTTGCCGCGACGACGACCTTCAGCGTACTTTTTGGCTGATACCATGATACTAAAAATTACCAGTAGAGAAAAAAAAGAAAAAAAAACTAATAAGTTGGAAGAACTACAAGCTTCACAACTGGTCTTACCACTAAGCCACGCTCTGTCTTTAATTCCACAACTCTAACGTGACCATCTTTTCCCATACGCAGTTTTACCACTCGGCCTAACCGCCACTCATTCGTCGGTAAATTATCTTCCCTAATGACGACCATATCATTAATCTCAATATCCTTTCGCAAAAATTTCCATTTATTTCTTTTTTGCAAATCTTTCAAATACTCATCTTTCCATCTCGTGCATAAACGTTGATTCAATGCCTTTACCCTTTGCCAACGATTTACGATAGAAGCAGGTGCTTCCGAAATAACTGTTTCTGGTGGCGACAACAAGGGGCCGCCGATTAAAAAGTGGCCAGGTGTTAAAACATCTAAACAATCTGCGCTGTCCGACAGAGGGCATAAAGGTCTTGAATTTAAACAAGCCTCAACACGAGCTAACAATGTTGAGAATTCTTCAAATGTGTATTTTAAGCCCCCAGCAATTCTCCTAAAATGGTGCTTAAAACTTTTGACCCCTGCCTCCCAAAGGCCACCCATATGGGGTGCACTAGCCGGGTTGAAGTGCCAATTGAGACCCTGAACCCCATAACTTGCGTTGACCTCAGAACCTACACTACGAAGGAAATCCTGCAATTCAGATTTAAGAGCTTTAGACGCCCCAACAAAATTAGTCCCGTTATCCGAATGCATGCTCCTAGGATAACCACGACGTGAAACAAACCTCGCAAATGCTGCTAAAAAGGCTGGTGTGGACAGACTACTGACGGCTTCCAAATGAATCGCTTTGGTAGCAAAACACACAAACAAACAAACATAGCCCTTGGTAATTAGACACGCTCGACCAGTATAATTTCGGATGTCAAAGGGACCAGCGAAATCTACTCCAGCTTCAGTAAAAGGACGTGAAATAATTGTCCGGGCCACGGGAAGAGCTGCCATTATTTGGCTTTGAGTAGCTTTTTTCTGTAAGGTGCAAATTTTACAACGACCTAAAACGGTTTTTATTAGGTTCTTAGCGTGTGAGATATAAAACTCAGTGCGTAGCACTCGAAGCATCAATTGATTTCCGCCGTGTAACGTAATTTTATGTATAAAAGTAACGACCAGCAATGCAAATTGGCAACCCGAAGGTAAAAGCATAGGGAACCTCTCACCGTATGTTAAATTCGGAGCATTGGCCAAACGCCCCCCAACTCGAATTATACCCTTGTCATCCAAAAACGGATTTAAATTTAGTAGTTTGCTGTTCAAGATCGGCGTGTTATTTGACAACTTGAAATACTCATCGGAAAAAAAGGCCTTCTGCGCTACTATAATGAGCCTTTCCTTCACCGATTGAATCTCGTCACCTGTGATCTCTTTAGGAAAACAAGTCTCCTGTCTAAGAATAAGCTTTAACCCTCTCACTACTAATGCCATCACTCGCAACGCTCTTGAGTATGATGAAAAACGATCTAATAAATCATAAAACGCTTTAAAATACGCAAAGAAGGCTTGGTGTCTCCGTTCCTCTTCTCTTGTTCCAAAATCTGCTATAACCGAGTTAGCCCAACTGTTATCAGAAGAACACAGCCACACCGGGCCGTGCCACCATAAATGATTTTCGGCTAACTCCTGTGGACGAACTCCACGGCTTATTAAATCTGCCGGATTATCCTTGGAGCTAACGTGCCTCCAGCTCTCTTTACCCGTTTTTTCAACTATTTTTGATACTCTGTTTGCAACAAAGGTTGTCCAAGTATTTGACGGCTTCTGAAGCCAAGCAAGAACTATAGTTGAATCACTCCACGTGTAAAATTGAGTGTTATTCTCATCTAAATTCAAATCCCCCTTGACTGCCACTACCAAGTTTGCCAAAAGAACGGCACCACATAGCTCCAACCTAGGTAAAGAGACTGTTCTGAGAGGAGCGACCTTAGATTTTGCCAACAACAAATGTGTCTGTACTGAGCCGTCTTCATATTGAAGGCGAACATAGACACAAGCGCCATATGCCTTTTCCGAAGCGTCAGAAAAGCCATGAACTTCCAACTTCGCCGTTGGTTTAAAACCCACCCAACGAGAAATAGTTATTCTATCGATATACTCATAGTCTTCAAGAAACTGCCTCCATCTTCGACAGCTACTCTCTGACACATATTCATCCCAATCGGTTTTTTCACACCAAATTGTTTGCATTAACATCTTTGCAATAATCACAATGGGCCCTAACCAACCAGCGGGATCAAAAAGTTTAGCAATAACAGATAAAACTTCTCGCTTTGTAAATTTTTCCTTCTTCGGAATCGGAGAAGTAGAGAAATAAAATCGATCCTGTTTAGCGTTCCATCTAATACCCAGCGTTTTCGTGGTGCCTTCGTCGTCGATATCTAAAAAATTTTCACGTAAAAGATGATCCGCAGGCAGACCTCGAAGAATGCGTTCATCATTTGAAGTCCATTTCCTCATAGAAAATCCTGCCGATGATAGCGCCAATATTAACTCGTCGCGAGCTCTTATAGCCAAGGACACGTCATGAGTTCCTGCCAGAGCATCGTCGACATACATCATCCGACGCAAAATTTTTGCCGCTAAAGGCCATTTATCCTCAACATCGTTGGCTAACTGGTGCAAAGTCCTTATTGCCAAAAATGGGGCACAATTAACCCCAAAGGTTACAGTTTTAAGTTCAAAATCCTTCAAACTGTCATTCGGATCATCACGAAATAAAATCCGTTGAAATTTCGCTTCCTTTGGTTCCAACAAAATTTGGCGGTACATCTTTTCGATATCGCCATTTAAAACGTATCTGTAGAAGCGCCATCGTACAATAAGTAGCATTAAATCATTTTGTAAAACCGGGCCAGTAAACAAAATATCGTTAAGGCTTAAACCAGAAGACGAACGACTCGATGCATTGAAAACCACCCTAACTTTTGTAGACGAGCTTTCAGGCTTAAAAACTGCATGATGGGGTAAATAAAACGAATTTAAAGAATCCAACTCATTATGATGGACCTGAGTCATATGACCCAAAACGGCATACTCGGATAGAACATCATCATAAATCATCTTTAAAGATGAGTTCTTCAGAAGAGATACCTCATTCCGCAGAAACTGACGCTGAGCCTTCTCCCGAGAAGCTCCTAAGCCGCTGTCAACCAAATACTGCGGTTTAAAAGGTAGAGAAACCACATAACGCCCATCAGAATTACGCTTAGTTGTCTTCCTAAAATGGTCCTCACAATACTCGTCTTCAGGAGTTGATTCTAAGGCCATTGGAGGCTCTTCTATGGTCCAAAATTTCTCCAATTGTCTACTAAGACCTACTTCTGCATGAAACGAAACATAAGTAGTAAAAGCTCCTTGAGTTACGTTTGGTAGAGGACCGGTCAAAATCCATCCGAAAATGGTTTCCTGAGCCATCAAATCCCCCAAGATATTCTTTTTGACACCATTAAGCATAATCTTCGAATAAATGTCCCCTCCAATCAATAGGTCCACTTGATTGCTTTTACAAAAATTAGGGTCAGCCAACTCAATACCCAGCAACGAAGATTCGCGTGAAATGTCAACCGACTGGCTAGGCAAATTCCCAGTCAATCGCGGAAGTACCAGACCATCAACATTTAACCTGATTTTATGATCAAGTGGAGAACTCAACGACAGAGCGCATTGTTTTTGTACTGAACCAGCCAAAGCGTTGTTCAGGCCTGAAACTTGAGCGTTTATGCTCCTGTATGGCAAATTAAGTCTTCTCTGCAGTTTCTCTGAAATAAAAGTCGCTTGAGAGCCCGAATCCACGAGGGCTCTAGCTTTAAAAACTTCCCCACGATGAACAATGTTAACCATTGCCGTTCCCAAAAGTATCTGTTTTGACGTAGTCGCGAAACAATTTTGGACGCTTGTGCTATGTGCCACTGCCTCACTAGTACTTGGCCGATCATTATGAACTAGATTAGAATTTTCAGACACTTCCCTATGTAAAAGAGAATGATGCTTCAACTTGCACGTTAAACAACTAAAATTACTTTGACACGAGTTTAGTTTGTGGCCATCACTTAAACAATTAATACAAAGATTATGCCTTTTAACCACAACAAATCTTTCCCCAGGATTCATTTCCAAAAATTTGGGGCATACTTTCAACAAGTGATCACTACCACATATCTCACAAGATTTCCTTGCCACTTTAGTGGGATACGACTTAACTCCCTTCTTAAAATTAGAATGCGTTTCAACATTACGCTTGCCATACGACTTTGGTTGTTCCAAACTCCTTATTTCCGAAACAGTTTCCAATGATTGAAACCGAGAAGTCAAAAAACTATCCAAATCAGACCATTTCGAAATTTCAGTCTTATCCTTTACCGTTTGTTCCCAAAGCGACAGTGTGAGAACGGGTAAGTTAATCGAGCACAAATAAACGAATATTGGGTCCCAGTTAGAAATATCTATCTCATGCAACCGAAGTGCCGATATCGAATTATTGATGTCCCTTTGCAGTCTTTTAATTTCACTCGACGATTCAGAATTGACCGAATCGAGATTGAACAAAATTTTTAACTGACTGTTCACCAAAATCCTTTTATTTTCGTACCTGTCTCTTAAGTTATCCCAGGCACCCTGAAAACCCGAATTCGTAAGGGGCGATTTCTTCACTATTTCCAAGGCCTCACCACTAGTGAACTGACGCAAATAAAAAAGTTGGGCTACTGGTGATATATCAGCTTCATTAATGTAAACCGCCGTGAACATATCACGAAACGAAGGCCAAGTCTGATAATCACCATCAAAAACTTCCATAGTGCATGGTGGTAACTTCATTTGGTGTTTTCTCAGTTGGGTTTCAATAGAGTTAGAAAACTCACTACAATGACCTCCCCGTTTTGTCGAAGACATTTCCGATTTATCACAAAAAGACTGCGATAATTCCCCCATAAGCGCCGCAACCGTAATGTACCCCGAACGACAATTGCTAAAAAGCTGCCGCGCCGAATCGCGGTCTTCCTCCGAGTCCTCCTCAAGGTTATTCGTTGCAAATTCTCCATATGCAGATTTTACCATTTCCCAAAGAGATTTAAACTCCTCCTTCTGAAGTTCAACCGAAAAAATAGTAGTACTCCCTTTAGGGCTTGAGTTATACTCCTTCTCAAAATCAAGAAATATTTCCGCGGTTTTCTGAAATTTTACTAATTTACGGGATTTCGGCATTTTCAGATCAAATAATTACTTTAAACACGAAGAATAAAAAAAAAAGACAAAATGTTCCGATTTAATCCAAAGAAAAACTATTATTAAAAAAAATTACAATAATAAAATTACACGTGAGATAACGATATAGAATTAATATTGAAATCTGGTCAGAAACTAACAGGACTCTTTTTAAATTTTCATACAAAAAATATATATTTTCAAAAAATATAAATTGCTGAAGAATTAATACCTTCAATGATCTGTCGCTTAATATTTTTCTTTAAAATTTCCCTGACGATAAACTTCAACGATCGTGAAATTCAATTTTCAAATTGATGTTTCGAAAAAGAGGGCAACAAATGAAATTATCCTTTTACTGCACTGGATTCCAAAATTTCAAAAACTTTATTCCGACGATCCCTTAAAAGAACCGAACACCAGTAAAACTGCGTAATGGGTTTATAACCCAAAGGAACACTTACTAATTTTCTCGCAAGTGAATACACTCTTTTATACGCCTGCCGTAAAACTTAACTAGTTCAAGCTTAGTTCCAATATACAATATCAAATTTTCGGTTAAAAAAAAAACAAAAAATTTCAAACTTTCAATTTGGTACACTTTGATGAAATGATACTTTTGCAGCTCTGCACTAGATTTCGAATGCACTCTTCAATACCCCTGGTGTTAAGCTTAACCAACTTAGTTTCAAACACCAAATTTTCGGTTTAGAAAAGAAAGGACAAATATTTTAAGATTTTAATTCATTCCGATTAAATGGTACTTTAACAGCTCTGCACTTGACTCCGAAAAATATTTTTATATATAAGAAATAAAAATCTTTATATATGCAACAAACACAAACAATACAAGTATGAAAAAAAAATATTTTACAAAAACCAAATTTTACCCAACGTACCTAATTATTTGGATCTCTACTGTAGCACAAAAGACATACACACTCACTTGTATATATTGATATGCAGTTTTTTTTACACTTTTTATTCTCTTCTGCTTCTTTAGTTATTTGTCATTGGCACTTGTATGAAGGTAAATATATTTTCTCTATTGCAATTGCAGAACCGTTTTTTTTCTTTTAATATTTATTTGTTGTAAAGTACACAAAACGAATAAAATAAAAAAAAATAACAAATAAAAGCAAAGTAAATAATGCACTATGAAATGGAAAACGAAATACTGCCGAATGGAATGTGATTGTAATTGACAGATGGTAAGACAGAGTTGTTTTATCAAAGATCAGACCGGGTGACTTAGATATTAAAATTAGTACGTTATTATGATAATACGGTTCGTTATATTATGCAGTATTATCTAGGTACTTTTTACCTCTAATTAATCCAATATGTTTTTCTTTTTCAAAATGTTATTGGATTTTCCTTGAGGGTTATAAATAAAAATCAAAAAAGCACTTCACCTTATTTTCTGCTGTGTTTTTACCAACAAAAGCTTCTTCCTCCCAAGATTATCCGGTTCGATTGGACCAATAAATATTTCCAACAAGAGTTAGGAGCGAACAGAAGCTAAAATCACCGGCTATCCAAGCAAGCCAGTGGAAAAACAAAAATAAAAAACACAGTTATTAGGTTGGTGATCTCTTGACCAGAAAATACCTAAATCTCAGTTTATATTTACTTTCCTTTATTTTTTCAATAAATAAATATGGCGAACAAAGATGCCGAAAATGCACAATTCAACTTATTGCCTCTAGAACCAAAAAACGAGTAACAAGCCGCGGGCAAAGTTAGATATCACAAAAAAAAACAAAGAAAATGCCAATTATAAAATAAAATGTGATGACACCAGCACACTCTGTATTTGAAAATCCAATAAGACTTCTACAGTGGGACCTCGCTAACGCTCACATAAACAAGAGGAGACCCAAATATTTCAGTATTCAAACGCGAGTATCTTAAAAACCTTACGTGATAGAAAAATTAATTTCATTGATAATCAAACGTATATATGGGGCATTCCATGTGAAATCGGACACTTTGAAAAACTTTTTTTTTAGATTTTCCCAATTTGTTTACAGTTTTTAGTACCCTTCGAAAACTCCTTCGTGGTAAATTTTCAAATTTTTTTGATGACCCGTTCAAAAGATATCGAATTTTTAAAAATTGGTAGTTTGTTCCTTTACTCAAACTTCTTTTAATCATAACTTCTTCAATAATGGTCCAAATTTCAAATTTTTTTTTTCAAAATTTTTGTTTTTTTAAGTACATTCTAAAAAAAAATCCCAAAAAATTCTTAAAAGCGCTCTAGTATGCGATTTTTAAGTTTTAAAATTTAAATCTCATTTTTGAAAATGTTTGTACTCTTCGATTTTTTTGAAATTTTTTTGTGTAAAACTTCTATCAATTCTACAAATTTTTTGCCCAGGAGGATCGTGGGATAACGATTATTACTATTTTTTAAAATTTTTTGAAAAAAAATTATTGTAATTTTCCAATCTTAAAATCATTTTTACTGCTCCAATGGTGCGTCATAGAGGGGTCCTTTATAAGACCGACCCCCATTAATTTTTACGTCTTAACATTTCTTTGGAACAAACTAATACCCTATCTCCAATTTCTAAGGGGGCTCCCACACAAAACGACATTTTTTAAAATTTGTTCCAACCGCTCTAACTGCCCTAATATTGCCCTTAGAGCAACAAAATGTATGACCGACCCACAATATTTTTTTAGTCCAAACATTTTCTTTGAACACACCTACCCTCATCTTAAACTGTTAAGGTGGTGCCCATACAATTTTTTTTTAAATTTTGCAAATTTGTTTTATTTAATCATCTTCTACCGGTCCAATGGTGCGTCCGAGAGGGGTCATTAGTGAGACCGACCCCCATTTATTTTTACCCTACAACATTTTTTTTAAAACATACCTACGCCCTATCTCCACTCCCTAAGTAGGCTCCCATACAAATAACAGTTGGAGCAAATTTTATAAAAATGTAATTTTGTATGGGAGCCTACTTACGGAGTGGAGATAGAGCGTAGGTATGTTTTGAAAAAATGTTGTAGGGTAAAAATAAATGGGGGTCGGTCTCACTAATGACCCCTCTCGGACGCACCATTAGACCGGTAGAAGCTGATTAAATAAAACAAATTTACAAAAAATAAAAAAAATTGAATGGGGACCGCCTTAACAGTTAAAGATAGAGGGTAGGTGTGTTCAAAGAAAATGTTTGGACTAAAAAAATATTGTGGGTCGGTCATACATTTTGTTGCTCTAAGGGCACTATTAGGGCAGTTAAAGCGGTTGGAACAAATTTTAAAAAATTTCGTTTTGTGTGGGAGCCCCCTTAGAAATTGGAGATAGGGTATTAGTTTGTTCCAAAGAAATGTTAAGACGTAAAAATTAATGGGGGTCGGTCTTATAAAGGACCCCTCTATGACGCACCATTGGAGCAGTAAAAATGATTTTAAGATTGGAAAATTACAATAAAATTTTTTAAAAAAATTTAAAAAAATAGTAATAATCGTTATCCCACAATCTTCCTGGGCAAAAAATTTGTAGAATTGATAGAAGTTTTACACAAAAAAATTTCAAAAAAATCGAAGAGTACAAAAATTTTCAAAAATGAGATTTAAATTTTAAAACTTAAAAATCGCATACTGGAGCGCTTATAAGAATTTTTTGGGATTTTTTTTTAGAAAGTACTTAAAAAAACAAAAATTTTGAAAAAAAAAAATTTAAATTTGGACCATTATTGAAGAAGTTATGATTAAAAGAAGTTTGAGTAAAGGAACAAACTATCAATTTTTAAAAATTCAATATCTTTTGAACGGGTCATCAAAAAAATCTGAAAATTTACTACGAAGGAGTTTTCGAAGGGTACTAAAAACTGTCAACAAATTGGGAAAATCTAAAAAAAAAGTTTTTCAAAGTGTCCGATTTCACATGGAATGCCCCATATGTACTTTGAATTAAAAAAGGAGCAATTATAGAGATCACAAAACTATAAAAATTCACGGCGAATTGATTCACAATTTTGCTTTGACCACAAGCCTATACCTCAATTTTCTAAAAAGCTTAAACAATCTTTAATAATGTGATGCAGCAACATCCGCTTTAGTTCGTAAATGTATTTATTTAATTTAGGACCAACTTTTTATACCCTACACCACACTGTGGTACAGGGTATAATGAGTTTGTGCTGATGTTTGTAACTACCCGAAATATTGGTCCTAGACCCACTTTTAAGTATACCGATCGACTTAGAATCACTTTTTGAGTCGATTTAGCGATGTCCGTCCGTCTGTCCGTCCGTCCGTCTGTCTGTCCATGTAAACGGTGTAAACACGATACAGGTCGCAATTCTCGATCAATTGACTTGAAATTTTAAACTTAAGCCTCTTTTGGCCCAAGGACGAAGCCTATTGAAATTGGAAAAAATCGGTCCATATTTAGACCTAGCCCCCATACAAAGGTCCTCTTTAGTTTTGGCTCAAATGACTCTAATAGTCGCATTTTAATATGTATCTTTTCAAAATTTGGCAGGAATTAATGTTTTATACACACAAATCACCATTCCGAATTTTAAAGAAATCGAACCAGTTCTTCTAGTAGCCCCCATACAAACCACCTTCCCGATTTTCACATAAATCTCTCAATTTTCATGAAAATAGAAAATATTTAATTAAAATTCTGTTTGTGTATGTTAAACGCGTACTTTAATAACCTTATCAAATCTAATTATCATCGGACCATTTTGGACTTAGGTCCCATGTGGAAATTTCGCCCGATATTCAGTTGAAGCGATTTATTGTCAACAAAAAGAAGCCTATTCCACTCAAATTTGATTAGTGATTGCTTTTTACACTTATTAAAGATTTGACAAAATATAGATCTAATCAGTCCATGTTTGAACTTGGGACCCATGGTCCGGGAAACTCTGGTGTAGGGTATTATATAGTCGGTCTTGACCGACTATAATTTTCTTACTTGTTTTGATATAGATATGAAATTTACCTACCATATAATACCCTACACCAGAGTTTCCCGGAAAATGGGTCCCAAGTTCAAACATGGACTGATTAGATCTATATTTTGTCAAATCTTTAATAAGTGTAAAAAGCACTCACTAATCAAACTTGGAATAGGCTTCTTTTTGTTGACAATAAATCGCTTCAACTGAATATCGGGGGAAATTTCCACATGGGACCTAAGTCCAAAAATGGTCCGATGATAATCAGATTTGATAAGGTTATTAAAGAACGCGTTTAACATACACAAACAGAATTTTAATTAAATATTTTCTATTTTCATGAAATTTGAGAGATTTATGTGAAAATCGGGAAGGTGGTTTGTATGGGGGCTACAAGAAGAACTGGTCCGATTTCTTTAAAATTCGGAATGTTGATTTGTGTGGATAAAACATGATTACCTGGCAAATTTCGAAAAGATACCTATTAAACTGCGGCTATTAGAGTCATTTGAGCCAAAACTAAAGAGGACCTTTGTATGGGGGCTAGGTCTAAATATGGACCAATTTCAATAGGCTTCGTCCTTGGGCCAAAAGAGGCTTAAGTTTCAAATTTCAAGTCAATTGATTAAGAATTGCGACCTGTATCGTGTTTACACCGTTTACATGGACAGACAGACGGACGGACGGACGGACGGACGGACATCGCTAAATCGACTCAAAAAGTGATTCTAAGTCGATCGGTATACTTAAAAGTGGGTCTAGGACCAATATTTCGGGTAGTTACAAACATCAGCACAAACTCATTATACCCTGTACCACAGTGTGGTGTAGGGTATAAAAATTTATCAATAATCGATTTTCGTCTTTTCGATTTTTTAAGCTCTAAATAAAGAGAAATGAAATGCCATTACCAAATTTTGTCACCATTTTTGCAAAACCTAAATCTATTTGAAGCTGGACGTAGAAAAAATTGCATACTTCGTGTATCACCCTCATTCTAATTGTTTCAGTTGAAAAAGAAGTTCATATGTTGTGGTGATTTGTAGTGTCCGACCAAATATTCGGCTTCGGCCTCGGCTTCGGCCAAAAAGCACTATTCGGCCACTATTCGGCTTCGCCCACAATTTTGGCGGATAGGCCGAATAGCGAATAATTGTATAACACAAAAACATTTTACTAAGTGTTTTTGCAACTAAAAACATTTTTTTTTTTAATATTCGGCTTCGGCTTCGGTTTGGCCGAATAGTGAAAATTTGGTCGAATATTCGGCTTCGGCTTCGGCCAAAAAAGGTGTATTCGGTCGGACACTAGTGATTTGATTCCTAAGAACATATCGATCCTTTACTTGTATAGTGTCATAACTCAAAAAATGCGTTTTTTGAGTTAATGATGCAGAATTATTCGTTATATCGTACTTTATATTGTGTCAAAAATTCGTATTAATATCTTTTAAACTCACCGTTTGAGAAGAGTACTCGCCATTATTACATTTTCTATGTTCCGGTCTTTTTCAATTAGAAACCAGTTTCAATAGTAAACTTTAAACGTGTTTTCTGCAAAATCAAATATTTTGAGTTGTGACACTATACAAGTAAAGGAGCGATATGAAAAAGGTACTTCAAAATCATTAAGCAAAGAACTGGTGAAAGATGTTTTTATTGTTATTTTGTAGCATTTTGGTCGTGAAGCTATAGCGTATCCTTCACTTCAAGAAAAAGAATAGGCAGCAGTCTCTGGAGAAAATTGTACAAAAAGAGGGTCAGTTGGCCGGTGGTAAATTAAATTCTACACAACATTTATTATATTAATATGGATTTATTCTGTGAAAATTTTAAATTCAACAAATATACAAATTTTAACAAAAACTTAATACACTTAGAAAATTATTGCAGTTACTACATGCCGGTCATTTGTGTAGTAAGTAGTAGTTGTTGTTTTCAACTACAACTTCAGTTGTTTTTGCATGAAAAATCTCAAACAACTATTTTTTGTAGTCGTTTTAAACAAATAAATGCAAAAAATTACTATATTGTAGTAACAGTTGTTTTATTTAGCTGTTTTTAGTATATAAAAAAAACTTGTAATTTTATAGAAATTTTTAGAAAAACGGATGTGTTGAACGAGTGGGAAGTGTCAGATGCAGCAGAAATTATTTCCAAATAATTTTAACCGTTTTTGACGTTTAGAAGACAATTCAGACAATTTTTGTTACAGTAAAAACAACTGTAATTTGAAGTAGTTTTTACTGTAGTTGTTAATCAATAGTTAAAAACAACAACAATTGTTGGTTGATTTTACCGTAAAATATAGTGGACGCCTAAACAACAACAAATGTAGTAGTTTTAACTGTCTTTTGTAGTGGAATCTACCGTCATAATTTTTTGAGTGTAGAACATTTATTTTAGCATAAATGTGGTAATTTTTAGCATTATTTTTAGTCACCTTTTCTAGTAATTTTTGTATATTTCAGCATATTTCTTTTGGTATATTTTGCCAAGTTTTTGCTTAAATAGCATTAGCATTTTCGTCGGTTGTAGTTTAAGCATATTTTTGGTAAAATTATGCCAGATTTTTGCTCACTCCGACACAGATTTTTTTTGCGTGCAAAAAAAAAGGGTGTCAGATTGAGCAATCCTACTTAGTAAAATTTTGTTCATACCAAAATTTTTTTTACCAAATTTTTGCTAAAATTATGCTTGTCGATGTTATAGTAACATAATTAATTTTTTATGTAAAATAACCAAGTAACTTGTACAATAACGCAAATTACTTGCACAAAAAAATTATCGAAAGAAAACTGAAAAAAAACAAATACAGACCGCCATTTTAATTTTGTATGTTAGTGTGCGTGGTTCGTTTAATTTTTAGTGTTATAAAAACGTAAAAAGGAATTGTTAAATAAAATTAAAATAAATTAATAAATAAAAATAAATAATTAGTTTTTTAAAAGATAAATAAATGTAAGATAAAGAATGCTAAAGTTAATTTTGCTGTCATAACTTAAAACACCATTCATTTAGCAAAACCAATGGAGTTCCTGACGCATGTTTCGATAAATTACAAATGGAATGATAAAGTGAGTATACCCCCATTCCGAAGACACAAATAAGGTTTAATAGATTTTTACACTCATAGAAATATCTTAGTAGAAAAATTAGTAAACCCATTGTAGATCAAGTTTTACAGAATAATGCCGTATTCAACAAAAATTAATGTTGATATCGTTGAATAATCAGTATACTTGTTTCAACTATTACAATGGCTTCTACAGAATTCAATAGATAAAACAAAAAAGAAAAAACAACCCTGTTCGTTCGTTTTTTTTTTATTATAACGAGTGAACGAGTGAGTTGGTAGCAATGTGAAATGTCTCTTATAAAATTATTTAATGTGTTTGTTTCTTATAAAATTATTTAATATTAGAAAAATAAATAAAAATAGGATCTGATCTGTAAATATTTGGTAAGTAATAAATTACATTGATAACTTTTGGTTTTTTTTTAGGATTTTGTTTTGGTATCATCAGATAATTAGAGAATGGTTAATGGGTGCATAACATTAATAAACGAAGTGTGTATGAAAATCTTTGTGAAAATCTTCAAATAATGCAGCTTAAAAAGCCGGAAATAAAAAAAATATTGTGATTTATACTTAATAAAAGAATATTTACAAATAACAACAAGCTTTTTTTTAATAATAAAATTTCTTATATTAACAAAAATATGAGTTGACTTTACATAAAATACGAGTTGATTAACAAAAAAACGAGTTGATCAACTTTTACAAAAACTGACAACAATTTTTATTGAAATCAACATAAATATTTGTAGGGTCAAAATCAACAATGATTTCTGTTGAATTTACAACGATTTTCTTTGGGAATACAATGATTTTTGGTTGAGTGTAGTTAAAAATTAGTCTTTTGTAATAATTTTCTATTTTTATAGGGTACTGGTAAATACATTTTTGATGCTAAGGCGAATCCTTCACTACAATACGACGACATAAAACACAAATTTAATTTAAACAAGTAAAAAAGTTATATAATAATAATTTTAGTACACCTAAGTGTATAGTAATGGGATATGAATTGGTGGTCAAAAAAATTGGAGGTCAAAAAATTCGGATTTCTTCGACCGCATTTTAAAAATTTTGATTTTTGTTTGGGTTATTGGAAAAATTATTTGATAAATTCCTGTATACTATTGGACTATTTTGTAAATTTAATGTTTGAGGTTGGGAAAAATCGACCTAAAAGCATTTTTAAGAAATTTTCTAAAAATCGTCTTTCATTAATTTAAATTTCCATTTCGACCCTCGTAGCACGTTTAATATTTACTCAATCTGGACGCCATTAAGCTTAAATTAAAGCTCGATAAATTACACCGCTCTACAAATCTGAGGTTTGTCGCTGCGTTTTGGATGAAACCAAAAAAAATATGGTAAAATTACCAAAAAAAAATGGTAAAATTGAAATAGATAAAAAAAATTTTATATTTAGTATTTTTTTTCTCTGATTTGTAGTTGATTTAAAATTTGGTGAATATACTAAAAAAAAATTTGCCAATTTTTGAGCACCACGTTTTTTTAAATGTAGCAATATCAGAATCAACCATTACTTCAGTTGTTGGATGGTTTCTTCGGCCTGATGGTGTTAGCATCTTCTTTTGCCTTCTTCTCAGCAGATGTAGTTGCAGTCAAGAACAATAAATCTCCCCTGAGAGGATATTCAGACTTCTGACGCCAAAATAAGTTTGGCGTCTTGGCGTTATTTTGTCGTCAGAAGTCTGAATATCCTCTTAGGGGAGATTTATTTTTCTTGGTTGCAGTAACTGGACTTCCAACAACATCAACCTCCAAAATGATTTTTTTTTCACTTGGACACTTTAAACAAAAATTTTAAAGAACAACACTTCACTTTTTTTGTTTTTTTTTGCGTCATTTTTTTAGCTTAAGTAGAACAAATGAGAATTGAGTAGTATTCTACACTCATAGAAATATCTTAGTAGAAAAATTAGTAAACCCATTGTAGATCAAGTTTTACAGAATAATGCCGTATTCAACAAATATTAATGTTGATATCGTTGAATAATCAGTATACTTGTTTCAACTATTACAATGGCTTCTACAGAATTCAATAGATAAAACAAAAAAGAAAAAACAACCCTGTTCGTTTGTTTTTTTTTTTTATTATAACGAGTGAACGAGTGAGTTGGTTGCAATGTGAAATATCTCTTATAAAATTATTTAATGTGTTTGTTTCTTATAAAATTATTTAATATTAGAAAAATAAATAAAAATAGGATCAGATCTATAAATATTTGGTAAGTAATAAATTACATTGATAACTTTATGTATTCATACTATATTAAAACGTTTTTTGTTTTATTTTAAGGATTTTGTTTGGTATCATCAGAAAACTGGAGAATGGCTTATGAGTGCATAACATGAATAAACGAAGTGTGTGTGAAAATCTTTGTGAAAATCTTCAAATATTGCAGCTTAAAAAGCCGGAAATAAAAAAAATATTGTGATTTATACTTAATAAAAGAATATTTACAAATAACAACAAGCTTTTTTTTTTAATAAAAAAATTTCTTATGTTAACAAAAATATGAGTTGAATTTACATAAAATACGAGTTGATTAACAAAAAAACGAGTTGATCAACTTTTACAAAAACTGACAACAATTTTTATTGAAATCAACATAAATATTTGTAGGGTCAAAATCAACAATGATTTCTGTTGAATTTACAACGATTTTCTTTGGGAATACAATGATTTTTGGTTGAGTGTACACAAGAAATTTCTTAAATTTTCATGTAAGAATTTTTTTCGAATTTGTAATTTTTTCACATGTATTTTTAAAAAAATAAAAATAAACTTTTGGGCATTGAAGATTAGATATATAAGTATGTGTTAAAATAAAAAAAAATAATTTTTCATAATTAGCTACTTTTTATAAACAATTTAGTTGCCAAATTTTAAAAATGTTTCATATAAAATTATCAAAAAAATGGTAAAATTAGCAAAAAAAAATATGGTAAAAAACTAAAAATTGTGTAGCCTATTTTTGAGCACCACGTTCTTTAAAGTTACTAATAGCATCATCAACCATTATTCCAGTTGATGGATGCCTACTTTGCTATGGAGTTGGCAGCAAAATCTTTTGTCTTCTTCCGGCAGCTGGACTTTCAACAGCAGCAGAATCTACAATGTTTTTTTCACACTAGAACATTTTTAAACTAAATTTTTTTTCTTAAACTAAAAAAAATAAAAACTATTACCATTTCTTTAATTAAAATACTAATATTTTTGCTAAAATTATCGTAAAATAAAAATAAAAAAAACTAGCAAGAAAATATAGTAATATTAGTACAATAAAACTGTTGTATTTTGCCACTAGTAAATTGCCAAAAAAAAATTTGTAAAAGTTAAATTTTTACAATTTTTTTTGCTAAAGTTTGGTTGACGTAAATTACAACACTTTTTACTAATATTTTGACTAAGTTATTTTTTTGAGTGTACAAAAAGTCCATTTTATCCTACTGTACGCGCATAGCAGAGCTTTACGCGTTTAGTGTTTTAAGGGGATTATGACCGATCCTATTTCGGTCATATGTCCGGGCACCTTTAAAATTCTATTATATTTTACAATTTCCCTTTTTTTAAAAAAAGGTTGCATTTTATACCCTCTAAAATGTAAAAAATAAAAAAATGACAGGCGCGTTTTGAAGGAGTCGGCGGGGGATACCACTCCCTCACGATATATCGCTCATTTACTTGTATAGTGTCATAACGCAAAATGTTTGATTTTACAGAAAACCTGTTTAAAGTTTACAATTGAAACTTGTTTTAAATTGCGAAATGTCTGGACATAGAAAATGTTATAATGGCGTGTTTTCTTCTCAAACGGTGAGTTTAGAAAATATTAATACAAATTTTTGACACAATAAAAAGCAGGGCGCTAATTATTTAACATGATAATCGTCAATCGTCATCGTTAGCTTATTATTCTATTACTATCAAATGACACTGTATGGTAATGAAATAACGATGGAAACGATACGATTGACGACTATCAAGTTACATAATTACCCCCCTGGATATAATAAATAATTCTGTATGGTTTATCCACACTCAAAAAATTATATTAGTAAAATCAACTGAAAATCTCAGTTAAAATAACTGCTTTGTAAGTTGTTTTGGGGTCAACTACTTTTTTTTTTTTTTTTTTTTTATATATATAATATTTATTTATCATTCATGTACAAATAAAATACAAAGTTATTATGGTCTCAGCGCCAAAAAGGCATTATTGAGACAAGTTGGCAAAAAAATATATGCATGTACTATTTAAAATTCAAAATTAAGTAATATTAAACAAAACTACATTTGAAATAAAATTAAAAAAAAAAATATATATATATATATATCTATTTACTACAAAAGCGTTTCAAGATTTTGATTCAGAAAATCTTTTAGATCTTTTTTAAATATTGATATTCTGTTAATTGTTTTCAAATTCACTGGCAAGTTATTATATTCAAAGACTCCAGTATATTCTATACGCTGCTTCGTGGTTTCCAATCTGCATAGTGGTAATCTAAGATTTTGATGATTCCTTGTGTTAAACACATTCTGGTTTTGGACGAAGTTTATGGTATGATAACCTATGTTGTGTAACGATTTAAATACATACATCAGTGCTTGGTACTCGTAAAGTGCATGGATCGGAAGAATTGGTTTACAAATCTCTTTATAAAGAGGTAATGTTGAAAACGTTATTGGTAGACTGTAAATTGTTTTCAATGCTTTATTTTGCATACTTTGCAAACTTTTTAAAACTGTTGTATTCTTACAACCATATATAATGGCCATATAATTCAAATGGCTTTGGATCAAAGCCTGATATAATAATAATTTGGTTTTTTTATTAAGTTTGTATTTCAATTTGTACAACATACCAATAGCTGGGGCTATCTTAGACTTAATTTCACATATATGTAAATCCCACGAGAGGTTACTCTGTAGTGTTATTCCCAAGTATTTTACAAAATGGGATTCTTCAACCGTTTTACCATCAACAAAAATGCTGAAATTGTTATCCTCATTTCGAGAATGTGGCTTAAAACGAATAAGTTTGGTCTTACTAGCATTTAAAACTAACTTGTTAACACGAGCAAACTCAAATATCAAAGAAACGTCACGTTCCATATTTGTTTTTAGTGCCAAATCGTATTTATATGGATAGAAAAGACTCACATCATCTGCAAACATATACAAGCGACCAGATAAGTTTAAATTCTTTATATCGTTTAAATAAATAGAAAAAAGTAGGGGTCCTAAACAGCTACCCTGCGGCACACCACATTCAATATTTAACAAACTACTTTTAACATCGTTAATCTGAACAAACTGCTTCCGATTTTCAAAATAATTTTTAAACATTTGTAGTTCTCTTCCAGTTACACCATAATAGTTTAACTTTTGTATCATTATTTTATGATCAACCAGATCAAAAGCTTTCGAGAAATCCAGAAATAGCCCTGCAACTCCTTTTGAACCCCGATCCATACCATTACATATAAAATTGACGACGTTAACAACTGCTTCATCCGTTCCACAACCCTTCTTAAATCCAAATTGATATTCATAAATGTATTTTTTATTTTCAAAATGAGATAAAAGTCTTTGGTAAATTAATTTTTCAAAAATTTTATCTATTGTTGAAAGAACTGCAACTGGACGAAAGCTACTTTCTGTAGATGCATTTAAAGTTTTAGGAATTGGAATAATTTTACTCACTTTTAAACAATCTGGAAACATTGACGTGCTTATAATTTTATTGAAAATATTCTTCAAAATTGGTGCAACTATTTGCTTACAAATAACGACTGATTTAGGTGTAACGCTGTCATAGCCTGTTGCTTTTTTTACATTTAAAATATCTACAACATCACATATGTCTTCAGTAGAAACAGGCGGAATAGAAAAATCACAAGCATGTTGGCATAATGTTCTAAACACATTGCAATTGTCACCAGGTAACGTTGGAATTCGTTGCCTTAAATCGCAAACCGATTGTATAAAATACTGATTCAGGTTATCAGCGATCACTTGGTCATCATATATCGGTACACCAGCTGAGGTTAAAAGATTAAACTCTCTTTTTTTCTCTCTTCCAAGTACAGTATTCAAAAAATTCCAACACTTTTTTGGATCCCCTTCTACTTGACTCAAATTTTCAAAATAGTAATCGTTTCTACATGTTCTGCAAGCAATTTTAATAATTTTGCTTATCTTTTTTAAAAGGAAATCATACTTCCCAGATTTTGATTTCCGTCGTTTTACCAAAACTTTTTTTTTAAACAAAATAAGACTCTGCAGATTTTTATTTATCCATGGAGCTACTTCATACCGTAGTTGGGTGTTGTACTCAGTGTTCGTTGTTGAATTAGTAATTGCATCACTAATATGATATATTAGGTTCTCTGTTAAATCTGAAGGATTTGCATTCACATCCAAGTCAATTTCGGCCAAACTATTTTGCAAATATTGTTTAACTTTATTGTAATCACAATGAATTTTATTCACTTTAACATCTCTGTTTGAAGCAAAATCACTTTTCAGCTTGCAACAAATTATATTGTGATCCGTTAACGTACACTCTACAGAATCCACAACTATTTTTTCAAAGACGTTACTAAAAACATGGTCAATGCACGAAAAGCTGCTTGGTCTTGTCACTAGAGCGTGACAGCTATGACAATCGTAGTTTAGAAACAAGTTAGACAAGTCCAAATACTGGGAGCTATTAAATAAATCAACATTAGTGTCTCCAACAACAATCAAAGGACTTTGTGCCTGAAGTTCCAAAAAACTTTCCAAACTTGTTATAAAATCATTTACCAAACATTTTTGAGAACGATATATCGAAACTATTTTTAAGGGTTTATTATCAATCCAAAAATTATTTAACGAAATTGCAATTAAATTTACAAAATTTCTACTACTGCAATGCTCCACAGTGTATTTTAATTTGTTGCTTATATATAAAGAGGTGCCACCATATCCATCACTCCTACAACAGTGTACATTAGAATATCCAGCAATAGAATAAAGTTGTGTTAAATCAGATTCAAACCACGTCTCTTGAATAGCAATAACATCTGGTAGTCTTGAAAAACTTGCAATTAACGATTTAAACTTGTTAAATTTATTAAGAGATGAAACGCTTCTTACATTTATTGATATTATATTTAAAAAAGAATAATTTACATTGAATAAAGAACTATTAAATTGGGAAAAACTGTTAAAATATTGATTATAATTCATTATATTATTTTTTTGTTTGTTTTAAATAAGTACATATATAACCAAAAGCAAAATATATAAATTTATGTAGGAGAAACATACGATGCATTATCAAATTCATCCTCAGACTCTTCAACATTAGCAGCAGCATCATTCATCAGCATTGACCTACGATTCCTTGGGTTACCAGTTGTTGCATTTAACAATAATTTATCAACATCTTCAAAACATCTTATTACTTGGGGCTTAGAAATCTCACTCCTCTTAAACAATACTCTACCTCCTCTTGCAAATACAAAAGAGTATCCAACATTTTTTAAGCTTCTAGCATAATTTAGAAGATTCAACGTCTCTTTGCTTAAAAAGTCGTTAACGAAAACACCACTGGTCCCCTCATTCTCCTTCAATTTGGGTTTAGCAGTCATCAGTTTTTGTTTTGATTCCTTGTTCAAAAACTTTACCACCATAGACTTTTTTTCTTTTGTGCCTTTTTTATTAATTTTGTTGTTTTTATCATTTTTATTACGGAGAAAATACGCTACATCAATATTCGCCTCTTCTATATCAACACCAACACTCTTTGACAACTCAATAAATGAATCCACTGCAGAAGCACCAACATCTACCTCTAACCCACTGATAATGCAGTCATTTTTTACTCGGCTGTCGTTTAAAAATTTGACTGAAGATTTTAAATCTGCAATTTCAGTTTTTAAAAATCGGTTTTCTTTTTCAACATCACTTAGACGCTTTTTATTATCAGCGACACTTTTCAAAACAACATCATATTGTTTTGACATAAAATGTATTGCCTCTTGTATTTCAGTCAGCTTGTTTAGTTTAGTTTTTATTTCATTTAGCTCATTCTTTATTCCTGCTTGTCCTCCTTCGCATTGATGACAATTATAAATCTCGCTCTCATTTTTAAGTAAATGTTCAAACTGACGTTTATCCAAACTTGTGCATTGAGCATGATATTTCTTTTCACATTTATCGCATTCTATAAATTCATCACTCTCCTCTTTAATTTCAAATTTGCATTGATCACATATTATTTTTTTAATTTTAAGACTTCTTCGATTTGCTCGAGACATACTTCACAATTTCCCGAAACAATTCGATTTGCTTTTTATTATAATAATATTCGTTATTAAAAAAAAAACGTTAATTTAATAATAATTGTTTGTTTAAATTCCAAAGATTTAACACTGCTAAAAAACTTGTTTACTCGCTAGGGTTGCCAACTTGTTTCATCAGTTAAATCAACTAACCATGTTAGTTATTTTAACTGACTAAAAACAACTGACTTATATAGTAAAAACTTACATGTAGTAAAAATAAAATAAAATTTTTCAGAGATAAACAAATAAAATTAACTACTTTAATTAAGTGTTACTACACTGCAGTACTTTTTTGTTAGTTGTTCAAAAAAACGACTTAAAATAACTAACAGAAATAGTTGTTTGGTATTTTTCATACAAAAACAACTGACTTTGTAGTTGAAAACAACTAACTACTGCAAAATATACAAACAACTAACATGTAGTAACTTACATAATTTTTTGAGTGCAAAACGACATATTTTGAGTTATGACACTATACAAGTAAATGAGCGATATGTAAACAATTTCATTTATTTTGTTTTTGCACTTAATTTTTTAATTATTTGAACACATTTTCTTATATAACGTCCCCAAAACAGAGGCGGGTCTACAAAAAAAAAATATTTACTAATTTACTGGATCTAAATGACAAACTTTTTATTTTTTTTATTCGTTTAACCGAAATACAAAAGAACCTGCAAAAAGGTTGAGGTTATTAGTCTTTGGTACAGTTCTTCGGGGGAGGGGGGGGGGGGGGTAAACTTCTTCTCTACCGGTCCAATTCGGTCGATTTCTAAACTTAACCAGCCTATACCACATGAAATAATTTGGCCAAAGTACATACTCCACTCCTATTAGTTTGGTTTGTGCTTTCCACTGACGGACGCCGCTAGAATGTACTAGATTCGACAAAGATATGTAATAGAATTTTTTGGATCCTACGCCGATATTTCGGTGCGTTACATAAGGGATGAAGTTAATATACCGCCGCCCTTAGCACAGACTAAATACAGACTCGACAGTAGAGTTTTATAAGAAAAAATGGGGAAAAACTAAGCGATTTTAGGAGAAAACACAGCGGTTTTTAGTCCGTTTTACGCTAACATGGCAACACTTTCTACGACTTAGGAGTGAGTGAAACAACAAAAACCGATCTGGCATCCATTTTTCTTATGGCGCGTTATATCAGTTTTCTCTTTCTAACCTAATTCGTAGAATAATTTAAAAAAATTAACCATATGGTTCAAGAATACTTTTTTGACACCTGTCACTTATGTCGAGTCTGTATTAGTCTGTGCCCTTAGGTTGGAGAGCATAGTACAAACTAGTATGCAAACAATGGCGCTAATTGCGTACTTTCCAATATGGTGGTATAGTTTTTATGTGTGCCTGTACGTGTGCGCTTTTGTGTATGTATTTATGTTGTTTGTTTACGTGTTGTATGAAACGTCAAAAGTTACACCGTGTGCTGTCACTAATACTTAGTCAAATTGCATAACACGCACTTGACTTTTCAAAAATATTAAAAAGTTCAACGTTTGGCGCTCTACTGACTAATATGGCATTCATACTTGCGACCTTTAACAAGTTGTTCAACAAAACACCAATACCAGAATAAAAACGTAATGGACACGGAACAAAGACTTTTTTAAACATCTCACTCACTTCAAAACTGCAAGTGTGAACTCCGTATTAAGGAAACTAAAAGCATATTAAAACAAATTCAAATTATCAAAAAATTATCTTTTTGATGATTTTAAGTGTATATAATCATTCTGTGCTAACATATATAAGAAATTCGAAAACGAAAAAAAAAGATTTTGGACAGAAAATGTATTTTTGACCATTGTGTATCATCTCATTATTCCATTACCATATAGTGTCATTTTAAGGTAGTGGAATAATGAGATAACGATACCATTTGACGACTATCAAGTTACATAATTACCCCCCAGTTTAAAAGTCATATTTGGACACAGCACATTAAAACCATTACATCATTTTTTTGTAAGGGCCAAACTACATATATTCGAGATTTCTTCCGATTCGAAAAGGGTAAGGTCAAAAATTTTACTCTTCTCGGTTCAATTGACATGCTTTATATGGAGTTCACACTAGCGACTTTAAACAAGTTGTTTAACAAAACACCAGTAACAGAATAAAAACGTAATGGATACAGAACAAAGACTTTTTTAAACATCTCACTTTTAAACACTTCAAAACAGCAAGTGTGAACGCCGTATTAACCAGAGACCATGGTTATGCATAACTGTTATGAGATTTATTGAAAAAAGTCAAATTCAACTGTTCAAATGTATTTTTTCAAATAAAAATTAAAAATAATATTTTGAAATGATTTATATAAATATCTGTCCAAAATAACACACTCAAAAAAGTATGTCGGTAAAATCTACTACAAAAGACAGTTGTTTTGACTACATTTTGTTGTTGAAAAGGCATCCACTACATATTACGGTAAAAACAACTGAACATGTTGTTTTTAACTATTGATTTTCAACTAAAAAATGTAGTAAAAACTACTACAAAAGACGGTAAAAAAAAACTATGCCAAAACTACTACTAAAACAATAAAAACAACTGTTTATATACCATAAGCGTTGCTAGACCATTATTCTGGGGTGGGCAAATGCCCCCCCCCTTCCCAAAAAAAAACTTAAAAAAATATTAAAACTAAAAACCATATAACAAGAAATCACAAAAAAAGTATTTAAAAAAATTAAAGTTAACTACTATTTTCGTTAAAAATGTATAAACAATAACACTGCTCTACACGGTTTTTGCACAGACATATTGAATACATTTTCTAAAGTATTTTGGCCTCCTAAACACGAATCTGTCATCAGAAAAGTTGTATCAAATCGCCTTCTCAAGATATAGGCATTTTAATTTTTTTGTGGACCAAGCCCTCAAAAACCGAAATTGTTTTAATATTGAAAAAGTGTATGTTAAAGTTAATTTTAATATTTTTTTTTTATTTGAAATTGGTCCACAAAAATTAAAAATGGCTATATCTCGAGAAGACGATTTGATACAATTTTTCTGATGACAGATTAGTGTTTAGGAGGCAAATATTTTTGGGAAATGTGTTTTAATCTTTAAAATTTATGAAAAAAATATGCAAATTTGGTTCAAAACTTTGATTTCTTTTGCAAAAATTTCTGGATATACTTAATGGATTTTGGATTTTAACCCCAAGTTCTTTTTATTGGAGTGTTTACTTTACATATCTGCTTTACTTATAAGGATGTAACCACAGAAAGGACATCTTGAACTTCCTTATAATGTCCTGATGATATCCTTGATTGAACCGAATCCGGATTTCTTGCAAAAGTTAGGTAATTTTATTGGGAATTTGAATAAAAAAATTATGAATATCTTATACATAAAATTTTCAAATATAAAAAAATTTGTCGGTTTTGAGGGCTTGTTCCATAAAAAATGAAAATGCCTATATCTCGAGAAGGCGTGTTTAGGAGGCAAAAATAATTTAGAAAATGTACCCTAGAACTCTGTGCAAAAAAAAGTTGATTTTTGTAGTGTAGTGTAATTAGTATATTAAAATCAATTTATAATGGAAAGAGTTAATAAACATTACATTTCTCTTTTTTTTATTTTTAATATTTAAAACTTCTAAATTTAAAAATCGTTCCTGAAGCATTGCACTTCGTAACCATGTTTTTATTCAACGCATAGCTTAGAAACCTCTTTCACAACTAGCAGAACTAACAAGGGAAGTATCTCAACCCATATGAACCGATTTGAATGAAACGTAAAATATATATAAACGTAAAATATATATATAAATCCCCATATCGGGGATTTAAGGGTTCAAAACATGGGTAAAAAAATGGCGAAAAAAACGTTTTTTTGGATTTTTCAGCCATTTTTTTCTATGAAACTATATGATGTTTACATATGAGAAGAAAGGTGCCTATGCAACCTTGTAAAAGTTCGGCTTTCTTAAACACTTTTTTTCACGAAAATGTGTAAATTTTGGGGGTATTTATATGAAGACATAGACCTACGATGTCCATATGAATACGAAATAATCTTTATTAATTTTAAGTCGACACGTATTTTTGCCCTAGAGGATATTCCTATTAGTTCGTGAGTTATCGAAATTTTCCCGAAGGTCCACTTTGTTTCATAAGGGGACAACGAAATTTTAAAACTCTGATATGGCCGATAAGCCGAGACACCCCAACCTTAAAATCGTCTCTTTTATATATATTTTAAGTTTCAGGCAAATCGGTTCATAAGGGTTGAGATACTTCCCTTGTAAGACAATTTTGGATTTAAGCATATCAAAGTTTAAATAATTAAAAAAAAAAGAAAATTGTCTGGGGTGGGCTAAATCCAAAAATGTCTGGGGTGGGCTAAATCGAGTCTAGGGTGGGCTTTGCCCACCCCAGCCCCCCCGTTTCTACGCCTATGTATACAGTTGTTTTTCCTACAATTGCCTTAAATTTTATTTAAACAAGTAAGAAAATTATAGTCGGCCAAGACCGACCATATAATACCCTACACCAGAGTTTCCCGGAAAATGGGTCCCAAGTTCAAACATGGACTGATTAGATCTATATTTTGTCAAATATTTAATAAGTGTAAAAAGCACTCATTAATCAAATTTGAGTCGAATAGGCTTCTTTTTGATGACAATAAATCGCTTCAACTGAATATCCGGCGAAATTTCCACATGGGACCTAAGTCCAAAAATGGTCCGATGATAATCAGATTTGATAAGGTTATTAAAGTACGCCTTTAACATACACAAACAGAATTTTAATTAGATATTTTCTATTTTAATGAAATTTGAGAGATTTATGTGAAAATCGGGAAGGTGGTTTGTATGGGGGCTACAAGAAGAACTGGTCCGATTTCTTTAAAATTCAGAATGGTGATTTGTGTGAATAAAACATAATTTCCTGCCAAATTTCGAGATACCTATTAAACTGCGGCTATTAGAGTAATTTGAGCCAAAACTAGAGAGGACCTTTGTATGGGGGATAGGTCTAAATATGTACCGATTTCAATAGGCTTTGTCCTTGGGCCAAGAAAGGTTTAAGTTTTAAATTTCAAGTCAATTGAATAAAAATTGCGACCTGTATCGTGTTTACACCGTTTACATGGACAGACGGACGGACGGACATCGCTAAATCGACTCAAAAAGTGATTCTGAGTCAATCGGTATGCTTAAAGGTGGGTCTAGGACCAATATTTCGGGTAGTTACAAACATCAGCACTAACCCATTATACCCTGTACCACAGTGTGGTGTAGGGTATAAAAATTTCTTAAACGTTTAAGTGATTGATATTTATTTATTTAAAAAGCAATACATTTCAGTTGGTTGTATAGAATCTCGTCATGATGACAATTTTTTGGTGTATTTATCTGGAATTATAGAAGAAAAAAATTATATTAATAAAATGTTAAACAAAATAAATTTATTGTATTTACCTTAGTTTTTTTAATAGTTTATTTCAAATTTTCACCGCTACTGATAAAAATTTGTCTGGAATAAAAAAAAAAAACGAAATGCTTTGGTAAAATTGATTTATAAACAAGTAAAAAAGTTAAATTCGGCCTTGCCGAATGTAGTGATACCCTCCACAATTTCAAAAAGATTATTGCAAGAAACTGTATTTAAAAGGAAATTACTTTTGAAAAAAAAAAAATTAAAAAAAAAATATCCGCGAAAAAAATTTTTGTTAAAAAAAAAATCCGCGATTTTTTTCTTTTTTTTTGTAAAAAATAAGAAAATTACTTTTGAAAAAAAAAAAAAAAAATTTAAAAAAAAATTCCGCGAAAAAAATTTTTGGTAAAAAAAAATCCGCGATTTTTATCTTTTTTTTTGTAAAAAATATGTTCGTACTTGTTTAAATATCATTTGGTGTTCAATTATGTTCACATTGTCAACCAGAAGCCGAATTAAAGCATTTTGTATTTTTAGGTTGTGGTGTGCTTACATTTTCGTTCAGAACTTTTGAACCGCTGAACCGATATCGCTCAAATGCAATACCAAACTTCTCAGGAGAACTTCCAATAAATATGTTAAGCTTCAGTCATCTCTGTGCAATATTTTGTCCGCTACAGCATTTTCCACAGACAGACAGACGGACAGACGGACATCGCTAGAATGTCTTAAAATCGATCGGACATCATGAATATATATACTTTATGGGGTCCCAGACCGATATTTCGATGAGTTACAAACGGAATGACAAACTTATATATACCCTCTATATCTAAGTGGAGGGTATAAAAAAAGAATTAATTTGCAATGTTTCAAAAAAGTACATATGTTCCTGTTCTGTTGTGTATACAAAGAAAAGAAAGATGGCACGCTCATAAGAAAACAAAACACTGCACACATTTTATTTTGGTTTTTTCCGATTGGTTTTTACGCACGCTTATGTCAGCGCTATATTATACACACTTGTTATCTCATTTATCCACTTATTTTCTTTCGCTCAAGAATATTTTTCCAAAAACATATTTTTTTTTATAATTAAATTAAATTAATTATTAAGGGTTTGTGATTGAAGAAGAAAACATTGTATTTCTAAAGATTATTTTTAATGTGGATTTATTCCAGACCATGGTTTCTGTAGCCACCTCTACGTCATCAGTGGAGAAAATTACATTAGATTTAAATTGTTTGATTATTTGTAAGACTGTTTTTTCTATATGTTTTTTCATCAACAGACTTAACTCTGAGTGGAATAGAACCCACGTTCTTCAAATTTTCCATCAGTTTGCAAAGCAAGTACTCTACCATCAGAGCTATCGCCTCGCTTGACAAACTAACAGCAGAAGTTGGTTTGTTCGTATTTCATTACAGCCCAATTAGAAATTTTGTCTTTAAGACAATGTCAGTAATGATTCATCAGGTAGAAGTCAGCAAGTGAATACGTTTTACTAAAGACAACTTAAGGACATGTCATAACTTTTGTCGGAGCTCCCCAAGTTCTATAAATGTACTGACTTGTCATATAAGTTGTCTTATCAATTTAGAAAAATCATGTCTTTAATGCTGACAATTATATAGCAAATCCGACCAATCGCTAAAAAATTTTTTTCCGATGTAAAATCAATGTAATTTTGTTTAATCCTTTAAAACTCTTTTAATTTTCTTTGTAATTAAAAAAATAAAATTGGATTGGTCATAAAACAATAAAAAAATAATAAAAAAAAAAATCCGCGACCGGGGATTGAACCGAGGCCAAAAATCTACAACACGTAAGCTGCCGAACCTGCTAGACAACTAGGCCAACCACAACTTAAAATTGTTTGTAATAAAATACATATATTTTGAAATCATAATATTTTCAAATTTGTCAAAAACAAAATAAATTGAATATATCGTCACCTTAATTGTAAAGGGCACCTGCAATATTTTTTTTGTAAATAATTTTTTTTTGTTTTGTATAAATAATATTAAAAACAACTAAGATACGCTTAAATAACTCTAACAAAATCTTGTTAAATAGGATGAAACCAAATTCCAATTAATATTTAAAAAAATGTTATATTTGAGAAAAAAAAAATTCATATTGTAGCATTTTTCAATTCAGGTGACGAAATATATATAACAGGACAGTTCAAATAATAAATTAATTTAAATTTGTTTTTAAATAAACACATTTATTATCAAAGTTTGGCTAAAGGGGTAAGGTGCTAGACCAGTAAACAGAAGGTTTTGAGTTCGCGGACCAAGTGAGGCAGATCAAAATAGTAAGTTTTAAAAAATTAAATTTAAGAAATGGACAGATAAAAATAGTAAGTAGTGTAAATTAAAAGACGTGATTAATAAATTTTAAATTTTTGGACGATCTCAGACGTACTATGTACATGTCATAATGTGGTCAGCACTATTGACTACCTGAATACTTGTCGGCGAGGAATTTTGACAAAATACTTGAAAAAGTCAGGAGGTGTCATGAGGTTTTTTGTATGGTCAGAGATTTTTCAGTCAGCAGGTACACTGACATTGTCATAAGGAAGTCTTTGAGATGTCTTAACGACATTTCTAATTGGGAGATGTTAAGTGTGTGACGTCAACAGAATAATAACAAAACAGAATATGGCATGCGCCGATAAAAACACTTAAAAAAAAAAAAAATTATTGTAATTTAATTTATTAAGATATTATTTATTTGGTATAAAAATAATTCCTTCCGCATCCCGCACGACCAACTCGTTCAACACATTCGTTTGCAATAAAAATTTCTAGAAAAAAAAACGAGTTTTTAGAAAAAAAAAATAAAAACTACATAAATCAACTATTTCTACAGTGTAGTATATTTTTTGTATTTATTTTTTGAAACTACTACAAAAAAAAGTTGTTTGAGACTTTTTAATACAAAAACGACCGAAATCGTAGTTAAAAACAACAGCTACTACTTACTACACAAACTACCGTCATGTAGTAACTGCAATAATTTTCTGAGTGTATTTGAACATTAAAACAAATTGAGTTATTAAAATAAAACTAAAATAAACGCATGCAAATGAATCCTATTGATAGCTAAAACTTCAATCATTGATTTAAAGATAAAATCTTTGTTTAAATTTTTTTTTAAATAAATGTTATAACAGTTATTTACTCCAACAAATATAAAATAAAAGTTATTTTAAATTGTTTGAATAAAAAGTTTTTAATAACTGTTATTTTATAATTTTATGATAAAAATCAAGGTTGGCAATCGAAACAAATAACGGTATCGATGTCGGTATTGGTATCGTTTTTTTTTATTTCGGTATCGGTATCGGTTACGGTATTTGAGTTGAATCGGTTACGGTATTAGCGATACCGAAACATCAATACCGGTACGTACCGGTATTATCGAAAAAATGTTAAAAATATAAAAAAACGTATAAAAACTTTAAAAACATTGTAAAAAAAAGTAGAAAAGTTAAATTCGACTTGGACGAATCAATCAATACCCTCCACAATGCCCTTCTAAAGTGATAGTTAATTTTCTAACGTGAATCAAATTAAAAATTTTTATTAGAAATTTATTTTGAGTAAAAAACTTTTTTTAGTCATTTAAAAAAAAAAAAAAAATTGACAGCATTTTTTTTAGTGTACATTTTTTTTCGAGTGTAAGTATTTTTTGTTTTAGTATAACAATTTTTGTGAGTGACAAGAATACTTTTTAAAATACTTTCCTGACACATCAATTTTTATAAAGCTAGTTTAACAGTTTTTTCAGTGAATTTAAGGTGAAACCAATCTGAAATTCACGGTTTTCTTAATAACTTTTGAACCACTGCAGTGCACTGGAGCGATTTGGCTGAAATTAAATACGAACCAGACCAGGGGAACGGCAAATATATATGCCAAGCTTCAGCATACTCAGGATTGCCTTTCGAAAGTTTGCGTGTTTTTTATCTCGAAAATTCACGAAAAACCCTTGCCCAAATTCTGTCTTTTGCTCATAGCTTTTGAAGCACTGGACCGCATTTGCTGGAAATTTTCCTATGTCTTTAGTACATAAATATAAGGCCGTATCAATTTTTACCTTTCTTTTTTGTTTGAGCTGAAAGTGGTCCAATAAGTTTCTATTGGGTGCCGAAATGACTCCATACAATTTATTTCCCTCGCGCATCGCGGTTAAAGAAAAACCCCCAACAAATTACATATTTCATCTTATTTCTAGACAACCAAGTTTTTTTTTGTTGGTGTTATCTATTTGGAAAAATAGGTCTTCCCTGTCTAGACAAAATCACATTCAAAAATATTGCAAACAATTTTTTTTTCGCGAATTATGGGTCTTTTATGGACGATTGCTACGAGTTAAGCCACTTCAAAAAATGATACTATGGTGGAAAACCTCCTGTTAGTATTCCAAATGCCTTCCCCGATGTCCTGTAAATATCAAAAAAATCCTTGGACACCCACATCACGGATTAAATAAAAATCCCCAAAAAACTATATATACTATACGAAAGGGGTCCAGAAAGTTTCTATTGGGATTCAAAATGAATCAATAAAAATTTCGTGAAATTAATCATTTTCTTTTGCCTCGCATCGCGGCTGAAGTATGGCTTTTTTTTTGAAATTTTTACTTAATTCACGATGTGGGTGCCAAAAGATTTTTTGATTTTTATGAGACTTCGGTGAGGCATTTGGAGTACGATTTTTCATTTACAAAAACCGAAAAATTTACAAACTTTCTATTAATTTTTTTTTTTTGTAAAAAAACATGGTTTTTACGAAAAACCGTTTCAATACCGGTACGTAAAAGGTTTTTGGATACCGGTATCCGATACCAAAACTGAGTTTCGGTATTGGTGTTGGTACCGGTATTCAATTTAAAAGGTTTTGAAACGGATAACGGTATTGAAAAGGTATCGATTGCCAACATTGATAAAAATCAAAAAAATAATAGTTTATTTATTTATTTATTTCAGTCTATGGATACAATATTAGTCTATGGATACAATATTATTGCAAATTTTAACACGGGACATCTCTAGAAGTCTTTTCATATATCAAATACTTACAAGTGAAGTATCTCAACCTTTATGAGCCGATTTGCATGAAACTTAAAATAAATATAAACGAGACAATTCCGAGGTTGGGATGTCTCGGCTTGTCGGCCATATCAGGGATTTAGGGGTTCAAAAATATGGGCAAAAAATCTTTTTTGTTTTTGGATTTTCCGCCATTTATTTATAAGAAATTATATGATGTTTGCATATGAGAAGAAAGTTTTTAAATTCCTATCCAACGGTGTCATAATCTTGTAAAACCTCGGCTTCGTTAAATATTTTTTTCATGAAAATGTGTAAATTTTAAGATTTGGAAATAATCTTTATTAAATTTAAGTCGACTCGTATGTTTTCTCTAGACGATATACCTGTAAGTTCGGGAGTAATCGACATTTTCCCAAAGGTCCACATTGTTTCATAAGGGGACAACGAAATTTTTTAAGCCGAGACACCCCAACCACAGACTATAAACAGACTCAACAGTAGAGTCACAGACTAAATACAGACTCGACAGTAGAGTTTTATAGGAAATAATGGGGAAAAATTAAGCGATTTTAGGAGAAAACACAGCGGTTTTTAGTCCGTTTTACGCTAACATGGCAACACTTTCTACGACTTAGGAGTGAGTGAAACAACAAAAACAGATCTGGCATCCATTTTTCTTATGGCGCGTTATATCAGTTTTCTCTTTCTAACCTAATTCGTAGAATGATTTGAAAATATTAACCATATGGTTCAGAACTACTTTTTTGACACCTGTCACTTATGTCGAGTCTGTATTAGTCTGTGGTAGAGTTTTATTAGAAAAAATGGGGAAAAACTAAGCGATTTTAGGATAAAACAGAGCGGTTTTTAGTCCGTTTTACGCTAACATGGCAACACTTTCTGCGACTTAGGAGTGAGTGAAACAACAAAAACCGATCTGGCATCTATTTTTCTTATGGTGCGTAATATCAGTTTTCTCTTTCTAACCTAATTCGTAGAATAATTTGAAAATATTAACCATATGGTTCAGAACTACTATTTTGACACCTGTCACTTATGTCGAGTCTGTATTAGTCTGTGCCCCAACATTAAAATCGTCTCATTTATATATTTTAAGTTTCAGGCAAATCGGTTCATAAGGGATGAGATACTTCCCTTGTTAGTTTGGACAACATTCGTTCAATGATTTTTTTAAGACAAAGACACATATAACTGTTATATTTGGTCTCTGGTTTTAACTCTTATGGTGCCGGCAGTTTAGGTTCAAAACTGGCCAGCATGTTTTTATTTTGTTTTTTTTTTGCTTTTAAATATTTTTTTTTATTAAAATTACACTGTAAGGAAAATTTAAACTTTTGAAATGACACACAAAAACGCCGAGACACCCCAACTTATTTTTAGGTCATAGAATGAAGTGGTATACTCCTTTTTAAAAAGTTAGCTCAAAATAATGAGATATTTCGATTTTAAATTTGCAAATGTAGAGTAAAAATTTCATAAATCCAAAAAAACATTATAAAATTCATCAAATTAAGAGCAAGTATTGTTCCATGTCCGCTTGAAAATGGACGTCCATTATTTCTAGATATACATTTTGACAAATAACAAGTTTTTAACAAGTTTTTTAAGTTTTTTCATTCAAATAAAATGAAAAATCGCCTTAAATCTACTACAAATTTAAAATCGAAATATCTCGGGATTTTGAGCTAACTTTTCAAAACGGGGTACACCACTGGATTCTACGACCCAAAATTAGGTTGACGTGTCTCGGCGTTTTGGTGTGTCATTTTCACCTACTTACAGTGTTATCTTTCAACAAAAATTACCGAAAACAAAAGTTTTTTTTTTCGCCAAATTCAAATTTTGCTGCATGAGAGAAAACCAGGACTGTATTTTTGACCCCGTTGATTATAGGTTAGAAAATGTGGCTTATTTTTTGCTCCCGGGAAGGCAATATAAAAGAAACTTTTTTAAAGGTGTTTTTTTTTTTTTAGAAAAGAACACAAAAATTAAATTTTTGCGAAAGTGCAGAGAAAATGTCACATTTTTTGCTAGAAAAGAAAAACGTACACTCAAAATAATACATTAGTGGATTTACTAATTTTTTTTGCTAACGCTGGTTAGCTAACTTTTAGCAAATTTTTAGTTGAGATTAGCATGTTAGCAAAAATATCTTGTAAACTTCATTTAGCGCATTAGCAATTTTAAACAAAATTTGAACTGATTTTTTTTTGCTAAATTTAAAATTGAGTTGACTAAATTTTTACAAGCTTTTTTGCTAATATTACCAAAAATAAATGGTAAATTTGTTTTATTTTCAGAAAACTTAAAATGGCGCTATCTCGGAAACTAAGCCAGATAGAGCAAAATGGAGGCCATTTTTCATAGTATCGCCGGTCTTCTTGACATGTGTGGACCCTAATGGGTCCTAACTTTGGATCCAAAAAAGTTAGCATTCCCGAAAATTTTAAAATGCTCATATTTCGGTAAATATTGCCGACACAACAAAAAATCCAAAAGCATTTTTGTAGCTCGTAGAACAAGACCGCAGAATAATCAAAAGCTCTCCGAGTAATATTTTTGAAGTAATCGAGGGTTTTAATTCTCAAAACCCCGGTGGTTCCCTAAAATCACGTATCTCCAAAACTAAGCAAGGTAGAGCGAAACGGACACAAATTTTGGATCAAAATCTATGACGATTTTTAAGAAACCCAACTAGGTCTAAGCCCATCGGGGTCTGGACCTATCGGGTCCGAACCCAATGGGGTCCCCAAATGTGTATGAACTAAGTTGAAATAAAAAATTTCAGTTAACTAATTTTTAGCAAAACGTTTTTGCTAACTTTACCAAAAAAATTGTGGGTTCAAAATCAGTAAATTTTCTTGTAGGTTTACAAGCTTTTTTTGCTAACTTTATAGTTTTTTTTTTTGAGTGCACTCAAAATAATACATTAGTAGATTTACTAATTTTTTTTGCTAATGCTGGTTACCTAACTTTTAGCAAATATTTAGTTGAGATTAGCATGTTAGCAAAAATATCTTGTAAACTTCATTTAGCGCATTAGCAATTTTAAACAAAATTTGAACGAATTTTTTTTGCTAGATTTAAAATTGAGTTGACCAAATTTTTACAAGCTTTTTTGCCAATATTAGCAAAATAAATGGTAAATTTTTTTTTATTTTCAGAAAACTTAAAATGGCGCTATCTCGGAAACTAAGTCAGATAGAGCAAAATGGCGGCCATTTTTGGTTCTCGGGCTCTCCATAGTATCGCCGGCCCTCTTCACATGTGTGGACCCTAATCCAAAAAAGTTAGCATTCCCGAAAATTTTAAAATGCTCATATCTCGGTAAATATTGCCGACACAAAAAAAAATCCAAAAGCATTTTTGTAGCTCTCAACACGTAGAACAAGACCGCAAAATAGTCAAAAGCTCTCCGAGTAATATTTTTAAAGTTATCGAGTTTTAATTCTCAAGACCCCAGTGGTCCCCTATAATCACGTATCTCCAAAACTAAGCAAGGTAGAGCGAAACGGACACAAATTTTGGATCAAAAATTATGACTATTTTTAAGGAACCCAACTAGGTCTAGGCCCATCGGGGTCTGGACCTATCGGGTCCGAACCCAATGGGGTCCTCAGATGTGTATGAACTAAGTTAAAAAAAAAATTTAGTTAACTAATTATTGGCAAAACTTTTTTGCCAACTTTAGCAAAAAAATTGTGGGTTCAAAATCAGCAAATTTTCTTGTAGGTTTACAAGCTTTTTTTGCTAACATTACAGTTTTTTTTTTAGTGTACGCTTTAATTAAACCTAATATTTCTTTTGATTTATCTTAACACTGATTGTGAGATATAAATTATAATTTAGTCTTTGCAATTATTACATATTCGTAGTTTAAGTATAGAGTGTCAGCAGTCAACTTAAATTAACAAAAATACATGGTGTCAGAAAAACCACAAATATGCGATCTCTCTCTCCCTCTCTCGCTCTCTCATAAACTTTTCCTCTCCTTCGGTTTATATATTTGAGTGTTATTTTTGATTAGATCTTATAAGTGATAGGGTCCCATCATTAAACGTGTAAAGTTAAATTTCTAAGGTCATTGCAACGAAACAAAAGCCAAATACATAATAAAATTTTGTAAATGAATGATACTGAATTTAAATCATAATGCACAGTAGTCGCGTTTTAATCTTGAAAGTTGTCACTACTTTTTTTGCACTAACCCGTATAAACAAATTCTATCAATATCTCAAATAACAATCAACATGAAACCGATGTATGAATTAGAACAACTGCAACTAAGTGATCCCGTGAAAAATGGCAAGGTAAGTGTATTGACATGATTCGGTTATTAAACGATTGGGAAATAACAGTATACAAAAGCTTCGAAGGAGAAACGTGCGCAAATGAAATCTATAAAGGACAAGTAAGAGTAAGAGTTTATGTCGAATTTTATCTAGACCCTCCATCATATTTGTATGTATACCCTACACATTGCAATAGTAACCCTAGTAAAAATATTAAACAATTTGATCCGTCAAATGGTTGACTTATACCCTATTCACACTTACAGTTATAAACCGTTTTTAGCAATTACTTTTAGCATTTTCTGTCAATATACTGTAATAGAATAATGAAAGTGCTAAAAATATTGCTGCTAAAAACGAGTTAAAACTATACGTGTGAATAGGGTATTAAACAATATCTAATTGTATTACAATTTGATTCGGTATTTGGTCAAATCTAATTACATCAAGTTGATCTTAAAATATCTATTTTTATGTATATAATTTGATGGAAAAACCAAAATACGGATCTAATAAATGGAGCAATATCTAAACATATCAAGAAGATCAACTAAATCAAGTGATACAACCAAAATAATCACTCTGTTAAAATACTCTGCTGAGCCAGCAGAAAATACCATAGATTTCCAACCAGCAAGATTTTTTGTTATTTTACGAAGAAAACTCTTTAAAATGATTTCGATAAAAAAAATGTAGATTTATAGAATTATCTGTAAAATGTTGACGAAAGCGACCAGAATTTTACCAAGAAGCATGGATAGTAATAACTTGACACAAAATAAAGGCAAATGCTATAATTTAAATGCGCCCGCGTAAATGTTTCGCACGCGAATGTTTAACTTTGTAGAAATTATTTATAAACTCGCTGGATGTTCAACTTTGTAGAAATTATTTATAAACTCGCTGGATGTTCTCACGTTTTTTTTTTTCATAAACTTCTCATTTTCAGTTCCACATTTGAGCGGGGTCATTCCAGTAAACACTTTTATAAAATTAAAGGGAAATCGTTTAAGAATGCCTTGACTGTCTTATATATCTTTTTATTGCGCTTGATATGGCTTTTACCCAATGGTCACTATTTTATTCCTGTTCAATTTCTCCTTCCTTAATGTGCAAATTGTGTTGACAATTGGGAAATGCCATCGTGTAAATTAGCCCGCTTTAATGCTTCCAAATTGTAAATTTACTTTTTTTATTTTTGTGAAAATTACGAGTTCCTTCAATTTTGCACTACACCTCCTAAAATTTATCATCTTTTATTATACCCTCCACTCTAGTGATAGAGGGTATATATAAGTTTGTCATTCCGTTTGTAACACCTCGAAATATTGGTCTAGGACCCCATAAAGTATATATATTCATGATCCTCGATCGATTTTAAGACGATCTAGCGATGTCCGTCCGTCCGTCCGTCCGTCCGTCCGTCCGTCCGTCCGTCTGTCCGTCTGTCTGTCTGTCTGTCTGTCTGTCTGTTGAAAACACGATAACTTTTGAAAGACTTTACGGAGGCTCCTGAAGTTTGGCATATATGTTGGACATTTACCTGGTCAGGTTGGTATTGCAATCCAGCGAAATCGGTCCAGTGGTTCAAAAGTTATAAGCAAGTGAGTGAATTTCGGCAAGGGATTTTCTGGAATTTACGAGATAAAACACACTGTAACTTTCGAACGGCAATTCTGAGGGTACTGAAGTGTGGCATATATATTTACCGTTCCTTTGGTCCGGTTCGTTTTAAATTTCAGCCAAATCGGTCTGGCGGTTCAAAAGTTATTAGCAAAACCGTAAATTTCAGATTAGTTCACCTTAAATTCACGTGTTGAAAACCCGTTAAACATGTTTTAAAAACATTTGTAAGTCAGAAAAATATTTTAAAAGGTATTTTTGTCACACAAAAATATTTTTACACTAAACCAAAAAAAAAAATACACTTAAAAAAAAAGTTTACACTCAAAAAAAATTTTACACTCAAAAAAAAAAATTGGTAAATTATTTTTTTTTTTTTCAAAAATTAACAAAAAAAGTTTTTTTTACACTAAAACAAAAAAAAAATACACTCAAAAAAAAAAAATTAGTATTTTTTTTTTTTTTTTTTCAAAAATTAATAAAAAAAAGTTTTTTTACAGAAAATAAAATATTTCTAACCAAAAAAAAGTTTACACTTAAAAAAAAAATTTACACTCAAAAAAAAAATTGGTAAATTATTTTTTTTTATTTTTCAAAAATTAACAAAAAAAGTTTTTTTACACTAAAACAAAAAAAAAATACACTCAAAAAAATTTTACACTCAAAAAAAAATTAGTCATTTTTTTTTTTTTTTCAAAAATTAATAAAAAAAAGTTTTTTACAGAAAGTAAAATATTTCTAACCAAAAATGTTATTTTTTCCACGTTAGAAAATTTACTATCACTTAAAAAGGGCATTGTGGAGGGTATTCATAGATTCGGCCAAGTCGAATTTAACTTTTCTACTTGTTGTAATTTAAGACGTTTTTTAAATAGGAGTTGAAATACTTTTGTAAGTTTTTTAAAGAGATTTTAATTTGAAAACCGTATTACAGTGCAATAGTAAAATTATAGATGAAATTTAGTATTTTGGTTACGAGAAAAAAAACAAAGTATTTTTCGAAAATCTGTATTTTAACAAAAAACTCTATTTAATATCTGTAAAAAAGAGATTACAAAGAAAAAGGTAAAATTACAGATAAAATTTTGTTTTTCGGTCACAAGAAAATACAAAATATTTTCTTAAAATCTGTATTTAGGCAGATAAATATCTGTGAAACTGGGATTACAATCATTTTACAGAGTATTTAACAGAGAGATTTCTTTGAGTGTAGATATAATTTTATATTAATTTACTCATATAATACCCTATTCACACTTACAGTTTTAAACCGTTTTTAGCATTTTTCGTCAATATACTGTAATAGAATAAAGAAACTTAAAATGGCGCTATCTCGGAAACTAAGCCAGATGGAGCAAAATGGAGGCCATTTTTGTTTCTCGGGCTCACCACTAAAGCTCTCTGAGTAATATTTTTGAAGTTATCGAGTTTTTTAACTCTGAAAACCCCAGTGGTCCCCTAAAATCACGTATCTCAAAAACTAAGCAAGGTAGAGCGAAACGGACACAAATTTTGGATATGAAACTATTACGATTTTTAAGGAACCCAACTAGTTCTAGGCCCATCGGGATCTGGACCTATCGGGTCCGAACCCAATGGGGTCCTCAAATGTGTATGAACTAACAATAAGTTTTGATAAAAAAAATAAAAAAAATTCAGTTAACTAATTTTTAGCAAAACATTTTTGGTAACTTTACCAAAAAAATTGTGAGCTTTTTTTGCTAACATTACAGTTTTTTTTTTTAATGTACGAAAAAATTTAACTAAAAAATGGGAAATTTTCCTAACTATGAGGAACAAATTTTAGTTCATGAACTTATAGATAGTTCATAGTTTTCCTAAAATGGACTTCTGAAATAAAAGGAAAAAATGCTGATATCTTGAAAACTAAGCGAGATAAAGCAAAACCGAAAAAATTTACTAAAGAACGACAACAAAGAAAAATATGGGAAGGTACCTACAGACGACGCAATATTATGTGCAATATTCAATTATATTGATTTATGCGTGGGTAATATTGACGATTGTACAATGGTCAATCTTAGCCCCATAATTGCATATTGAACATAATATTGCGTCGTCTGTAGGTACCTGAACAGCCTTCCTCTATCCATGGGTGGACCCAATAGGTCCAAAATTTTGAGTTAAAAATTTGAACTCCGGAAAATTTTAAAAAGCCAATATCTCGGTAAGTAGTGCCCACAAGATAAAAAGTCCAAAGGCATTTTTGTTGCTCTTTACTTGTAGAACTTGACCACACAATACCCGAAAGCCTTGAGATCAAAAGTTTTTGAGTTATTTGATTTTCAGTTTTTTTAGGACCCGAAAGTCCATTACTTAACGAGTGGAACAGCCGATTTCTCAAAATCTTTGTTCAACGACCGGGAAGAAAGCTGGGGGTAGATCGGAAATTATGTCTAGAGTATTCTTGTTCCATATGGAGTCATTTGAAGTAACCACAAAAAAAGTGCAGTTCTAAAGACCGGAAAAGACCGTCCCAATTTCATGTAAATACATGGAAAACCAAGACTTTACGAGTTTAACAGCCGATTTCTCAAAATTTTTGTTCAACGACCGGAACAAAAAGCTGTGGGTAGATCGGAAATAATGTCTAGAGAATCTTTGTTTCATATGGAGTCATTTGAAGCAACCACAAAAAAGTGCCGTCCTAAAGACCGGAAAAGACCGTCCAAATTTCATGTAAATACATTGAAAACACATGACTTCATGAGTTTAATAGTCGATTTCTCAAAATTGTTGTTCTACGACCGGGACTAAAAGCTGTGAGATCTACTCAATTATGTCTAGAGCAATGGTTCCCAACCTTTTTTACGCCACGCCCCACTTTTAAGTTAAAAAAATTGCGTTGTCCCCCCTACACTCAAGAAATAATTGCTAATTTTTGTTTCTAATGAAAAATTACTACTGGTTTAGCAGAGTTTTTGTAAAATAAGCATTTAAACTAAGTTTTTAGTAAGCATTTTAAGCGATTAACAAAATTTTTGTAGTTAATTTTGTAAAAAAAAATGTTTTTGTAGTTAATTTGACTAAAAAAAGTCTTGAAAATTTGCTCGTTGCCCCCCTGAAAGCTTCAAATTGCCCCCCAGTGGGGCGAGAATCAAAGGTTGGGAACCATTGGTCTAGAGTATCCTTCTTCCATATAGAGTTATTTGAAGCAACAAATAAAAAGTACCGTCCTAAAGACCGAAAAAGACCGTCGAAATCTTCATGTACTTCCTATGGTATTTTTCGGTCTTTAGGACGGATTTTTGAGGTTGCTTCAAATGACTCCATATGGAAAAAGGATATTCTAGACTAGAGTTTGCAAAACGATTAAAATCGTAATTAATCGTAATCCGCAAAAATATCATGCGATTACGATTAATCATTTTCTATGAAATAATATAAGGAATTTAAAACAGTTTCAAATTTTTATGGAGCTGATTTCTTTGGCAATAGATTCTTAAATATATTTTACGGTAATCACTGGAAAATTTTCTAGTAAAATTATTTGTCAAAAAAATATTTTCTCTAAAAACGATTGCTTTCGGCACAATTTAAAAAAAAAAACAAGTAAGAAAATTATAGTCGGTCAAGACCGACCATATAATACCCTACACCAGAGTTTCCCGAAAAATGGGTCCCAAGTTCAAACATGGACTGATTAGATATATATTTTGTCAAATCTTTAATAAGTAAGTGTAAAAACACTCACAAATCAAATTTGAGTGAAATATGCTTCTTTTTGTTGAGAATAAACCGCTTTAACTGAATATCGGGTGAAATGTTCACAAGGGGGGGCTCTAAGTTCAAAAATGGTCCGATGATAATCAGATTTGATAAGGTTATTAAAGTACGCGTTTAACATACTTATGTGAAAATCGGGAAGGTGGTTTGTATGGGGGCTACAAGAAGAACTTATCTGATTCCTTCAAAATTCGGAATGGTGATTTGTGAGGACAAAACATGTTTACGTGCCAAATTTCGAAACAAAACCTTTTATAGTACGGTTGTTACAGTCATTTGATCCAAAACTAAAGAGGACCTTTGTACGGGGGCTAGGTCTAAATATGGACCGATTTTTTTTTAATTTCAATTGGCTTCGACCTTGGTGCAAAAGAAGCTTAAGTTTCAAATTTCAAGTCAATTGGTTAAAAATTACGACCTGTATCGTGTTTACACCGTTTACATGGACATACAGACGGACGGACATTGCTAAATCGACTCAAAAACTGATTCTGAGTCGATCGGTATACTTGAATGTGGGTCTAGGACCAATATTTCGGGTAGTTACAAACATCAGCACAAACTCATTATACCCTGTACCACAGTGTGGTGTAGGGTATCAAAATACTGTAGGAAATTTAAAAAATCAAAGTTCTTAAGTTAATACGTAATTTAAATGGACATGTTTGTGTACTTATTTTTCAAACTTGTTTTTTAGAGTTTTTAAGCTTTTTAAAAAAAAATTTTCTCAATAAAAATTCATTTCATATGGAGTGGAAATTGTTGACTTTCGTCACTGTTTTATTTTCAACTAGCTGGCCCGGTCCGCGTTGCTGGCCCAAATATAAGATCAGTGTTATATTTCGTCTCGCTTCAAATATATAGCCCTGCAAAAAATGTAATTAATTTCTTGGCTTAGAAAAATTTGTGGGCGTGGTATTAAAGACCCGAATAGGCAGAAAATCATCTTCAAATTATATTTTAAGAACTTAAAAAAAAATTGCCATGTCATCGACTTTGCGAACTGTACAAATTAAAAACTTCTTTAGCATCATTACGAACCACACAAAAACAAATTACGCATATCCTTCGTTCTTATCGTGAGCCATTGTCTTAAGTTCAACCAAACCTTTATTCGCATTTTTACCCGAATTTTTCATTTTTCCGGGACACTTTTCTCACCCGAGTAAAAATAAACATATATAACAATATATAACTTGATGCAAACATAATAAATCATATATGATTATATATCGCGTGAGATATTTTCAAAATTTGTTAAATGCAGTCATATTTAGTTATATATAATTGAATCCTGATTCGGATTAAAAGGAGCACGGTTAATATAATTGTATAAAATTATATGAGGGTCAATACAAAATTTGTTTTTCTGTATAATTTAATATAAAATTATATATATCCTATTCTGTTCCATATATAACACTATATGTTTCCATTTAACCAACAATTTTTTAAGTTTTTAAGGCAAAGTATGAGAAACTTTTTAAAATGTTCCTAAATATTTCCTTGTTAGGGTTATGTATATCACCTATCTGGTTCGAAGCGTACCCGAACATTTTTTTGTTTAAGAAAATTATATGTTTGGTGAATGTATCGTTGACCTGTGGTGTGTCTCAACCCAAACCAAAAAACACCAGGATTTTACATGTTTTTATGCAATTAGATCTAATTAGATCCACTAATATATGGCAATGTCTGGTCAAAACTCGGATGAAATCAAATCATATTTTATACAAGTTGATCTTTTTTAATGCAAAAAGATCCACCATTATTCGGATCAAATTGCGTATAAATATATATTGTGTTACATATCATTATATATTGTATCATATAAAAATTTTTACTCGGGCATTTATATTTCCTTAAAACCCTAATTAGAACTTTAACATAAAAAAAAAATTGCCCGTTCATTAGTATTTGGCGTTAAAGTTTCTGTGGTAATTCCCAGCAGAAATTTTGCTGAACTGGCAGCAGCTTTTGGAAAGGAAAGTTGAGTGAAGGAGTGCATCCAAACCTGCTGAATTCATGCATGATTCTCTAAGGCGATGTCACACTTTAGAGCGCTAGTTGGATACACCGAATAAGCGCTCTTAAGATGCTCTGAATTCACATCTCCTTAGAACGCTGAAAAAATCGCTATAAAGATGCAGTGAATTCATGTATCTTTTTAGAGCTATTTAAGCAGAATAAAGATAAAGAGCATCTGACTATTTCTGAAATACAAATTACAAAATCTGAAATACAATTGACTATTTCTGAATACAATTTGAAAATCTTAAATACAATTGACTAATTCTGAAAATCAGTTGACTCTCTGCAAGCATTTGGAAGAAATATTGCCAAAAGGATCTAATTACATTTAAAAAATTTCCAATTATATTTGTGTATTATAATTTGTATTTTCTGAAACTAAAGTGGAAATGGTGTACTCATTTTTTTTTTTATTCAAAATGTGTTAAAGGTGCTATGATTGAAGCACTCTTTGCAGCGCTGATTAATGCGCAATAATGATGCGGTGAAGTCATGTGTCTTTGTCAAAAACTCATGGTTTTTATTCAAAAAGTGTTAAATATATTTAAAAGGATAGCATGTGTGAAATTTTATCAAAATATAATTTTATATTTTAAGTTTTATATAAAAAATCTTAACACAAATTTTAATTTTTTCCCCTTACTTTTACTGCATCCTCAAGAGCCCTCTTTGGATGCGCTTCGGTATGCTATAAAAAGATGCTGTGTCGCCAAAATCTTGATTTATTTTTGCTGGGAAGTTAAACTTGTACATGTGTTCACAATACCCAAGGATTTAAAATAATTTGTACCAAGTTTAAGCGGAATCTATTAGGAAATATTTTTTTTTAATAGATCGAATTAGAGTTAAAATAAATTTTAGATATATCGAAAAAAAAGTGGGCGAGGACAATTTTTCTTTCAGGATAATTTGTCAAATCGATCCAGGCGTTCTCCGATTTTAGATATATCGAAAAAGGGAGGCGCAAAAGTGGGCGTAATTAATTTGTTTTCCGAAAAAAAACCTAAGACGAACATTTAAAAAAAATAAAACGAACATTTAAAAAAAATATTATCCAAATCGGTCAGTTCTCAAGTGATGCGATTACCAACGAACTACATTTGATTTTTATTAATATTTTATTGTTCGATATTTTATTTGTCTATATAGCAAATTTTATGTATATCGAAAAAAAGAGTGGGTTTCAGCTTTTCTTACCGTAAAAACCTTATTTAAATTTAACCAACTCCATCCATTCAAAAGTGGGCGTTGAAATGGAAAGTTGTTCTTTCAGAAAAACCTTAGTTGGACTATGACGAACATTAAAAACAAAATTGATCCACACATTCCATGATTTAAAATATATATATCGGGAAAAGTGAGCGTAAAAGTAGGCGTGCACAATTTGTCTTTCCTTAAAAATCTTCTGCGTACTATAACCAAATCGGTCTAGCCGTTATAGTTCTTTCGATACATAGAAAAAAGTGGGCGGGGAAATTTTACTATCCGTAAAAACCTTAGTTGAATTATGACGAACATTTTTAACAAAAATTAGCCAAATTGGGCGTAGTAAATTTCTTTTTTCGTTAAAACCAAAGAACCAAATCGGTTCAGCCATTATCAGATTTTAGATATATTGAAAAAGTGGGCGTAGAAGTGGGCGTGGTCGATTTTTCTTTCAGTAAAAATTTAAATTGGATTACTACGAACATTTAAATAAAAAAATACCCAAATCAGTGCAGCCATTTTCCGATTTTAGATAAATGGAAAAAAGTGGGCGTAAAAGTAGGCGTGGTCAATTTTTCATTACGTAAAAACCTAAGTTGGACTATGACGAACATTTCAAAAAAAAAATTGTCCAAATCGGTCCAGCCGTTCTCAACGGATGCCGTTACCAACGAACGACAATTGATTTTTATTTATATAGATATGAGATTGTTTTTGCTTGATTTGAGAATTTTTTTTTATTAGTGTATGGAGTATTTTTTAAGAAAATTGTTTGTAAACCTATTTTATCGTTTTTCTCAAAACAAAGTTGTTGGCGTATGGGCTAAAACAATAAAAACCTGACGATTTGTTGTTTATTTTACTGAAAATACAGTTGATCCCAAAACAACTAACATATTAGTTGTTGTAACCAAAGTTATAAAGTAATCCATCGACCGTTTTGTAGATCTGGCATCACCAAAGATGATTGGAAAATTCTGGCAATGCCAAACTAAAGTTCTAACGTAAAGCAAAGAGAGACAAAAAACAATCTGCATTCTCACTGCAGAACTGGTATCTTCCATTTCGCTCACATTTCGATTTGTGATAAAATTTCGTAAACAATACCATATGGGCAATTCCATCATGTCGAACGTGACCGTTGCACACATTAAAGTTAAAAAAAAGTCAAAATAAAAAGATTTTTTTCCTTGACAAAAGGGGAAACTTACAGCTCTTAACTAGCTCTATAATTGTTGCTCAGGTTGATTTTGAAAATTGTTTCAAGCTTTCGAGATAATCGCAAAAAAGACAACCATTCGCACGGGACAAAAAACAGAAGTCGTTTTCGCGACTATCAATCAAAACTCAGATTTCAGCGAAACCTGAGGCAATATCACAATGCGACTAATTTTGAAATGTTGGCTTATAATGTCTCTTAAAAGTTGTAAAATTTTACCTCAAAATTATTTCTACTTTTTTTTTTAATTTAACTTTAATCACTGTCGCACGGGACCGTTTTTTCCAGAGTCATAGAGTAGTCCAACAAATGGCGTTTGAAAAAGTAGTAAACAAAAATCATATGGTATTGTTTACGAAATTTTATCACAAATCGAAATGTGAGCGAGATGGAAGATACCAGTTTTACAATGAGAATGCAGATTGTTTTTTGTCTCTCTTTGCTTTACGTTTGAACTTTAGTTTAGTATTGCCAGAATTTTCCAATTATCTTTGGTGATGCCAGATCTACAAAACGGTCGATGGATTACTATGTCACTATGGTTTTTTCCATCATCATATTTATGTTTTTTTTGTTGTTCTTTTTTAACAAATTATAAATAAATAAGCTTAGAAAACTTGGCATATGTATTTTTCGTTCCCCTAGTCTGGTTCGTATTGAATTTCAGCCAAATCGGTTCAGTGGTTCAAAAGTTATTAGCAAAACCGAGAATTTCAGATTAGTTTCACCTTAAACTCACGTGTTGAAAACCCGTTAAACATGTTTTTAAAACATTGGTAATTCACAAAACTATTTTACAACGTATTTTTGTCACTCAAAAATTTTGTCACAAAAAAGTACACTCAAAAAAGTTTTACACTCAAAAAAAATTTTACACTCAAAAAAAAATTTAGTAAATATATTCAAAAATTACTTAAAAAAAAAATTTTACATAACATTAAATATTTCTAATCCAAAATGTTATTTACTTTCACTTAAAAATTGCATTGTGGAGGGTATTCATAGATTCGCCTTGTCGAATTTAACTTTTCAACTTGTTTAATATATTGTCTTGTAATTTCATTTCATCTTCCTTAAAGTTTTCTCTCCGCCGTTTGCATCTCTCTTTGTTTTTTTCGCCGTTTATACTTATCTATATTTAAATAATTTAAAAGAATGTATTAAAATAAGTAAATCATTTATTTAAGAAAAAAATATTTTTTCAAAATTTTAAAATCCACACTTACCATGTCGCACGTGACCAACTTTATATAAGAACCAAGATCACAGATTTTATTATTTTTTAATTATTTTTTTTTATTTTAATTGTAATAAAAATCTGTGTTTGTTCTCAATATTTGATGAACTTTCGTCATGTCCACTTGACGAACTAATTAAAAATGTTGTTTTTCAATGTCGCACGGGACATCGAAATATGTGATAAAGCATAGCAAAAACTAACCGTTATTTTTTGAATTGCATATTCTGTTATGCATTTTTTTTAGCTCTTTGTATCTCCAGAAAGATTTTTTAAAAGCAAAAGTCAATATTTAATGCTTCTCTTTAAGAACTTTTAACAAAACAAAAGGTGCAATAGAAATGTCCCAATGAGAAAAAATTTTGTTGCTCGACTTTACATTCGAATATCTCGAAATAGGGTATGAATAAATTGTTTTCCTATGAAAATATGTTAAAACAAATTCGTTTCAAGAACTTTTGGTTTTTTGGTCTTGGTAGACCTTTCGGTGGAAGTGCCCATATGGTTTTTGTTTACTACTTTTTCAAACGCCATTTGTTATCCTACTATGTCACTATGATTGTAACTGTCATATTCAGTTGATTTTAATTACAGAATTGGTTAAGTGTAAATATGATGGGGGGTATATTCGCATTCATTTTTTACAAGTTCGATTATTGGTTTTTCCCCATACAATTTAAACGTCAAATTTAAATGTCATTTTAGTTTGACATTTAACAAATTTAAAATTGTATGGGGAAAACCAATAATTAAACTAGTTAAAATGAATGCGAATATGATAAAACGCACACTTGCTTTAATTAAACTAGACCCACCAAAAAGTTGTCACACTATCTCAATTTTAGTGAAATTTGTAATAATGTATGTAAGAACAATTTTTTCAGGTTGCTGCCATTGTCGAGGGTTTAATACTAACAGCTGATAATTTGGAAAGAATTAAGCAGGTATTTCAAAACGAAATGGAATTAGCATTAAATATGAAACCATCCTCATTGCAAATGGAAAATACTTATATACCAGAATTGCCAGATGGCACAGGTAAACAATTATAGCATTAATTGCAATCAGTTCATAATCATATTAATATTCTAACCTGGGATTTCCAACCTTTTTGGCTCGCGTACCCCTAATTTTAAATTTTGTCAGCCGAGTTTCTTGTGAAAAAAACACTTAAAATATAAATATGGTTAGAAAAATGATTTCTGTAATCAAAATTGAAACTGAAAGCAAGAATCCTTTACTTTAAACATAAATGATCAAAAAAATTGTCTCAATAATTAAGGCATTTGAAATGCATATGCAATTTTTTAATGCATTAAAAATTCACTTTTTTATTGACACAATTGTTTTAATAAAATTTTACGTTAAAAGAATAGGATTCTAGCTTTCAATCAAGATTATAGAAATTCGAAATTTATTTAAGGAGTTATAGCTCTACAAACTACATTGATTAACAATTTTAAAATCATAAAATCATTTATTAACAAACTAAAAAAAAAAATAATATTACAAATAGAAGTCTTTTGTGTCCAATTAATACCCTATTCACACTTACAGTTTTAAACCGTTTTTAGCAATTATTTTTAGCATTTTCTGTCAATATACTGTAATAGAATAAAGAAAGTGCTAAAAATATTGCTGCTAAAAACGATTTAAAACTGTACGTGTGAATAGGGTATAATATGATGATTCTTTTTTTCTAATAATAGAAAAAGAGGTAGAAAAAGCGGAAAATGCACTAAAAAAATGCATTTGAAATGTATTTAACGAGTTTTTATACCCTCCACTTAGTGATAGAGGGTATATATAAGTTTGTCATTCCGTTTGTAACTCATCGAAATATCGGTCTGGGACCCCATAAAGTATATATATTCATGATGCCCGATCGATTTTAAGACATTCTAGCGATGTCCGTCTGTCCGTCTGTCCGTCTGTCCGTCTGTCCGTCTGTCCGTCTGTCCGTCTGTCCGTCTGTCTGTCTGTTGAAAATGCTCTCGCGGACAAAATATTGCACAGAGATGACTGAAACTTAACATATATATTGGAAGTTCTCCCGAGAAGTTTGGTATTGCATTTGAGCGATATCGGTTCAGCGGTTCAAAAGTTGTGAACGAAAATGTAAGCACACCTCAAAAATTTCAGTACATTCAACATAACCTAAAAATACAAAATGCTTTAATTCGGCTTCTGGTTGACATATGTGAACATAATTGGACACCAAATGGTATTCATACAAGTACGAACATATTTTTTGACAAAAAGAAAAAAATCGCGGATTTTTTTTTTACCAAAATTTTTTTTCGCGGAAATTTTTTTCAATTTTTTTTTTTTTTCAAAAGTAATTTCCATTTAAATAAAGTTGTTTGCAATAATCTTTTTGAAATTGTGGAGGGTATCTCTACATTCGGCAAGGCCGAATTTAACTTTTTTACTTGTTTGTTCTACGTTTAAGGTGGTAAATTGTAGCTTTTGATTTTTAGTTTGATTATATACATAAATCCATTATTTATTCAAGAAGTTGTAGGTTAAAAGGTTCACCAGACCAGATCCTGACCCAAGGTGATAACTCGAGGAAAGAGTGTTAGGGGTGTTGGTCTGCATTTTACTAAAAATTAAATTCTTCTGTCTTGCTGTCCAATAGCATGACGATGTAAGTCCACACAGAAAAAAATAAAAAAAATATTTGACTAAATTTTTAATACTATTGAGTAAAAAATTACTCAATTTTGCACCAGTAAACGATTTAATAGTATTGAATAAATTTTTAATAAAAATTTATTAAATGTTTGAAAAAAAATTTGAGTAAATTTTTAACTGACACAATTAAAAATTTACTCAAAATTTATCTATTTATTTTTTTAAAGTTTAAAAAAGTTTTAATTTTTTTTACAAAAAAAAAACAACAAAAAACTTGTTTTTTCAAACTTCACCAAACATATTTATTAGGGCGGAGTGATTTTTTTTTTTCGACAAAATCGTCTAGCATATTCGTATTCTGCATAAAATTCTAAGAAAAAATGACGAACAAACCATGTCTCAAAAACCAATTTTCAAAAATAGTTTTGCACGATATACGATTTTTTTAGCTGGGCTTATTATTTGGAATATATTGTTTTACTAATAAATTTTGCTTTTATTTTGTACTAGCTGGCCCGGTCCGCGTTGCTGGCCCAAACATAAGAACAGTGTTATATTTAGTCTTGCTTCAAATATATAGTCTTGCAAAAAATGTAATGAATTTCTTGGCTTAGAAATATTTGTGGGCGTGGTTTTAAAGACACGATTAGGTAGATAATCATCTTCAAGTTATATTTTAGAACTAACAAAAAATAATATATCTTTGACTTTGCGAACTGTACAAATTTAAAACTTCTTTAATATCATTACGAACTACACAAAAATAAATTACGCATATGCTTCGTTCTTATTGTGAGCTATTGTCACAGACTAATACAGACTCGACATAAGTGACAGGTGTCAAAAAAGTAGTTCTGAACCATATGGTTAATATTTTCAAATTATTCTACGAATCAGGTTAGAAAGAGAAAACTGATATAACGCGCCATAAGAAAAATGGATGCCAGATCGGTTTTTGTTGTTTCACTCACTTCTAAAGCCATAATCAGTTTAGAAGTGAAGTAGTGAGGTAGAGCCCTATATGATTTTCAATAAGAAAAAGGAGTGCAGATAATTTTAAAATTTGTGTGTTCTTCATACGCATTGAATTTTTCCATAAGACTAAAAAGTAGAGAGACGTAAATAAAATCTGTTGAGAATAGAATTTCTCTACCTCGCTCTACTTTTTACGCTTATGTCAAAATTCAATGTGTATGAAGAACCCACAAATTTAAAAAAAATTCTACACTCTTTTTTCTTATTGAAAAACACATAAGGCTCTACCTCACTACTTCATTACCTCACTTCTAAACTGATTATGGCTTAAGTCGCAGAAAGTGTTGCCATGTTAGCGTAAAACGGACTAAAAACCGCTGTGTTTTCTCCTAAAATCGCTTAGATGTCGTAGAAAGTGTTGCCATGTTAGCGTAAAATGGACTAAAAACCGCTGTGTTTTCTCCTAACATCGCTTAGATTTTCCCCATTTTTTCTTATAAAACTCTACTGTCGAGTCTGTATTTAGTCTGTGTTATTGTCTTGAGTTTAAACAACCCGTTATAGTTTTTTCTAATTTTCCATTTTTCCGGGACACTTTTCTCATTTATATTTTCTTAAAAACCTAATTAAAACTATAATTAACATAAAATAATCGGCCCAGTCATTAGTAGTCGACATATTTAGAAAAAGTGTTTGTTAAAATTAGTGTCTCCGATTTTAGATGTATTAAAAAAAGTGGGAGTGGACAATTTTTCTTTCCGTAAAAACTTCAGTTGTACTATAACGAACGTCAACAAATACTACTAATAGCCAAATCGGCCCTGCCGTTCTTCTATTTTAGATATATCGAAATAAAAGTGGGCGTGAAAAGTTTTTATTTTCATTTAAACCTAAATTGGACTATGACGAACACTAAAAAAAAAGTTCAGTCAAATCGATCCAACCGTTCTCCGATTTTAGATACATCGAAAAAAAGGACGCGAAAGGTGAGCGTGATTAATTTGTTTTCCGAAAACACCTAAGACGATCATTAAAAAAACAAATATTATCCACATCGGTCAGTTCTCAAGCGATGCGATTACCAACGAACTACATTTCATCTTTATTTATATTTTAATGTAATATTCAAAAGAATATTATAATAAAATTCAAAGAATATTTATTCTATATTTTATTTTTCTATAGATCAAATTTAATATATATCGAAAAAAGAGTCTTACCGTAAAAACCTTATTTGAATTTTGCCAACTCGGTCCATCCATTCAAAAGTGGGCGTAGAAATGGAAAATTGTTCTTTCCGGAAAACCTTACTATAACGAACATTGAAAACAAAATAAGACAAATTGATCCAGCCATTCCATGATTTAAAATACATATATCGGGAAAAGTGAGAAAGTTGGCGTGGACAATTATTCTTTCCTTAAAAATCGTTTTATATGTTCTTTCGATACATTGAAAAAAGTGGGCGGGGGAAATTTTACTATCAGTATAAACCTTAGTTTAATTATGGAACATTTTCAACAAAAATTAGCCAAAGGGGGCGTAGTCAATTTCTTTTTTCGTAAAAACAAAAGTTGGAAAATGATAAAAAATTCATTTAAAAAAAATTTTGTCAAATCGGTGCATCCAATTTTAGATTTTAGATTAATTAAAAAAGTGGGCGTAAAAGTGGGCGTGGTCGATTTTTCTTTCAGTTAAAACTTAAATTGGATTACTATGAACATTTAAATAAAAAATTACACAAATCGGTGCAGCCGTTTTCCGATTTTAGATAATTTGAAAAAAGTGGGCGTAAAAGTGGGCGTGGTCAATTTTTTTTACGTAAAAACCTAAGTTGGACTATGACGAACATTTAAAAAAAAAATTGTCCAAATCGGTCCAGGCGTTCTCAACTGATGCTGTTACCAACGAACGACAATTGATTTTTATTTATATAGATTAAGAGGTGTACCTTGTATTTTTGGGTACGGGGAATCCATATTTAATATTTATTTTGCTCTAAGCCGCCGCTAGAGGGCGCTAGAAAACAAAAATCTGGACTTGGGTCTTTAGATTTTTTTTTATTATTAAGCCAGATACTCTAAGAAGCCATTTACAGTTTAATTAAATTCCAAAAACTCGCGATTTTAATCGCGATTTTAATTTTCTAAAAATCCACAAAAAATTAAAAGGTGGTAAACTACACCATTCTTTTATTGCCACAATTTTTTAAAACTTTTTCGTTTAAAGTAGAGGATTTTAGCTTTCAATTTCAATTTTGATTATCAAAATCCGATGTTTACTTAAGGAGTTATAGATCTTCAAAGTGTATCGATAAACGAGTTGAAAATCCTAAAATTATTTATTAACAATATTAAAAAAAAAATTGTTTTTATATGGGCATAATTTAAAAAAAAAAAACATTAAAAATAGAAGACTTTTGTGCCCTATTAAAATGATGACTGATTTTTTTTTGTAAAAATGTCATTCTTTCATAATATGATAATTAAAAAAAATCAAAAGAGGTGAAAGTTGACGAAAATGCACTAAAAAATGCATTTGCATTTAAAATGCATTTTTTTAATAACACAATTTTTGTTAACTTTCAAGTTTAATGTAGAGGACTTAAGCTTTTAATTTCAATTTTGATTTTAAAAATCGGATATTTACTTAAGAAGTTATCGCTCATCAAACTACACTACTTTTTCATATTTTGTGATTTTTAAAAAGTTGAAAATCGCGAATAAAATCGCGAGATTTTGGAACTTAATAAAACTGTAAATGGGAATGTCTAAATGGCTCCATAGTGTATCTATCTATGTAAACAATCTAAAGATCCCAGGTCAAATAAATACGCTTTTTCATGATCGTTTCGATAATTTTTTTTTTGCTTTTTCTAAATCTGAGAATTTTTCAATAGCAGAAATTCTTCCTGCATAGAAAATATCAGATGATGAAAAATTTATTTTTTGTAGAACAAATGTCTCAGAATCTAAGACTTCTTCTTTACGAAAAATGTCTCAGAATCTAAGACTTTTTTCGTATAGAATATTTTTTGGATTCTAAGAATTTTTTCCACAGAAATAGTCTCACATTCTGAGAAATTTCACTCATATGCTAAAGCATTTTTGAGATATTTTTCCTATAGAACAGGTCTCAGATTATTAGATTCCCAGCAAAAAATAAACGAAGTGGTTCAAAAAGAATTAGTGGTTTCACTACATACAACGTAGCGATAGGTGCCGAACATCATATTCCGTAGGAAGTACTTTTAAAATCACTTCCACAAATGTTACAAAATAACAATAAAAACATCTTTCACCAGTTCTTTGCTTAATGCTTTTGAAGTACCTTTTTCATATGTTCTTAGGAATCAAATCAAATCACCACACCATATGAACTTCTTTTTCAACTGAAACAATTAGAATTAGGGTGATACACGAAGTATGCAATTTTTTCTACGTCCAGCTTCAAATAGATTTAGGTTTTGCAAAAATGGTGACAAAATTTGGTAGTGGCATTTATTTCATTTCTCTTTATTTAGAGCTTAAAAAATCGAAAAGACGAAAATCCATTACACAGTGCAACACCCAAAATCGGAATGGGATGAAACCAAAAGCAAATGAAAGTTGGAAACTGGACCCTACATGTCCAATAAGGGCACCACCAGGGGCCTTTAAAGTAGGACATGTTTAGTACACAAAAACTTTAAATGCTTTAAAATCACCAACTTTAAATGCGTGTAAAATAAAATCTAGCTCTGACCTAAAAAAATGCCTTGAGGGTTTTGTTATGGAAAACGTCAGCTTTCATTTGTTTTTGGTTTCATCCCATTCCGATTCCGAAAGTTCGATTTTGTATCACTGTGTTATTGATAAATTTTTCAAATTTCATTTCTTATATCAAAAAAAGTTGGTCCTAAATTAAATATGTAAATACATTTACGAACTAAAACGGATGTTGCTGCATCACATTATTAAAGATTGTTTAAGCTTTTTAGAAAATTGAGGTATAGGCTTGTGGTTAAAACAAACTTGTGAATCAATTCGCCGTGAATTTTTATAGTTTTGTGATCTCTATAATTACTCATTTTTTAATTCGAAGTATATACGTTAGATTATCAATGAAATTAATTTTTCTATCACGTAAGGTTTTTAAGATATTCGCGTTTTAATATTGAAATATTTGGCTGTCCTCTGTAACGTATTCTTAAGTTGCTCAAACACAATAGAACTCGATTTAGTAAAAATAAGGCATCTTTATTCCAAATCTGACATCCAAAATTTTCTATCGCGTACTATTTTTGAAATATTGGCGTTTGAAAAACTCAAACTCTACTGTTACACACTTATGTATATTTTTTATAAATCACACTTAAGTTTTCAAACGCGAATATCTCAAAAACAGAACATGCTTAAAAATTGTGGATTGCAGTTTTGGAATCAGGAGTTACATTTTATATGAAATCAAGTCCTATTTCGTGGAAGCAACGTAAGAATACGTAACAGTGGACATCTAAAAGTGATTTTTTTACTTTTTAACAGCGAATATCAAAAAAACGGTACGTGCTAGAAAATTTGGTAGATTAGAAGCAGGAGACAAAAATCTATAAGGACCAATTAGAAATTTCACTGGAAGGTTTTTGCTGTCGAACAGTGTTTTTAGTGTAAATTTTACAAAAAATACTCTTTCAATCAATCTTACAAAAATAAGTGAAAAAAGAACTTCTAATTTAGAAGTTCTAAATCACCAAATAAAAATGACATAATCACACCCAAAATGCCAAGAAATATGTATGTACTTCTAAAGAAGTGATGAAAAAAGTGCTTCCAAAAGTTCAAGTTATGTTAACATCCGGATCACTACTTTAGAAGTTGTGATAAAAACACTAGTGATATATGTTATACTTAAGTGTCAATCTTTCGCCACTGAAAAGTGGCGATAAAAATAACATACTTTGTGTGTCACGCCCATATTAAATTTATCAATGTTTCAGTTGAAGAAGAAGTGCATCTGGTTCATAAGTTGTGGTGAATTTTGTAGTGAATGTTAAGCTCTTTCTTTGCTGGGTTTGTTCGTACTAAAATTTCAGATTCTGAGACCTTTTTCTATAGGATAAATCTATCTATAACCATTAGACTGGGTCGACCATAAAGGAGAAAAAAAGTTCCCATTGGACGCGCTTAATTTTAAAGCTTACCTCGAAAAAGTTACGTAGCCAAAATATTAGTTTTTTAGGTCGCGTTTTGGTACCGCCGAAATCGTTTTTTTCTCATAGCTTTGCCATTTAATGTCCGATCGTTATAAAAAAAAAATTGTTAGAAAGTCCTCAGCGAGTACTTAAGTTGACCCATATCTGGTATTAACCTCAGAGGTCATCTTCTTGTTATGATTGTTAGCTTCTCATCTTTCTACCCACTTAATAAAAAATTTGTAATGCAATTTTTTGAATTTTTTTTAGAAAAATACTATCAGATAACATTGTTGAGGATATTCATAGATTCGACAAAGTCGAATTTAATTTTTCTACTTGTTTTAAGTTCTCTTTATTTTTTACTGGTCAAAATTAATTGAAAATTTAATTTTTTTAATTTTTTTGAAAACATCTCCATTTCGATTACTCAAAACCAGTGGTCGGCACCCATTGCACCCAGGTGCATAATGAAATTGGCTATTTGCACGTAGACAACGCGAACGTCAACGAAACTCTCAACTGAGAACATTAAAAATACAAATATTTTATTTAGTGTCATGGTAGCATTTGAAAAAGTGGGTAGATGAAGCTATGCTTTAGAAAACCCGAGTAAAAATAAACATATATAACAATATATAACTTGATACAAACATAATAAATTATATATGATTATACATCCCATGAGGTATTTTCTAATTTTTTTAAATGCAGTCATATGTAGTGTTATATAATTTATTATATCGCTCATTTACTTGTATAGTGTCATAACTCAAAATATTTCATTTTGCAGAAAACGCGTTTAAAGTTTACAATTACAATCCGTTGTTCATTGAAAATGGCCGGAACATAAAAAATGTAATAATAGCGTGTTCTCTTCTCAAATGATGAGTTTAAAAGATATTAATACGAATTTTTGACACAATATAAAGCATGATATAACGAAAAATTCTGCATCATTAACTCAAAAATCACGTTTTTTGAGTTATGACACTATACAAGTAAATGAGCGATATATTAAAAGGTATACGGTTGATATAAATATATGAAATAATATTAGGGCCAATACAAAATTTGTTTTTCTGTATAATTTAATATAAAATTATATATAGCTTATTCTGTTCCATATATAAATGTTTCCAATTAACCAAAAATGTTCCAAGTTTTTTAAGCAAAGTATAAGAAACTTTTAAAATGTTCCTAAACATTTCCTTGTTAGTGTTATGTATATCACCTATCTGGTTCAAAGCGTTCCCAAACATTTTTTTTGTTTTTTGAAAATTATATGTTTGGTGAAGGTATCGTTGACCTGTGGTGTAACTCACCCAAGCCAAAACACACCAAGACTTCCCGAGTAAAAAAGAGTTATATATAGCAGTGACAAATTAGATCCCAAATATGGTGGACACAATTGTTTCAAATATTATCTTCGGTTATCCTACAAGATCTGAACAGATAGTCTTATATATAATATGATACATAAAATGGGTCAATCTGGTTTTATCAGTTTGATCCGGACTGATACAATATAAAATAAATTGAGACTATAAGACATAAATATATATGGTTAGATATTGCTCTGCATAAAAAACATATTTTTGTATATAACATTACATAAAGTGCATATATAATGATTATATATAATGTTATCCAACTTATATGACATTATAAGGATCAATATATGATCAGTCATAATGGTTTTAAATTATATTTAATCGTATCAGTTTTCTCCAACTGATATAATTATATAGACCCAATTCACGTATCACATTATATATAAGGTCATCCCGCTAGATCATAACATATACCCGTAGATAATTATTAACGTAATTGTATCCGCCATATTTGGGATATAATTAGTCATGAACTTTTTTTCTTTTTTTACTAGGGTTTTTTTATGTTTTTATGCAATTAGATTTAATTGGATCCAATGAAATATGGCAATGTCTGGTCAAAACTCGGATGAAATCGAATCATATTTTATACAAGTTGATCTTTTTTAATGCAAAAACATCCACCATTATTAAATTGCGTATAAATATATATTGTGTCATATATCATTATATATTGCATCATATAAAAATTTTTACTCGGGAAATGTAAAAATTTTCCCTCTTTCTGCCGACCACTGCTCAAAACCAACATGGTATAAAAATCTGAAAATTAGAGAGCAAGTTGCAATTAATACGTACTAAAACATATCAAAACAAAATTAATCGAAGGGGGTCGGGTCTAAAAGTGAGTGATTTGGCGTGGAATATATTGTTATCCAACGTCATATAAACGTTATAAGGAACAATATATGATCAGTCATAATGGTTTTAAATTATATTTAATCGTATGAGTTTTTCCCAACTGATATAATTACATAGACCCAACCCAATTCACGTATCACATTATATATAAGGTTACCCCACTAGATCATAATATATACCCATAGATAACACCGCTCTACAAATCTGAGGTTTGTCGCTGCGTTTTGAATGAAACCAAAAAAAGTTTATAGGTTTTGGTTTCCCGATTCCAAAACGGTCAAAAAAATCGCGGTTAAAGTGTTAAAAAGGCCCATTTTGGCCATTTTTGAGCTCATATTAAATGAGATCCTGACATGCGAATGACTTGATATCAAGTTCAACCGAAAGTGCGTTTCTCTTTAAGGCAAAATCTAATCTTCTTGAAATTTAATTTTTTACAATGCACTATAGGAAATTTTACCCATTTTTTGGCCAAAAGTCAAAATTAAAATTTTTGCAAACATTATTTTTTTTCACATTAATATAAAAAAAACTTAACAAAGTAAACAATTCTTTCTCAATTTGTCGACAGAATTGATGTACTGTCACTTTATCAGTAGTTTTTCTTGCATTTTCTTACTTAGTTATAAAATAACGATTGAGAGCAGCGAATTTTGTGATAACTTCTAACAAAAGTTTTTATATTAAGAATTTATAGTTTTTAAAAACTAAAAAATGGAAAATAATGTCAAAGGTGAGTACTTTAATGATAAATAGTCAAATGTTGGTGAACTCATCTATTAGATCGATTTTATTGGAAAAATTGAAGTGACCTTAAGATTAACTTATTGAAGTATGAATTGGAATTTTATTTTGACTTTAAAAAAAATGATAGCATATGTTAGCTATAAAACCATAAAAGTTCTCTAGGACAATCAATTACCTTCCGAATTTAAAAAATTTCAAGGTCGGATATGTGCAAACTTTTTTTTTATACCCATTTTTCCAGGTGACTACTGTGTGCCAAATTCAGAGTTATTTAATACATGGCGAGAGAAATAAAGCAGAGGTGGATAAGGAGCCGCTATTTCTGACCATTTCTTTTCATACATTGCTGAGAGTGAATGTTTCGAAAACTTTAAACAATATATAAAGGAGGAATTAAGAATATTTTGTTCAAATATAAATATGAAAAGGATTAAAAGTTGTAGGAGTTTGAAAATTTTTGAAAGACAGCATGCTGTTTGGCTTAAAGGCAATACTTGGCTAAAAAAAACTTGAAACGCAGCCTGCCTCCACTAAATCGAAACCTGGGCGACCGCAATTAACTTTTTTGTCAAAATCTGCGAGAACAAAAATACGAGTTACAGCAGAAATCTCTAAAGATCTAAATAGGGAAGTTGAGCCACTAGCTCTTGCATCATCTACGGCTGCCCGTAGTGGCATTTTGAAATGTAGTTGACGACTTGGAACTCAAAAATAAAATTTTTGAATAAAATCCTTATTTAAAAGTAGATTTGTTTGACACTTCTTAACATTGTTAAAATAAATTTCTACTGTTATCTTCGAAAGTTAGTGTACACTCAAAAAAAAAAAAAATATTGTAAAAACAGTTTAGAAAACCATATAATCTATCAAGGATCTAAAAAATCTTAGATGCGGCAACTTATAACCCGGGAACCCTGTTTGGAACTAATTATTAGGTAATTTTTTAGGTAACTTTACTAATTTTTTTTTTTGAGTGTATGAAAACCTTTCAGAGTCACTCCCTCCCTCTAAAGAGTCTTCCAAAAGTCAAATAAAAAAAATCAGTCAAATCGGTCCAGCCGTTTGGCTGTAAATAATTTTGGCCAAAAAAAGGGTAAAATTTCCTATAGTGCAATGGTGTAAAAATCATTAGCTACAAGTGCTTTAAATTTAATATTTACGTGTTTATTTGTATAGAAATTTGTTAAAAAACACTGTGTAAATAAACAAAATATTTAAAAAATGGAAGGTTTTTTGTTAATGATTTTTTTACCATATTAGAAAATTAAATTCCAAGAACATTTTATCTTGTCTTAAAGAGCAAACTACTTACTTTTGAATGAGCTTGATACCAAGTCAATCGCATGTCAGGATCTTTTATTATAAGCTTTCAAAAAGGGTAAAAAATTGCCTTTTCCGGCATAAAATTTGTCATGCATTTTTTATATTTTTTTTACTAGGACTCTCAGCTTGTAATAGTTAACATCTTGATAATTTAATTAAAATTTTTTTTATTTCTATTCAGAAAATGGGACATTTTTTGCAATGGATTTGGGTGGTACTAATTTGCGAGTTCTAATGATGACTCTACACCAGGGTAAAGTTTCTAATGAAATTGTGCAGCACTATCCAATACCTGAAAATCTACGAATTGGGTCGGGGGAAGCATTATTTGACCATTTAGCAAAGTGCATTGATGATTTTGCAAAAGAAAAACAATTAAAAGATGACTGTAAATATTCTATGGGTTTTACATTCTCGTTTCCAATGCGGCAGAGTGGTTTGGATTCGGGAGTTTTGGTAACCTGGACAAAATCTTTTAATTGTCCTTCGGTTGTTGGTCAAGATGCTGTCTTGTTGTTACGGAAGTCCTTAGCAAAGTACAAGCGAACAAATATTGAAATTGTAGCTATACTGAATGACACAACCGGTACATTGATGCATGGAGCTTTAATGGATAAAAATACTCGGATTGGCATTGTCTTGGGTACCGGTTCAAATGGTTGTTACATGGAAAGAGCGAATCGTGTCATGCACTGGGAGCAACAGCGACATGGCGAGCAACATGTTGTAATTGATGTGGAATGGGGAGCTTTTGGTGATAACGGTGTTTTGGATTTTATGACAACTGAATTTGATCGTACTGTCGATGAAAGTTCATTATTAGTAAAGTCATTTACGTAAGTTTTAAAATATTACATGTAAAACCTTTATAAAGAAATTGACGACCACCACACCAAATGCGAAGTGCTCGAAAGACATACATGTAAATTTGGATGGCAGCGAAATGTGAGTGCGATTTTTGTTTTGAAATTGAACATCGTGGGGGTAGAATATTATGCTATATGGTTTTAAACTGATGTTTAACAAATTTGAGCCAAATCGGATAACTTTAGCCAGTGCCCCTTTGAGATCAAAGTTCACAAGGTAAAAAAATAAATTTCATACAAGTATACTTGTCAAAACTGGTTTCCGACTTATTCGATAAACCGGTTTTAACATGATAATGTTTTTAGGCTGGTGTTTAATTTTAAAAAAGTTGCAGGACGCCACCTCAGTTTGACTATATAAGCTAACAATTAACGAAAAAGGAAACCAGAATTACTATTTTCATTTTCTTAAAACCAAAAATTTTAATAACTTGGGTTTGTAACTTGGATAATAATTCACCTCGTGGTGAATAAAACCGTTTTTCACCAGCTGGTGAATAAAAAGTAACATAATTATTTTTCAACAAAAAAAATTTTTTTTTTTCATAAAATTTTTTTTTTAATAATTTTTTTTTTCATCAATTTTTTTTTTCATCAATTTTTTTCCATCAAATTTTTTTTTTCCATAAATTTTTTTTTTTTTAATTTTTTTTTTTTTCATCAAACTTTCTTTTTCATCATTTTTTTTTTTTTTCATAAAATGTTTTTTTTTCATCAAACTTTTTTTTTTTTCATCAAATTTTTTTTTTCATCAATTTTTTTTTTATTATTTTTTTTTTTTTATCAATTTTTTTTTCATCAAAATTTTTTTTTCATAAATTTTTTTTCATCAAATTTTTTGTTCATCAAGTTTTTTTTTTTATTTTTTTTTTCATCAAATTTTTTTATTTCACAAAAATTTTTATTTCACGAAAAATTCCGGGATTTCGGGATCTGGGTTTTCCCGTTTGGCATCCCTAAGCAAAACAAAAACGTAATGGACACAAAACAAATACTTTTTTAAACATCTCACTCTTGAACACTTCAAAACAGCAAGTGTGAATGCCACATTATTATTTTACTGGTGTTTTGTTAATCAACTTGTTTAAGGTTCTAGATGGGAACCCCATATTAGTAGAGATTATTTTACACAAATTTGACTGTCGTAAGCATATATGTACATAAAAGTATATCTAATTTAGATTTTTAGCATATTGGAGGCTATAAGATATTCGGCATAGCCGAAATAAAAATCGCACTTGTTTTTTTAGCTCAAAATAATTGAAAATGATTTAGTCACTGTGGAAAGTATTCTAGAATTCGGCCAAGCCGAATTTATCTTTTTGGCTTGTTTTAAATTTTATTTTAAAATTCGTACGCACTTGCGTGTTTAAATTACACGACTCGTTTAGTCTTATTCCATTACCACAGAATGACACTATATGAAAACGATTCGTTTAATTATAACACGCACACAAAAAAATATTTTACCAATAACTTGGGAGGATATGCGTTTTTAAAGTTTTTTACATAAATTATGAAAAATTTTGCAACATTTTACCAAGTTTTTGCATAATTTTGGTTAAGGTTTGTAAAATTACACAAGGTTAAATACTCTTATGAATATTTTCTAAATTTTTACCAGAAATAAGCAAAAACTTGGTGAACTGATGCTATTTTTTGCAGAATATATGCAAAAAACTTTAAAAACGCATATCCTCCCAAGTACTTGGTAAAAATTTTTTTGTGTGCGGTTGTATGTAAACGGGACTTAAGTAAATATTTTAAATTGTTTCTCTTCTTTTTCTTATTTTTAGATTTGAAAAATATATTGGAGGAAAATATTTGGGAGAATTATGTCGTTGCATTTTATACAAACTGTATAAAAATCGTTTGTTTTTAAGCTCTTTGGCAGAAGAACAGTTTCCGAAACCTTGGACTTTTGGTTCTAATAATGTATCTTTAATAGAGCAGTAAGTTTCTTTTTAAAATTATTATTTGTTAAATTTAATTTTATTATATTTTATTTATTTGATTTCCTTGCTAAATAACTCACACTCAAAAAAAAAAAAGAATTAACTTAAAGTTTGGAAAAATTTTCTTCAAAATAGTTTATAAATTTTCCCACAATTTAGTTAAATTTAACTAAAATTTGGGAAATTTTCCCAACTTTTAGGAAAAAATTTTAGTTCATGGACTATTAAATAGGCCATAATTTTCCTTAAACGGAATTCCCTAATACATGGAAGAAATTCTTACCGCCAAAGAAATTTTCCCTAAATAATTGAAAAAAAAATCTTTATTTTTAAGACATATTTCTCAAAACAAAATTTAGTTCAAAAATTCAGTTTTAGGACGTAATTTCCTACCAATTAGTTCATCATATTTATCTTCTTTAATATGAGGAAGTTTTTTCCACAAGTTTAGTAAATTTTACATAACTTGAAATTGTTTTGTAATTTTTTTTTTCATGCTTGCTTGTAGTTCACATTTTGTTTATTATTTGTAGTATATGAAAAAAAGTGTTTGGTCTTGTATAACAAGTAATAAATTTAATGTTTACATTTTTTTCTACTCACACTGAAACAATTTTTTGCCAATTTTAAAGCATGTTTAAATACGAGGGCTCCAAAGATAATAATTCTTGTTCCAAGTATATTTTCTTCTAAAAAAAGTAATTCATTTACTTTAATATTTCTTAAAAGTAAGTAAAATTGTACTTAATATATGTTTAATTGTTTTTATCCAGAGGAAAAATATTTTTTTTTTAAATAAGTAAAAATTTCCTTAAACTGACGGATTCTGTGGACCCTATGGAGTCCCAATGTGAGGACCCTAAGGGGCCCCAACATATGGGGTCCGCACATGAGTATGTGCGTACAATACAATGTGCGATTTTGATCCAAAATTTTGGTCAGAATCGCTCATTCTTGCTTAGTTTTCGAGATATGGGAATGGGGTCTTGAGAAATGTGATCATGAAATAACTCGAAAACTATAACTCGGATAGCTTTCGGGTCTTCGGCGGTTATATTCTACGAGCTGAGGACTACAAAAATGCCTTTGGAATTTTTTTATTACTTGACTATAAGAAACAAACGTTTTTTTATATTTATAATAAAAAATATACATAATGAGAATTCTGTGTGTATTCACATGCTATTCTATAAATAAACCAATAAAAAATATGAAATTAACTAATTCTTAGGAAAAATTTCCTCATCAGAAATGTCTTTTTTAACTAAAAAATGGGAAATTTTCCCCCATTTTCTAGTTCAAATTGGTCCTTATTTTTAAGAAAAATATGGACTAAAAAGTAGGAATACATGGCAATGGAGCTAAATCATTATCAATTTTCCTTGGATTTACTTAATTTTCCCATTTTTTAGTTAGTTTTTTTTTTTTCTGAGTGGGAGGGGGTCAAAAAAATGTTTAGCTATTTTTGATTGATTTCACTAAGAATGACCCTGTAACAAAAACAACTTACACAGAAATTTTGACAACGCGGTGTGTTTTGTAAAATTAAGGGTTAAATAAAATTTTAGTGACGATTACACGTGACTCATCATTGCTATTAATGAACATTTTCATTAATTTCAATTTAAGGTTACAATTTTTCTTCATAAACATACTGTTATTCCACATTTAATCAAAAAAATACCCGAAATTGGCTGTATCAAGTTGGATCAGATATTGATCTAACTGTATTATTATTTTAGACAGAGACATCTAATAAACACGTAAGACCCAAAAATTTATTTGTTGAATTACAATATTGCATGAATATTTTAATTAAGTTTTGATTTGTTTAATAGTGTCCGACCGAACAGTTCGGCTAAAAAATGGTATTGGCCAAAAATTAATATTTGCAAGCATTTTTAACAGCTTTTTCTGATGGCCGTTTGTTTGTTTAGGCGATAGAAGACTATTCTGACTTTCAAATTTAATGGCGAGGACGAAGTTAAGCACCAATTGAGATGTTCGGTAACCGAAAGTTCGGCCAAATTTAAAAAGTTCGGTTACCGAACTTCGAAATTGTGGCTTAACTTCTTACTCGTTCTTAATTTTACACTTAGAATCTTCTATCGCCTCAACAAATCTACCCCATATAAAAAAGTTGTTAAAAGTACTTCCAAATACCAAATTTTTGATTAAATTACGTTTTTTGGCCGAACTGTTCGGTCGAACGCTATTGTTTAATAAAAATTTTATTTTTTTTATTTTATTAAATAAATTTTTGTTTTTTTACGTGTTTTTAATAAATTTGTGACTTTTTAACATATTGGGAAAAACCCGCTACCTTTAGCGTTACCGATATAAAAAATATATAATACCAATACCGTTATTCTTTTCGGTTGCCAACCCTGGTCAAAACTCAAAATATTTGATTTTGCAGAAAATGTAATAATACGTTTTCTACTCTCAATCGGTGAATTCCAAACAAAATATTAATGCGAATAATGCTGTATCATTAACTCAAAGATCAATTTTTTTGAGTTATGACACTATACAAGTGAATGAGCAATATGATGTTTATAAAATTATATATGACTATATAACAACTTTATTACTTTGGAAGTTAACTATCTTAATATTATTTATTCTGTTTTCCAAGTGGTACGATAAGTGGCAGTTGGGACAGCGTTGAACAAATTATGCGCACGATATTTGGCACCGTGGATTGTGCAAATGATGATTTAAAAATAATACGTCATGTTTGTGGATTGATTTCTAAACGAGCCGCTCAGTTGGTGGCACTTAATACAGCGGTTCTTTTAAATCGTATGGGAGACGAGGAAGGAAATGATATAACCATAGCTATCGATGGTTCCGTTTACAAACATCATCCACGTTTACGTCAATGGATTATAGATTATACTACAATGTGGACAAAAGATAAAAAGGTAAGTGCTTAAGAACATATATAACAACCCGATTAAAAAAAACAAGTGAGAGTGTTAAATTCGGCTGTGCCGAATCTTTTATACCCTCCAACATGCAAATAAATAAAAAAAAAATGCAGGGGCGTTTTATTTTTTTTGGGGGGGGTCGGTAGTGGTAATTGGGGGGGGGGGGTCATTTATTCTCGAATATGAATTTAAGAATTCATTCGTATACTTTTTGCTCTAAAAAAATACAAGTTTATCATTATTTAAAAAAAAAAATATTCCTCGCCCATAAAAGGGGGGGGGCGGACCGAAAAAACGACATTTTTTAATTCTCTGGGTCCAAATGCAGGACTTTGAACTTCTTGTAGCATAAAAATGGTGCATTTGTTAAACAAAAACAAAGAAAATCATGTAAAAATATGGTATTTTGCAGAGGTTGGTTTAGTTCCTCAAGGGGGAACTTTTTTCCCCCTGGACCGATTTTGCTCCTTTACGAACTTAACCTGCCTAGGAACATTAGACATATTCGTGCCCAATGTCGGGAGTCTAGCTCTTTTATTTTGGACTGCATCGTGTTAACTACAGACGGACAGACGGACGGACGGACATCGCTAGAATGTCTTAGAATCGATCACTGATCATAAATATATATACTTTATGGGGTCCTAGACCGATATTTTGATGCGTTACACACGGAATGACAAAGTAAGTATACCCTCATACTGTAGTTGGAGGGTATAAAAAAAAAACATTTAAGATCTAATTGGATCTCCTAATTGGCTGTATCAAGTTGAATAAAATAATTATCTAATTGTAGCCCTGTTTTCGCATAATCGCATAAACGGTTACCCATACAAATTTTGAATTATCCACGCTTATTTTTAGCGTGTATAATTATAGGCGTTATTTTTAAGCTTCGATAAAAAGTTATGCCAAGTTGACATTTTTAATGAAGTATCGTAGATACAACCCTTTTTCGTTGTTATATCATAGACATACACCTTTTGTTTCTTGTTTGCCTTAATAAATTTTGACATACAACAACAGTGATGCCAAGTACATTTTGTTAAACGTGGATTCGTTTTCGGTTAAACGGTTAATGTTAACGTATATACGGTTATGCGAAAACAGGGCTTGTATTATTTTAGATACACAAATATAAACAAGTAAGAGTGTTAAATTCGGCTGTGCCGAATCTTGTATACCCTCCAACATGCAAAAAAAAAAAAAATGCAGGGGCGTTCTATTTTTTTTGGGGGGAGGGGGGATGTCAGGGGGTTGCTTGTAGTAATTGAGGGGGGGCAAATTTTCCATCGAATTTGTGTTTAAAAATTCATTCTTATGCTTTTTGCACTAAAGAAATACAAGATTATCATTATTTTAAAAAAATGTTTTATTCCACGCCCATAAAAGGGGGGCGGGCAGAAAAAACGACATTTTATAATTCTCTGGGTCCAAATGCAGGACTTTCAACTTTTTGTGGCATAAAAATGTTGCATTTGTTAAACAAAAACACAAAAAATCATGTAAAAATATGGTATTTTTCAGAGGTTGGTTTAGTTCTTCAAGGGGGAACTTTTTCCCCCTGGTCCGATTTTGCTCATTTACGAACTTAACCTGCCTATGAACATAAGACATATTCGTGCCAAATGTCGGGAGTCTAGCTCTTTTATTTTGGACTGCATCGTGTTAACTACAGACGGACAGACGGACAGACGGACGGACGGACGGACAGACGGACGGACGGACATCGCTAGAATGTCTTAGAATCGATCACTGATCATAAATATATATACTTTATGGGGTCCTAGACCGATATTTTGATGCGTTACACACGGAATGACAAAGTGAGTATACCCCCATACTGTAGTTGGAGGGTATAAAAATGATACAATTAAATCCGAATTTTGGTCACATCCAAATAAATGCAGTTGATCTTATTTTATATAAATAAATGTAGATTCATATAAATATATACAGTCATATACAGGATGATTCAGTCACGACCCACCGAATTTCACCAGTGTATTCCTTGGCTCATTTCATTTCCTGTGGATACTCTATATCAGGGGCTATCCAAAGACGCCATTTTGAAAAATCATGCTTCTTCTTTTTGTATGGATGAAAACATGCAAGCAGGTTAGGGGAATTCATTTTTTACCAGAGTGGGGAGAGCAAAAATGTGTTGTCAACAGTGTGGGGAACCGGGTTAACATGGGAATTTTGGGATAAACATGGGAAATTTTTGTTGAGCATAATGTAAAGTTAAAATTGGTACTTTTTAACATAAATGGTTGTGAAACACAATACTCTGTTAAAACCACTAAATCAAGGAAATGAGCGCGGAAATATATTTTTGTAGCTCCATAAACTCTTGTAATATTAGCAAAACTATTTTGGTAAGAAACAAAGTGCGAAAAAAAACTGGTGAAGTTACAAGAAATTCAATTAATTTGATATATTAGATATATCAAAACGCACCCTGGTAGTTAATTTGAAGACTAATGTTTTGCTTGCATGTTTTCAAACTTAATTAAGCAGACATAACTCACCTTATGGATACTCTATACATATTTACTCTATGTCTACATCTATTTACTCTATGACATAACTCACCTCATGGATACTCTATATCTATTTACTCTATGCTTTTATTAATATAATATTATTTAATATTATAATATACTTTTTTTTTAGTGCAAATTTTTGTTAGCTGAAGATGGCAGTGGAAAAGGTGCTGCTGTAGTAGCTGCTATTGCCGAAAAACTACGTAGCCATAATGTTTGAAATTAATTTTTTTTAGTATGTGTACAAATATCTAAGGATTCATAAAAAAGGAGAAAACCTCTGAAAGAAGTATCCCTACTTTAACAAGCAAATATGTACTTTTGTGTAATAAAAAACTTCTATTAATAAAATTTAGAAAATAAAAAAATTTACAACTCTAAGGTAAGGTATTTATAAGATTTTCAGAACAATGCGCTAGTGAATTTCAAAAAAAATGATCATCGTTTGTGTGGAATATGCAGATTGAGATAAAGTTTAAAGAAGAATCCAACTCCGGCCAAAAGTCTTTATCGTTGTTGGATCCGGCTGAAAATGTGCTTCTAGAGTATTTCGGGGTCGCTGATTTCAAAATTTAACTAGAAACTAAAAAAATAAAATGGCGCATCCAATATGGCGGACAAATTTTTTTAATAATTGTCCGATTTAACTCAAATTTTGTTTTAAGGGAGTCTTGGAGTTACTGAATCAGAATTACTGGCGTGAATTTCGGAAAACAAAATGGCGGACTAAATATGCTTAGTAAAGTTTGTTACAAGTAATTAAAAAACAGTTATATTCCTTTTCTTTGTTGAAGCTAGCTGAAAGTGTGGCCTAGTAAATTTCAGGGTCTGTTATCTTAAAATCGAACTGATAAAATTCAATATGGCGGAAACAATATGGCGGCTAGATTTTTTAACTTTGTCTGATCTAACTAAAAATTAGTTTTAAGAGTATAAAGAGTGTCTCAAGTTAAATCTACGGACATAATTTTTATATTTATATATTTTTTTTTATTTTTGATACAAATATGGAAATGGTGTAAATGATTTACTTAGTTTCAGAAAAGCTTTTGGAAATGGTGACGACAAATTATTCATTTTTTTTCTTTGTTTTGGAAATTCAATAAAAAATCTTTGAATTTAATTGGAAATGGTGTAACAGATATATTCCATAATTCTACAAAAAGAAAAACTAGAAATGTAGATAATTTTTTTCCTACACTTAAGGCACTCTCTGACGATAAAAAAAACTAATCAAGCCGTAAAACATTTGGGGTTTTCACAGTGACGATTAAATTTGCCTTTTTATACCCTCCACTCTAGTGATAGAGGGTATATATAAGTTTGTCATTCCGTTTGTAACACATCGAAATATTGGTCTAGGACCCCATAAAGTATATATATTCATGATCCTTGATCGATTTTAAGTCGATCTAGCGATGTCCGTCCGTCCGTCCGTCCGTCCGTCTGTCTGTCTGTCCGTTGAAAACACGCTAACTTTTGAAAGACTTTACGGAGGTTCCTGAAGTTTGACATATATGTTGACCATTTACCGGGTCAGGTTGGTATTGCAATCCATCGAAATCGGTCCAGTGGTTCAAAAGTTATGAGCAAAAGAGTAAATTTCGGCATGGGTATTTTGCGAATTTTCGAGATTTAAACCACTCTAACTTTCGAAAGACAATTCTGAGGGTGCTGAGCTTAGCGTATATATTTTTCGTTCCCCAAGTCTATTTGGTTTCGAATTTCAGCAAAATCGGTTCAGTGGTTCAAAAGTTATAAGCAAAGCTCTGAATTTCAGATTTGTTTCACCTTAAACTGTTGAAAACTCGTTAAACAAGTTTTAACAGCATGGTGAAATACCAGTTTTTTTAAAACTTGTTGTTGTTTGTTTTCCTGCCGTGGGGTGAAGTTTAGTTGTTAGACAAGTAAATATTTGTTATTGTTTTTGTAACTGTATATAACGGTGTATAGTTAGTATTTTTGGAAAAAATCAAATGAAGTGTTTTTAATATGATTGAATGTTAGTTTGTTTTTGGTTTTTAAAGAAGAGGATGGTAAAACAAAAAGAGGAAAATATGTGAAATAGTTTTTTTTTATTACATATAAAAAACCACAAAATATTTATAAAACCACAAAAATATTTTACAAAATAATTATGTTACTCAAAGAAATTGTACACTAAAAAAATATTTACAATCAAAAAAAGTTTTACACTCAAAAAAAAAACATGTACACATTAATTTTTTTTTTTAATGAGATGTCACACTCAAAAAAATGTTGACAGTAAAAAAAAAAAAATTTACACTCAAAAAAATTTGATTGATTTTTTTTAATTTAAAAAAAATTGCATTACAAATTTTTTATTAGAAATATATTATTTTGAGTAAAACTTTTTTTAGTTTTACTCAAAATAATATATTTCTAATAAAAAATTTGTAATGCAATTTTTTTTAAATTTTTTTAGAAAATTACTATCAGATAACATTGTGGAGGGTATTCATAGATTCGACCAAGTCGAATTTAATTTTTCTACTTGTTTAGTTTGGTATTTGGCAAATGTGCCAAACGTTAAAAAAATTCCAATTTGAATGTGGCATATTTTTCTTAAAATGCCCAACTCAAACCTTGTCTAAAAACAAAATGCCAGTGTGCAAATAAAAAAAAAGTACAAATGACAACAGCTGTGATTGTTTATGCTGAAATTTTGAACGCGGCAACAAAAACATTTATATAAAAAGAAAAATACAGATTTTTTGTGTTTATTTTAAAATTGTGAATGTAAAAAGTTATTAAAGTTATTTTGTGCAAATTATTAACAAAAAGTGCACTCACGATATGTAAAGAAAAAATGGTGGCAAATACTTGACGTTTAATAAAATGGTATATTTGCCAAATACCACACTAAAAATGGCAAATTTAATCGTCACTGTGAAAACCCTAATTATTTTGGGTTAAATTATTTTTTTTTTAAAACAAATCTCTGACCACTGCATACATATATATATACACAGTAAAAAGTTTTGGGTTAAATTTAAAACCTAGCGGAACACATTTTAAACCACCTTGGAATTAAATTGAAAGTTAAATCCGAAATGGTTTACATGTTAAACCACATAGGAATTAAAAATTTGTTTTCTATGTTATTTCTTTTAGTTTTATTTTAATGCCAAAAAATAATTAAATTTCTCTCTTAAAAAACTAATAAAAAATAAACGTCATCAAAAATGTATTTCATCAAGTTTAAAATAAACACTGAACAAGGAATTGAAAACAGCTGTTGTATTGAGTGAGCAAAAAAAATTATTCATTCAATGAAAGTGTGGCAAAATGTTTGCAATGTACGCAAAAATAAAAAATTTATGGAAAATTTTATGTTATCGAAATTTGTGATCCAGAAAGTGAAGTTTTGACTCCGACCGGAAAATTAATATCAAGTAAGTATTGACTACAAACGTTTTACAATCGTTTTTAATTAATTTTTGCTAAACCTTACTTTTAGACTGAATCAGCAGAAGCTGAATCTTAAAGCAGAAGGCAGAGACTGGAATTTTTAATCGGGCTGTGCATTCATTGACTTTTAAAACCTTCCACAAATAATTAATTACACAATACTCAACCAGCAGCTGCTTTTGTTTCTTTTTGATGGAACAAACAAACCGTACCGAAATTGATTTGGAAGACCTCCAGGAATAATTTTGTAATATAGAAGCATTATCACTTTTCCGTGTAGTTTTACTGAGTTTGGGTGGAAAATGCATCAACATTCCTCTTGATTTTAACTTTATTCAGGTATTTGATCTGTATTTTAAGTCTTATTCAATACACAAAAATATTAAAAAAACATAACCTTTTGTTTTATTTATTTTTGGGTAAATTTTATAAAAGGGGTACTATTTTTAGTCCGGCCTAGATTAAAATTAACACCCGTTTAGGTATAAAATTATTTACATTAATAAAACTATTTTGGATTTATTTTAACACCAAACAAGTAAAAAAGTTAAATTCGGCCTAGCCGAATGTAGTGATACCCTCCACAATTTCAAAAATATTATTGCAAAAAACCTTATTTAAAACGAATTTACTTTTGAAAAAAAAAAAATAAATTTTGAATAAAAAAATCCGCGAAAAAAAAATGTTCGTACTTGTTAAAATACCATTTGGTGTTCAATTATGTTCACATATGTCAACCAGCAGGCGAATTAAAGCATTTTGTATATTTAGGTTATTTTGAATGTACTGAAATTTTTGAGGTGTCCTTACATTTTCGTTCATAACTTTTGAACCGCTGAACCGATATCGCTCAAATGCAATACCAAACTTCTCGGGAGAACTTCAAATAAATATGTTAAGTTTCAGTCATCTCTGTCCAATATGTTGTCCGTGATCACCATTTCCACAGACAGACGGAAAGACGGACATCGCTAGAATGTCTTAGAATCGATCACTGATCAATAATATATGTACTTTATGGGGTCCCAGACCGATATTTCGATGAGTTACAAACGGAATGACAAACTTATATATACCCTCTATCACTAAGTGGAGGGTATAAAAATAGGTTAAAAAGCCACTCTCTCTCATAAAATAAATTTAATTCTTTTTGTCTTTGATATATATACACACCAGCTACGAATTAAAATTAACCCAAAACTTTTTACTGTGTAGCTGTAATTTCGTCATTTATCATTTCGAGTAAGTTTGGGCAAGTTTTTTCGAATGATATGGATCCATTCTATATAAGAAAAAATATAGACTGATTGTATAGAACTGAGGATCGCTGAGGATTTTTTCGGCGCGAAGTAAATAACTAAAAAATCATAGTTATTTTCACAAAAACGCGAATTGCTGTCAGGAAAATGAGTTATATTTTTCTATATTATTTTCGTTACAAAGGCTTATATATAAGAGTGAACCCTGCAAATCAAAAGTTGATCATTAGCAATAGAAATGTGTCAAAAAATAAAAAAGTATCTCCACTTACAAATTTTTTTTTTTAAATTTTTTTAACTTTGAAGACCTGTCAAAGGAAATGGTGTAGTTGGATCATAAAGATAAGTTCAGGAAACCAGCTCCTATATTGTTCAACAAATTGGTATAGATATTTTTTGAGAAATTAAATATAAGGACTTTTGGCCGGCCTTGTGTGTCATGGTCCATTAGGGGTCTTCAAAATCATTAAAAACATAATTTTGACACTCCCCTTTTTCCTCTTATTAATTTTAAGCTCCTTTCCTCTTGCTAATTTTAAGCTTCTTAGGTCATTAGGTAAGGCGACCAGATTTTGAAAATAAAAATAGAGGACATAAAGAAAAAAACGAAAAAAATTTTTCGAATTCAACATTTTTTACATATTTTACAGACAAATTTACATTCACATAAATGACTGCGAGTACCACCAAGCGGTGGTCAACACCTTTTTAACGATGTATTAGAAGTGAAAAGCATCAAAAACTTACATAAACATCTCGTTATTTCGAGTCCGTGGTTAGATTTTTATAATCTTTTATTGCAGAAAAAAATACAAGTTTTGGACCCTTTTTGACGCGGTTTAGCTCACGATAAATTATCGCTAGAACCCAAATACTTTGCGAATCATCATAAAAAATGTCAAAGTTAGTTTTCAGGGGGGTACAACTTTAACCTTATTTTGCCCATATACAGCTGCGGTCAAAAAAATAGCACCATAATAAAACAGAATTTTCTTCGTTGGTTTATTTTTAACAATTTCAACTTATGTCACTGATAACGTGTCATAAGACACTTACAAGAGTGTGAAACAATATTACATAAGAAAAGGCTAATTTGGTTTTTTATTTTATTAAAAATTTTCAGAGTTTTTAAAAAAACTTAAAAAAGACTCAGTCAAAAAAATAGCACCACAGTACTTTTTGTATTAAGATTAAATTCTTAAATTTGAAAAACGAATGGATTATGAATTCAGCATTGTTGTAATATCTTTAAATATTAAAAAAAAAAAATTGTCGAGTGCTCATTGTTGACAATTACCTCTGTACAACGTTTTTGTACCGAATTCGCGAGATTTTTGGATCTTTAATTCTAAATTCTGTTCCAGAGTTGCTGAACAGCCACCCAAAGAGCTTCATTACAAGTTGGTTGTATTCGAGACAATCCCTTCTCTATATCTGTCCATCAACTAACGATTTGGTCTAGATCTGGGGACTGACCAGGACATTCCATCACGTTTACTTTATTGTCCAGACCCAATTTTTTGCCAATTTCCCGTCATGCTTTGGGTAGTTGACATGCTAAAAGACCTAAATTAGTGGCATTTGCTTAGAAACTTATTGCAACATTACTTTCTGGAGGATATAAACGTTAAGTGTATATCCACGGTTGTCCTAGTCCAATATGTGAGCCATGATCCAATATATGAACCCCACTCCACAGTAGGAAAATATCCCCCACACCATAAGCACCATTTAAAGTTATTTTTATTTCGAACTTTGGATTGAATTCCGCGTTTTAGGGTCTTCTGACATAAGTATGTGATCCCATGTCTCCAAATAAAACAACATTGGATTCATTTGCCCATATATCATTGATCCACTTTTAAGCTGGTCATTCTGAGTTACTGCTAGCAAACTTCAAAGGACTTGCAGCATGCTTAAGAAAGAGTATGCACACTTTTCCGAATCTACAAGCGTTAATGTTGTTGTTTTGTAATCTTTGACGAACATTTTCGCCATTTGCTGTCCTTTTTTAGCTCTGGAGCTGCCGTAAATGGGTCTTTCTTCCATTGTCTTTACAAACACCTAATTACTAATGGTGACAAACGTCGCTTGTGGCTAAGTTTTTCAAGCTCTAAAGTTAATTTTGTTGAATTTCCAATCATTTTATAAGCGCATCCAACCAATTTTCCTTTTTCAGAATATGGTTTATGTTCAGAAATCATATTTTTTACAAAAGAACGTTTTTCAGGCGTGTAATTCTTTCCACGTCATATTTTTATGAAAATAAATATGAAATTTTGTAATGAATTAAATTTTTTTATAAATAAAAACTATCTTCCTTTAGTATTTAACACTTTTATTTTAATAATTAAAATATTATTAATTTTTTTAAAGAAATTTTGTAATTCGGTGCTATTTTATTGACTGCACTGATTCGGGTTTTTTTTTTAAATATCGATCATAAAAAAACAACCGTCCACAATTTTTGGAAAAAGTAAAAACATTTAAGGGGTTTAGACTTAGTATAAGAGTATTGCATATTTACTTTAAACGAATACGCACATAATATTTTGTTTTAAGTGAATGAATAGAGATTTTGTCATTGGTGCTATTTTTTTGACCGGCACTGTAAGTCTAATACACGTCCATACAACAAATTGTGCAACGCTACTGCATGTGTATGACACCTTTTACAAAAAGAAAATGCAGTATGAGTATGAACAGATCAAGCACGGTGACCGTCGTGAAAGGTAAGGTTAGATTAATGAGGATGACGCCAATCCCAAAAATTTTGGCCCATTATGATTACTGCTGTTGTTTCCTTCCTTCTCTCCATTCAATTTTGTTCTTACCCAAGAAAACGCATTTTTACGTTTCCCACTTCGACGCTTGGATAAATGACATTAGTAGCCGAGGGTTTATACCTCGTAGGTCCTGAAGATCCTGAAAGACATAAGAACCTGAACATTTCAATCTTCTAAATGCTAATGCAGGGCATTCACATAAGAAATGGAAATAAATTTTGTTTCAACTTTTAAAAATAAAAACAAACATTGATCATACTTTTAAAAATAAAGAGGACAAAGAGGATAGAATTTGAAAAAAGAGTACAAAAAGAGGACAAAAATTTTGTAGAGTTGTTGCAACCCTATTTTATATATGATAATCTGGCAACGCTAAACTACTTATGTTCTTCTAATTAATTAACACGCATTATTATATACGTTTTGTTTTACTGATCATTATTGAATTAAATATATATTATACTTGATCAAAACTGATGTGTATTATTTCTGATAAGCTAGGAGGGCTATAACAGTTGGCGACGAGGTGAACAAAAAAGGAAAAGAGAAATACATTATTTTTTTTCTTTGAATTAATACATACATGCTACGGACGAGTAAGGAAAATAATAAGAATTTTAAAAATGGACGCCAGCCAATTCAAAGAATTGATGAAGGCACAGCAAGAGATGATGAAAACGCAGCAGGATATGTTTTCCCAAATGTTACGAATGAGTACAACAACATCAACAACAAGGAGGGAGGAGAATGTAAATATGGCAATGGTTCCAAATTTTGAGGCATTTGACTCCACGAAGGAAATGTATAAAAATTACATTCAACGTTTTAAAAACTATATTGATATGAAGAACCTGACATCAAATACCAGCTATTGTGCAAAATTGTTGCTGAATTCAATTGGGGCAAAGAATTTTAACTTGGTTGCGGCGTTGGCGTCACCAAAGACTCCCTCCGAACTGGAGTACAATGAATTGCTCGTAATGTTGGAAAATCATTTGTCACCCAAGAGGAATGTCTTGGTGGCACAGCATAAGTTTCTTTGCAAATATCAGACTAGTACACAGTCAATTGCTGAATTTGTTGCAGTTTTGCGTACGGACATAAACGAATGCGATTTTGTGTCTTCTTGTGAATGTAAATCGTCCGTGTCTGATATGTTTTTAAGAGCGCAATTTATACGTGGCGTTATAAATAATGATATGCGGGAAAAACTCTTACAGTCAGGTAAAACGAAGTTGAGGAAATTGTGACACATGCGTTGGCGATTGAGGCAGCAAAAGAAGATGCTAAGGAGATGGCGTGTGGAAATGCAAATACATACGAAACACCTGATATCAATAAAGTGTCAATAAACAAAAAGAATAATCGTTTTACCAAAGCCAGCCAAAATGTGAGACGCCGGGATAGGGTGAATTATCAGGAACTGGGAATAGGGGGCCTATGTCTTCGATGTGGGCGGAACAATCACTTTGCAAAAGAGTGTCGTACGGATGGTTCTAACCTGAAGTGTAGTGCATGTCACAAGAATGGTCATGTGGCAAAGGTCTGTATTTCTACGCTCATGGCAAATAAGACGAATTCGATTTCCCAAGTTCCAACGTCTGATCAAAATGAAGATGATAACCAATCCCAATATGGTATATATAAAGTCATAGACGTTTACCAAAATGATTATGCTGCGGACGCTGAACGTTATTATGCGGAAATGCAAATCGAGGGGAAAATTGTTGGTTTTGAGGTCGATTCTGGTTCCGGTTACACTTTTCTCCCCAGGGGTAAATTCAACGAGTTAAAATTGTCTAACCAATTGACACCGTCGAACATTATTTTTCGCTCATACACGGGGAATACGTTTGTACCCGATGGTAAGGTAAATGTTAATATAAGATACAACAATAGGTCAATCGGCGTACGGACATAGCGCCCAAGGTCTTATCGCCCAAAACCGTAAATGTCATATCGCCCAAGCAATAACATATAGCCCAAAATGATAGGTCTAAAAATGTTATTTCTCCCAAAACAAAATTGTCAAAAATTCCAAAATATTTTTTTGGGCGAAATGTCGAAATTACGACTTCTATGATTTGTTTTTTTTTTTAATAAAGGTTTTCTACGTAGCCGGCCTTCGGCCGGGCTTAAGGATTACATACTCCATGCATTAAACCCACCCTCTCTGCAAACCAAAGGTATTTTGGTTATCAGGCCTTTTTGATGCATAACAAATTTGATAGTGTAAAGGCCTGCTACCTAGAAAACTTTACTTTGCGGAGAGGGTGGGTTTAATGCATGGATTTTGAAATCCCTAAGCACGGCCGAAGGCCGGCTACGCATAAAAACTTTAAATATTGTGTTAAAAAAACACAATATTGGTGAGTTTAGTTTTATGATTATTTTTTTGGGTCTTATGACACTGTATAAATTCAACATTTTGATATTTGGGTAATATGACATTTTTGACAATTTATATAAATTTAAAGAAAATTGTTAAAATACCCAAAAATAATGGCCATATCGTCCAAAAAATTTTGCAACAACAACTAACTCACATTTTTTTTGGGTGGAATGACTTTTTTAAATTGGGCGATATGCACTTGGGCGCTATGTCCGTACGCCGGTCAATCAACGATGACATGTTCGTGGTTCCAGATGGTTGCGCGGCTCTTATTGGGCGTACATGGATACGACGACTTAGAATCAATTTGGGTGAGTTGGATTCAAATGTAAATTTTACGGATGTTATCGATAAATCAAATGAAATCGAAATGATGAAAACTGAATTCGCCAGCGTGTTTGAGGAGAAAATTGGGTGCATTAAAGATTATAGAGTATCGTTGAAATTAAGAGAAAATGCCACCCCAGTTTATACAAAGGAACGCCAAATCCCGTACGCATTAACTGATCGTGTAAATGTGGAATTGGATACATTGGAAAGTGCTGGGATTATTACGAAAACGACGAACAGTGATTGGGGTTCACCCCTAGTTGTCATTCCTAAGGCGGATGGTGGCGTTCGTCTATGTGTAGACTATAAGGTAGGAGTGAATCAACGTCTTGTAAGTGCACATTATCCTATAAGGAAAATAGATCATATTTTTAATAGTCTTAGCAATTCTAAATTTTTTTGCCGTTTGGATTTGTATAAGGCATATTTACATGTGGCCGTAGATGAGCAATCCAGTTCTATACAGACGATTTCGACGCACAAGGGAACTTATTGTATGAATAGACTCTCGTTTGGTATAAAAACTGCACCGGCAGAATTTAATAGGATAATGGACCAGATTTTGCGTGATGTTCCAAAAACGGAATATTATTTCGACGATATTGTTATACACAGCGAATCTATGGGTGAATGTAAGGCAAATCTGAGATCATGTTTAAACCAACTCCAGAAATTTGATTTACATTTGAATGTTTCAACGTGCACATTTTTTGAGGAGAAAATTGAGTTCCTTGGTCATACAATTGAATACAATAAAGTACGAAAATCGCCATTAAAGGTTACGGCAATTTTGGAAATACCACAACCTACATCGGTCGAGGTGGTAAGACGTTTTTTGGGTATGGTTACCTATTACTCGAGATTTATACCAAACGCTTCAACCATTACTGCACCAATGCGTCAGCTTTTACGTGAAAATACAAAATTTAAATGGACTACACAGTGCCAAGCGGCTTTCAATACACTGAAACAGGAGATTGCAAGTGATCGCGTCTTAATGCCATTTAACACAAATTTGCCAATTCAACTTACATGTGATGCTAGTCCTAAGGGGGTAGCAGCTGTTTTATCACACTTAGTCGATGGTGCCGAGAGACCAATCGCGTTTTCGTCAAGATCGCTGACACCAGCTGAGCAGAATTACTCCCAACTTGACCGAGAGGCTCTGGCAATCGTTTACGCTGTTCAGCATTTTCATGAGTACGTGTTTGGCCGGTTATTTAAGTTGGTAACAGACAATCAACCGTTATCAAGAATTTTTCATCAGAATTCGAAACTCCCTCAGATGACGTCATCAAGATTACAACGTTATGCAGCATTTTTAACGGGTTACAACTACGAAGTTATATCGAAGAGGAGCGATGAAATCGTTCACGTTGATTGTCTATCCAGAGCACCGGTAAGTTTAGAATTTTATAAAGGGAATTCAATAGATCGTGAGGTTCATTCGATATGCGATTCGGTAATTCATCAGATAAATTCCAAGAAGTTGAATTTTAAAACTATTCAGGAAGAGACTTAGAAGGATACACATCTTGCTGGAATCATATCTGATTTACGCGGTGGCACACTGTTGGAGTCTGAATATACAATTGATTCTGGAATTTTATTCAAAGGACAACGAGTGGTTGTACCTGTTTCTTTACGGCAAGTGGTCTTACGGGAGCTTCACCATACTCATGTAGGTATTACGAAAATGAAGCAGTTGGCTCGAAGATATGTATATTGGATGTCCATTGACAAGGATATAGAGAAGTTTGTACGGTCTTGTCCATCATGTGCATCTGTGCAGAACAGTCCATCAAAGGCGCCGCTTCACCCATGGGAAGATCCTGACAACAACTGGCAGCGTATACATATCGATTATGCGGGGTCGTACAATGGTCATCATTTTTTGGTGGTGGTCGATTCCAAGTCAAAATGGGCTGAAGTAGGAGTTTGTGCTGCAGCACCATCGTCAGCTTCCACAATTGAAATATTGCAGACCATATTTTCAAGGAATGGCTACCCTGAAGTTTTAGTATCGGATAACGCTTCAATTTTTACAAGTGATGAATTTTCAACCTTTTGTACTGATTCAGGCATTTTTCAGAAATTTATTGCTCCTGGACACCCAGCAACAAATGGCTTAGCCGAACGGAATGTCCAAACGTTAAAGAAGAGGTTAGTGGCTATGTCTAATGAAAATTTATCGATGGGGAAGAAAGTTCGTGAGATAATGTTTAAATATAGAGCTACCCCTTTACAGAATGGGAAAACACCAGCTGAACAATACTTGGGGCGACAGATAAGAATGCGATTGGATGCATTAAAGCCCATAGATTTGAGGAAATCGACTATTACATGTACATCAGCAAGACAGTTAAGTGTAGGAGACAGAGTCCAAGCACGTTATTACACGGCAAACAAATCTCTATGGAAATTGGGTGAAGTCGTTGATAAAATGGGTCATTTACATTATATGATAAAACTGGATGATGGTTATGTATTCAAACGTCATATTGACCAACTACGTTCAACTAATGTCCCAAATGAGCTGACGGCAAATGTTCCAACAAATGACCAAACTCGGTATAATACTCCAGGCGTCGATCAACCAACAGAACAACATACTGTATTTTACCCAGACGATAATGTACCAACCTGTTCTTCATGGTCAACAACAACGGATGTGAATCGTCCTGGTGATAGTATAACACCAGAAGTGGGGGAACGAAACGTTGAGTTGCCGACAACCGAAATTCAAAATTCTGAGAACCAACAACACCCTTCGAATCGTGCAGCGACTAGGCAACGAAAACTTCCACAATATTTGCGTGACTATGTGTTGGGAGATGATGATGAAGATTCACCGTGACTTGAAATTTAAGTGTGGGAGAATTGTTGCAACCCTATTTTATATATGATAATCTGGCAACGCTAAACTACTTATGTTCTTCTAATTAATTAACACGCATTATTATATACGTTTTGTTTTACTGATCAATATTGAATTAAATATATATTATACTTGATCAAAACTAATGTGTATTATTTCTGATAAGCTAGGAGGGCTATAACAAGAGTACAGCCAGTTAAAATAGAGTATTGTCCTCTAAAAAAGAGTACGTATGGTCACCTTACATTAGGGTCTTCAAAATTAGCTAAAGTGTTGAAAAGTTTGCCACACCTATTTTTCCTTTCAATTTTCCTAACATTTTAAATCCGATTTCCTCAGAATATGGTCCATCGTTAGAACTATATTAAGCTTTTCAAGTCTATTTGAAGCTTCTTAAGTCTTTAGTGGGCTTCAATAAAGATAATTTGTTAAAAAAAAACTGAACCTCTCTTGCCTCTTTATTCTCCACCCACAGGCCAAAAATAAAAATCCGGCTACGTTAAATTTGACTCAGGTATTTTACTGTATATATGCCAATTTCAGCTTTCTAGGTCATCAGTGGGCTATAAAAGGGTCTGAATAGACAAAAAAGTGCAACACACAAATAAGGAAATTATTTAGATAAGGTAATATGGAATTAAATTTACCACACCTCTTTGTCCACCATTACTCTGCTCTTTAACCTGATATCAAAAATCTCGGACCGTACTGAAAGTACGCACTATATTTATTCCAATTTTAATCTTCCTAGGTTAGGTTAGTGAGGATGACGCCAATTCCAAAAACAAAAACTTTTGGGAATCACATCCATAGAAGCCAATGTTTGGCCCATTATGATTCCTGCTATTGTTTCCTTTCATTCTCTCCATTCAATTTTGTGTTTACCCAAAAAAAAACGCATTTTTACGTTTCCCACTTTGACGCTTGGATTATTGACATTAGTAGCCAAGGGTTTATACCAAGTAGGTCCTGAAGTTTCTGAAAGACATAAAATCATCTTCCTTTAAAATGTGTTAAAATGTAGAAAAATAAAATTTGTCCACGCCTCTTTCCCTCTTAATTCTCCGTCCACAGTCCAAAAATGTTAAGCTTGACTACTCTAGGAAATGCTCCTGTGCCAGGACAATATGCTTGCCAATTTTCGGCTGTGTAGGTCAGTAGGGCTTTAAAGCTAGTTTAAATTAAAGAAAAAAAAACACACAATTTTGCCTTGCCCCTTTTCCTTCGTGGTAAATTTTCATTTTTTTAAAACATACCTACGCCCTATCTCCACTCCCTAAATTTTATAAAAATGTAATTTTTTATAAAATTACATTTTTATAAAATTTGCTGCAACTGTTATTTGTATGGGTGCCTACTTAGGGAGTGGAGATAGGGCGTAGGAATGTTTTAAAAAAATGTTGTAGGGTAAAAATAAAAGGGGGTCGGTCTTACTAATGACCCCTCTCGGACGCACCATTGGACTGGTAGAAGCTGATTAAATAAAACAAATTTACAAAAAATAAAAAAAATTGTAGGGGACCGCCTTTAGAGTTAAAGATAGAGGGTAGGTGTGTTCAGAGAAAATGTTTGGACTAAAAAAATATTGTAGGTCGGTCATACATTTTGTTGCTCTAAGGGCACTATTAGGGCAGTTAGAGCGGTTGGAGCAAATTGAGTAAAGGAACAAACTCGATTTTTAAAAACTCGATATCTTTTGAACGGGTCATCAAAAAAATTTTAAAATTTACCACGAAGGAGTTTTCGAAGGGTACTAAAAATTGTAAACAAATTGGGAAAATCTAAAAAAAAATTTTTCAAAGTGTCCGATTTGACATGGAATGCCCCATATATATCACCATAGGAAGTCTGAACAGGTGTGAAGAGTAAAAACATACTAAAAAACGTCAAATTTTATTCTTGTGTTATCGATAAATTTAGTTATCAAATGACTAAATGTCAAAAAAGGAATTTAAAAATTTCCCTTTTTTTTTTTTGACATTTACGCATTAATTATATTCAGTGTTGCCAAATTTTTTGTTTTTCATTAAATGAAGCGACTTTTTGTTTGTTTTTTTTTTTTTTGCGATTTTTGGTATTTATTCAGCGGGTTTTTATTTAAATGAAAGAAGTCTTCACTATTTGTTTGTTTATTTTATGTTTCTTTTTCATTTCTTCTTTTGCTGTTTCATTCTATCAATTAATAAAAAATAAAATACAAAAAAAATCTAGTGTCATAGGAACTTAAATATTACACACGGAATTTTTTGCGTGTCCAATACGAGATGATTGTTTTCTTCATGCCACAAATTTCAACTTTACCTTTCTATCAAGTTGTAAATAATAAATTTATTTTTTATATTGTTTATGAATTTATTTTTTTAATTAACTTATTTTATATTTTATTAAAGATCAATTACCTTCTCCAAGATTTGTGATATAATTTTATTCTTTTAATTTATCTTTGGCGTTAGCATTTTTTATTATATTATTAAGTAAATAAAAGAAGTTTAATAACTAAAATTAATATATATATATATTTTTTTTTTTTTTGGTAATAATTTTATTAAACTAACAGTCTTGTTGTAATACGTTAAAAACTAATTTATATTAATTGTTAATATTGTACGTGTGAGACGGAATACTCTGTTACGTGTTTCCAATATGGCTTTTAAATAGTGAAATATTCTAAATTCAATTTAAAAGAAGAAATAAATGTTGTACACTCTTCACCATTTTTAAATGTACAGAAAAGATAAATTAGAATATTAAGAATCTGTTTAATATGTGAAAAAGATCAATAGGATTCTTACAGATTTAATTTTGAAGTTTCTATTTCGAATCAATAATTTCATTTGTTTCAAGTTTTGGTAATTGCAGATTTCATTTGAAATTTCCACTTTAGTTCTGGCCCAAAAACTAGACCCAGCGTTGCCAGGTGTTTTTTAAAAACTTTTTTTCTAATCGGAAACGGTTACCCGGGAAAAGTGGCCAACGCAAATCAGAAACATACCTGCACAATCTTTTTGGAAACGGTCAAAATCTTCGGTTGTTTTGCTTCAAAAGTGATATAAAAAATTTGTTTGTGTTTTATTAGGGGTTTACTCTACAATTAAAAAAAAAAAAATATTAGGGCAGACTTAAACCTCAAAGAACGAATAAAAGATATTTACCGATTCCACAAAAAATTTGCAGGTATGTATCTGGTATGGGTTAGCAACTTTTCCCAGTTAGCCATTTCGGATCAGAGAAAAATGTGTAAAAACGGCTCATCTTAATGTGCAACCTTTAAATGGAGCTTTACAATTACATCTAAAACTGGCGAAGTCAACTTCAACGAAATCGAATCTACACCATTTACAGATGTAATTCGTAAAATATCAATTGTAAATCGAAGATTCTACTTGTAATTCGAAGATTATATTTGTAATTCGAAGATTCTACTTATAATTCGACGATTCCAATTGTAATTCGAAGATTTCAATTGTAATTCGAAAAATATGAACTGAATTTTCTACTTGTAATTCCATTGATCTTTTTCGAATTACAATTGGAATCTTTGAATTAGAAATGGAATCTTCAAACTACAAATAGAATCTTCAAATTACAAATAGAATCTTCGAATAACAAATAGAATCTTCGAATTACAATTAGAATCTTCGAATTACAATTGATTTTTTACGAATTGCATCTGTAAATGGTGTAACCGCTTTCTTTTATATAAAAATATTTTTAAATGTATTCCAAGCAAAAAAATCAGTTCATAACAGTATTTACACAATAGTACACTCTAATTCAATGGTTCCCAACCTTTGATTCTCGCCCAACTGGGGGGCAATTTGAAAGTTCCAGGGGGGCAACGAGCAAATTTTCAAGATTTTTTTAGTCAAATTAACCACAAAAACTATTTTTTTTTTAGCAAAATAAACTACAGAAATTTTGCTAATTGTTAAAAGTTTTTACTTAAAACTCAGTTTAAATGCATATTTTACAAAAACTTGGCTAAACCAGTAGTAATTTTTCATTAGAAACAAAAATTAGAAAAATTATTAAATTTTTCTTTAGTGTAGGGGGGACAAGGCAATTTTTTTTAAATTAAAAGTGGGGCCGTGACGTAAAAAAGTTGGGAACCATTGCTCTAATTGAACTAGCTATTTATATAGAAATTGTTAAACCATTGTAACATTACGACTTCTCTTAGCAATTCCACTAATATCTACGCCTTCAATTAATAAAGATGAATTATTATGTATCAGGTTAGCTGGGTGATTATGATGCGGCTGATGATGATGATTCTGTTGACGGTGACAAAGCTCTTCATCACCATTGGTAGGCGGCATTGACTCATGGTTGTAACTATAATTTAAGATATTTAATATTGGTATAGTTGGCGCTGGTGGTAATGGAGGCGGCGTATTTGATATAGAGGAATTGGTAGCAGTTGGTAGACCTAAATCATATTTATTATTTGGATTTGTAATCAATTGATTATATGCTACTGTATTTGGGGAGCAGTTATTTGGTATTTGATTATCATAATCAATAGGTAAGTAGCAGTTTTCGTGGGAATAACCTTCAGGTAATGCTTCGTGATCACTTAGATGAAATGCTGATGAAGGAGAAACGGCATTCAAATAGTTGGTGGTCACTAAACCCTGTTGAATAGAATAAACGGTGGGTGGCATAGATGAATGTGATACAATTCTGTATGATTGATCTTCGTTGGAATCTGCGTACATGGAATTTGTGTTTTTCAAAGTAGAGTTGTTGTCATCTTCTTCTTGTGTGTATATAGGTATACCCAATGTATGATGATCGGCGGTATATAGTGTTTGTGACTCCCCAGTCTCACTGGATCGGCTCTGTATAAGCCCCGCAGCATCAATATCCGCAGAAGCTGTGGCCGAGTAGTTCAAACTTGAATTTGTAATATTTCGACTGCATTTGGTAATAGTAGAAACCGTAGTTTTATTATTATTTTTTGTAGGACTTTTTGAATTTCGCCGGCACTTCACTATGAACCACAATAAGTATGAGATGATTACGACCAAAATCAACGCAATTAAAGCTGGTATTATATAATATAATATTTGAGTTTTTATGCTCCACTCTCTTGAGTCAGTAGCATTTACGGCATAATAGGTTGTATTCGTATTTTTTTTTTGTAATGCATCATCGATATCTCTGTTATTGGTCGTCGAGGGATGATCTTGGAAGTATGTATTAAAAATATGTGGTATTTGTGCAGTAGTTGCTTTGGGCGGTAAATGTTTTATGAGTAGTTGCTGTATATTCGAAATTGGTTGTGTGCGTGTTGACGTGACTGCTGTTGCTATTTCTCTAATGGCAAATGTTAAGATTTTTCCTCTCACATGGGACGGCAACTTATCGATATGAATCGTATATACCATACGATCAGTATTATTCAAAGCTTGAATAATGGAGGAGTCAAGTTTTTCACATGTGTCAAAATACTCGATTATTTCCTTAAGATTTTGAGAAAAACGTATTTCATACTCAAATTGCGGCTTTTTCGACAAGTCAAACAAATTTTTATTTGGCAAAGACCAAGATAATTCAATGAGATCTTCGTCAGCATCGGGATGACAAACGTTAAAATCGAAAATATTTACAGGAATCTCTTGCCTGCTGCTATTGCTAAAATCGCCTTGTACATATATAGTTTTCTGATTTGTATATCTTTCAAATGTTTTGACAGTTTGTAAATACTTGAAGTCTATTGAGGTATTTTCGATTTGCGACTTCTTGAAAGTTTCGATTTCATTTTCAATTTGTTGGGAATAAAAACTCCCACAACATTTCTGAGAGAAATTATTAAAATCGTCGTCGTCGTCTGCATATTCACGAACTGTAAATGTTTTATTTTCAGAACCTGTTATTTTAACTTCAAAACTGTATATGCTGGGTTGTGCTATTGATATTTGAGTTGTATAAATACCATCGTTTCTTGTCAGGTCACTTCCTGAACCCAAGCCGTTATCTAGCAAGTCTATAAATTCTCGCTGAAACACATTTGGATTTGTTGATTCGTAGCGGGTCATTAACAGAGTTACATTTGCATTCAAAATTGGATATTTTCCAGAAAAAACCTCGCATGCCACCGTGACCACTCTTGGCTCGGAAAGGTGTATATGTAAGTGAGTTTGAATGTGCGCAGTTGGCTTGGTTAGAGCCACCACCTGAACAATATGTGGCTGGGTAGTGCCGCTGTTGTAATGTTCGATAGTGTACTGCCACAAGCCGGTCTCATCGATAGAGGCCAACACTGTCAATTGTTTGACGCCCATACGCTGATCACTCAAGGAGGTGAATGTCCGGCCACTGGGCGATGTTAATTTGAGGCCACTTATTAAGGGCAAATCGGTGGCATGAGTATACACCAAAAACTCAGCGTTATCATAGGTATCCGCATCATATTGGAAATGACCCTTTGACAGACGTAAGCCCAAATTTTGTTTAGAACTACTTCCTGCATTAGCCTCGTAAATGACATTGCGATAAATTTCCTCCAAATGACCAGGCGTTGATGTTTCTTTTGACGAATGGGTGACATGAGCCAGCTGCATCATTAGGGTAGACAGTTGGAAGTAGGTTTGTATATTACTGCGTTCGCTATTATATCTTTGTTCTTGAACGGTAAATGCTGAACCCCCCAGCTCTAAAGCTAGCCTGTCTAAAGGCTGTCGATTGTTTATGTCTGGATAATTAATGGTGACAACATAATTATTTTTTCCCACCGATGCCAGTTCACGTATCTTTTCTTCGGTGTCTACATTTAAGTCCAGACCAGGAGACACAACTAAAATTGTATTTCGGCCGCTATGCGGTTGTAAATTCTGAGCTCTGTCTAGCATATTGTTTGCTTGTTTTAGAGCACATGTAAGACATGTTGCTCTAGTATTCTTAAAACTCGATTGTATAGTGTTTGTAGTGTATGGCAAAAATGCTGATACCAGTTCTCGCTCTGTGGAACTGTTTAGTTGTGTTAGATCTAATGAACGTATCACCCTATCGCCACTGGCCAACAGTATACCTATTTCAACCTTTCCCTTAAGATCATACAAAACCCATTTACGTATGGCTATTCGTAAGAAGTTCCAAGCATCTCGTCTGGCATTATCAATACTATCATCTATTATCACAATATAACGTGCTACAGTGGACCGGTGATAGATAAAGTTTGGAATAGTATTTGTAATATTGGTGGAACTACTTCTATCACCGAAGGCGTTGGATAGTTTTTTTATTACGGGATCATTTAAGATTATATCCAATGTTGGTTTTCGTTTACACAGGTAATTTTGTTTTGTCGGCGCATATGGTTCATGATTACCACTATCACAAAACATGCTGACATTTGGACCTTCAGGAGCATATAAAAGACTGGTACGTGCCTTGTCGGATATAGGTAGAACAAAATTTGACGAAATGCAGCTAAAAAAGAATAAAAAATTTATTTTGAATAAATATTTAAGTTTTTTATTATCTTTTGCCATCTTTGCTCTAAGGTTACCAACCTAACAATTTGTTATGTATTATTAAATACAGTTAAGAAAATAAAAATATTTATAATTTGATACACTTACTTGTTGGTATAATCAATTTCTTCATGATCGCTGCAACTGGTAATATGACTTGTCTGTTGGTTATCAAAGTAACATAAGGGAAATACGGGATCATTGGCATATCCGTGCTCATCAAATATTCCAAATTGGTATTTAGACCAATCTTTGACCAATTCTTTGCCACTCGTTTCAAGGCCTAGACTTTTATAGGGTATATATATTTGCGATCCCCTTATACCGCAACTGCCATGTTGTTTTGTCCACATTTTATCTTTAAAAATTCTATGCGTGGATGTAATGGTGACGTCCATGCCTGAACTACTGTATGGCGCTGTATTGGGAGAAGATATACTTGAAGTCTTTGGCAAACACGAATCATGCCACGTATTGGGCAGAAATACATTTACGGTTTGTATAAACAGGCATCCATCCAAGGCGTTATGTATAACATCAGAAGCCGTGCTTATAGTTTTCTAAAAAAAATATATATATTATAAGTAAATGTGTATTTTTGATTCAAAAGGTTTCACAAAAAATTTAAACCAGATTATATAAGTTCAATAAAAAAAAAAAAAAAAATTGGAGTTAAAAAATTATTTAGATGATTATATTAAAACTGTTTTTAACAAAAGTTTTTAAAAATTCACGTTTTTTGGCCAAAAGAAATGATAGTGTGCAATGATACCTATACTACGATCAAATCAGCAAATAATGTAATACATAAGATCCATATTTTATTATCCCAGCAAAAGCTTCAATTACCAAGTTATTAACTATAGTTTATAACAAAAATGAGTAACTTGTTAAGTCCAATTTCAATAATAATTACTTTAACAAGACGATGTCATTGGAGGCAAGGCCTTCCTTGTTCTCGTACGAAAAAGCTAAAAAATAGCACATTCCTAGTTCTTATACGAAAACTTGACAAAGGTATCTGCATTGTTTATTTAAATCGTTCTCATCGTTCCAGCCAAACCACTTGTCTGATTGAATTCTTATTTACATCATGTGTTAATTTGTTTTCGGGAATTGTTCTTTGTAAGATCAAAATGAGTTCACAAACCCTTTGCAAATGTCTGAAAATGCTAATGAAAAGATAACCTTTTTTCAATAATATGATAAAACTTTTTTTCTCTCATCAATTTTTTATTGAATCTTCGAATCTTAAAACTAATATAAATAGCCATAGACGTATCCAGGAATTTGAAAAGGAGGGGGCACATCTCCCAAAATTTTTTGTCATTGTCATCGCCTAGTTATATTTATTTTTAACTAGAAGTACACAATCCCCCCTCCCCCCCCCCCCCTTAATTGTTTTATCTTTCTAAATATAAAAAAAAAAATTTACAAATCTCAAAATCTTTGTTCATGAAAAATTTTTGAGTCTACGAATTTTCATTTGAAAAACTAATTTTTTTGATAAAAATAATGTCTGAGATTTTTTTTAAGAAATGGTTCTAAAAAATTTACATTGGACATGGTATTTGCGATAAATATCAAAATCTTCGATTAATATCAAAAATCCATTGAGTTGCAAAAAATGTTTCCAAAATCAAAATATATTAACTAAATAGAGTTTCACTTTATTCCAAATCATCTTAGCAAACTTTTCAAGCGCATAGCATTTTTTCCGATATACGTTTTTTTGTGGATCACTGCTACGTATTCGTAAGTTAGGCGTTCCATTTTCGAAACATTCAAGTTTGAAGATTTAAAAAATCTTTTTATTGCTTCACGTAAGAGTTACAAGTTAGATCCATATTAAAAAATGTATAAGAATCTAAAAATGTTTCTATAGAAAAACTTTTTTTTGTATAGAAATAATATCTCAGATTTTAATATAAAAAAAGTGTCTTACACAGAAAAAAATAAAAAAAAATGTAATTAAAAAATTCGTAGATTTAATTTAAAAAAAATTTAAATCCGGACCAATCACTAAAATGCGCATATAAATTAAAAATATTTGTATGTCATTAATCTTCTGTATATATAAAAATGGATGTGTGTGTGTATGTGTGTATGTATGTGGGTATGTATGTTCCGTATGGACTCGAAAACGGCTGGACCGATCTTGATTAAGTTTTCAGGGAATATTCAGAATAGCCTAGGGAGTAACACTGTGTGGTCAGATTTTTTATTTTCTGTCGGTGGGCGGTGGGGAGTGGCAAAAACAAATTTTTACATTCCACCACTAATGACACCTATCTATAAAAAAACGAATGAACCGATTTTGATGAAATTTAAACCAAAGATAGTACCGAGTACTTACTGTGTGCCAAATTTGAGCATTGTCGGATAAAGGGCCGTCAAATTCCACGCCCCTTTTTATTGGATTGAAAGTTAATTCTGCATGCTCCGTAATAACTCAAAAACGGTTGCTCCGATTTTAATAAAATTTTCAGTACAATAGGTCATATTAGACTACTATTGGAAAAAAGGGGCAAAAAGCCACAATCATTTGTACTATATTGAACATTGTCTGCCCGTTTCGCAATTACGCAAAAACAGCTGAACCGATTCTCATGACATTTTCACTACATATAGTGCTAACCAAGTGCATACGTAGGCCATATAAGATCGTTATTGGAAAAAGGGATCAAAATTGTAACGCCCTTTGTACTATACTGACCGCGATTGAACAAAGAGGCGTAAATTGCCACGCCCCTTTGTTTTATACTGAACATTATATCTGCCTGTTTTAAAATCACGCAAAAACGGATAAGCCGAATCTGTCACTACTGATAGAACTAACCGAGCGGGAACTGTAGGTCATATGTATGTAGAGCGCGATTCGGCAAATGGGTATAAAATGTCACTCCCGTTTTTCATAAATAATAAGTTATTTCCTCCTCTTTCGCAATCACAAAAAAAAAATGGCAAAACTGATGTCAATGAAATTTGCAGCACAGATAGTACTAATCGAGAATGCAGCATGGAACTTCAGACGATCATGATTCGATAAAAATGCGTTAAATAAGACGCCCCTTTGTACTATACTTAACGTTATGTCTGTCTGTCTCGAAATCACGCAAAAACGGCTGAACCGATTTTGTTGAGATTTCTCTATAGATAGTGCTAACCGAGGGTGGAACCAAAGATTACTAGCTGGACCCGGACCCGTGCTTTAATTTTTTCCGACACTAATTGTAAGTTTAAAATAAGATGCAATATAAAACAGTTTTTTTCTTAGGGCCAGCAACGCGGACCGGGTATAGCTAGTTAAAAATAAATGAATATTTATTAAATTAAAAACTTAATACTATAAATTAAAAAAACTAATTAAAATTAGAAAAAAAAACAAATTAAGAGTGATTGTACGTTACAAGCAGTTAATAGCAAAGTATTACAGATGATGATGGGTTCAATCCTCGGCGGCTGCGATCTGTAAATAATTTTCACATATAGAGTTCTATTGACTATTAACTAAATAAATTTGACATTAAAAGTTTTTCTGAAGATTATTATAACTGGATAATATGAAACTAGTAAGAAACAAACCAGGATGTCTTAAATTTTTAGAAAAATTAAATTTTTCTTTCACACTTTTCTCAATTCAAAAACCATATATAAATTAAGTTTTAATTAAAAATTTAATTGAAAAAATTTTAAAAATAATTAAAATTTTTATTTCTATAAATTAAAAAAATAAACTAAAAACAATACATTTTTTTAAATCAATAATTTAAAAAAGTTTCTTCAAACTTTACCAAATATATTTATGCCGTAAAGACAAAGTCACTAACAATAAGACAACTTTATAAAGTTGATTTTTTTTCCTTTATTTATTCCACTTGGGAACATAGGGCTTCTACAAGATTATTCCAACTTAATCTATTGTTACATATTGTTTTAATTTCGTCGAAAGTTTTATCTAATATTTTGAGTTCTTGCATGATTGTTCTACGCCAAGAGTTCTTTGGACGACCGGAGCGTCGGCTTCCTTGAGGATTCCATTCTAAAGCAGTCCTCGCGATGCTACCGTTTGGCTTTCTTAATGTGTGACCTATCCATTTCCATTTTCTTTTCGTTATTTGGCAGGTTATAGGTAACTCGTTCGACAACCTCCAGAGATCTGCGTTTGTAATTGTGTTTGGCCAAAAGATACGACAAATTATGCGCAGACATTTGTTTATAAAGACTTGTAGTCTCTGGGCTATGACATTTGTCATCAGCCATGTTTCGCTTCCGTAAAGAAGTTGATTATAAACCGTTTATTTACATACACATTAAAAAAAAAAACACACACTCGGGCACACACGGAAAACAAAACACAAAAAAAAACTAAGTGAAGCTAAATATTTAATTAAACAATTAATTATATTAATTAAATATTTAATTAATTTTAAATTTAAAAAACAATTAAAATAAAGTTAAAAATTTAATTAAACAATTAATTAAAAATTTAATTAATATCAAATTAAAAAACAATTAAAATTTTAATTAAAATAAAATATGCGATAATATTTTCTGTGTAGAATCTAATAGTTTGAAAATTTTTTATAGAAATTTATTTTTATGATCCTGATACATAATTTTTATTATATAAATCCAATATTGTGTGCCTTTTAGCATATTTTACTGATATTTCGATATAAATGACTTTTTTTAATTTTTTTTTAAATTTTTCAAATCGAAAGGGGGCACGTGCCCCCTGTGCCCACCCCCTGTATACGTCCATGTAAATAGCTTAATATTAAGTCCGGTCAGTGTCAGACAAAATTTCTTTTGCTCATAAATTATCCAATGTTTTCGAAAGCATCATCCTTCAATTTATAGTGCCAAGTCAGTAGTGGCCCTCCTTCTAGGGCGTTGGTGACCACTATTATTTAGAAGATTACGCGCTAAATTGTTTGGATGTGATTCCAGTTTTTGTATGTAGTTTTGAGTATGTCTCATAATTTCATCTTTAACAACACATTAGACGCAGAGGCAGTGTCCCTTAACTGAATACCATATTTCGTCTTAACGTGAAAGTTATGTGGATGCATTTCTGCTCATTCACTTTAATCTTCCACTTTTTCTTCTAATTCAAGAATGTGACTTTGCAAAATATGAGTTGCTTCAAGTGGATTATTATGAGAATTTAAAATAACTGTATCATCTGCAAATGTGGAAGTATTAGAGTTGTCAGTCGATTAAGAATAATTCGATTAATCGATCAAACAAAACCCAAATCTTGTTCGAATAATTCAAAAATGACGATTTTCGAATAACGAATAAATCGATTAATTAATGTCGATTAATCGAACAATTTTTTTTAATTAAAAAATTAAATAAATGCTTAGAATTTGATTTATTCTCATAAATTTTGAAAGATTTTATACAAAATGTAGGAAAGTTAAAATATGTAGTAGCCATAGCCCTGGATAGCACATCCATTATAGAATTAGAGGGAGTTATCAAGATTTTAATAAATAATTTAGAAAAAATTATAATTCTTTTGCATTTGACTTACTAAAACGTATTAAAATAAGAATTAATGAGAGACGTATAAAAGTGTTAAATACGTTAATAATTTTTCTAAATTCTGGAAATTTTCCGAGCAATAAAAGTTTCTTAAAATATTCTCCAAAAAGCGAAACAAAAGAATATGCAAATGAATTATACTTCAGATTATTTTATGTTGAGAGTAAGTTATTACTTAGTAATGAAAATAATAATCTTTTATGCGAGTTAAATAATTCAATTCAAAGTATTAAAAATTCAGAAAATAAAAAGGACAGCGATATATCAGACGATATGGTATATTTGGAAAATCTGAAAAAAGAATAGAAAAATTAGATAAACTTTTGTATGCTCTTCTTACTATATCACCTACTAATTTACGAAAAACAAAAACCAAAAATCGTTTGAAAGCAAAAAAATTGAGTCAACTTTTATTTTTAAAAGATTATTTCTTAAGAACAACTTAAATTGCCTTATTTGACAAAAATTAAAATCATTTGTGATATATTTTGTCTGAATACTTTAAATGAAGGGCTTATTATAAAAACTCGATAAGCAACATTTCATTTTATGGTGGCTTTTGCTTTAAAACTTTAGAATAATGTAAAAAATTTAACTTTTGAAGAACTTCATTCTCAAGATTCTTATACAAAGGGTTTAAGCAAGACTTCTGGCAAAAATCTTTCAATGGAACATCAGTAGAAGGCAAAAAACACAAAAAAATAAAATGTTGCTTATCAAGTTTTTGAAGTAAGCCCTTAAAATAATAATTTGTATTTGAATTATTTCTCAACAAGTATTAAAATCGACATCCATTAATTAAAAGTGATCTCAGTTATTCAATTTTTAAGTTTTTTTAACTTTTAATTATTTTATTTTTAAGTTTTTTTCGTTAATAAATTTTTTTACTTTCTTATTTAAGTTTTTTTAAACGAATTGTTTATTTTTTTGTTAATAAAAATATTTTTTAAAATAATTTTTTTATTCGTTATTCTCTTCGATTAATCGAATAAATTTTGATCTTTAATCGTTTGATCGAACGAGGAAAAACAATTATTTGAATTATTCGAACAAAGTTGAAAGTCGAATAATTGACAACTCTAGGAAGTATACGTATTTCAATTAGTTGGCATATCAGAGGTGTACAAAATATACAAAAGCGGTCCCAAAATACTACCTTGTAGAACTTCAGCTTGTATGATTTGTGGGGTACTGACAAAATCGTTTTCCTTCACTGTAAACTTACGATCTTTAATGTAATTTTCGAGTAACTTATGTGTATTTGGTGATAACATATATTTTATCGAACGCCTGCGAGACATAAAGAAAAAGTGCAGAACAATATTTCTTTTCCTTAGAGGCTCTTCTAATTTCATCTACCAGTCTATGATTTTGCTCAATTGTACCGTGTTTTTTTCTGAATCCAAACTGGTGATCGGGGATAAAGTTGTTCTGCGTGACATGAGTTGTTAATCTGTTCACTAACAGTTTTTCAAAAAGTTTAGATAAGTTGGATAACAGACTGATAGGCCTATACGATTCGACTTTTGTGTGATCTTTGCCTGGCTTGGGTATCATTTTAACAAGAGAAATTTTCCATTCTGGGGGAAAACGTTGAAGGCGTAATATACCATTAAAAATAAAAAGAATTATTCTTAATGCTATCCGGGGTAACTTCAAAAGCATTTTATTACTGATCTCGCTGTGACTCTACACAGATGATGTAATTCGTAAAAGATCAATTGTAATTCGAAGATTCTACTTGTAATTTGAAGATTCTATTTGTAATACGAATGATAGTATCGTATTTGTTCTACTGTTGGTTTACTTTAATTTTTGTTTTGTACGATCCAAGATACAAAATCGTGTTGCACAGTGATATTAGAAGTAAGAAGCAATCATAATAAATCTTAAATGACCATTTTATTGCAAAAGTTATGCAGTCTTATGCCCAGTTAAAATTACTTTAAACCAGTGGTCGGCAGAAAGAAAATGTATGAATAAGTGGTCGGCAGAAAGAGAGTGTATGAATGCATTGGTATACAAATATAAAACTGTGTTCTTGTATTTTTATTGCTCTTAAGCTAAGTAAGTTGTTTTTCACGTGAAAAAATTTGAAACGCCTAAAATCGTCACAAAAACTATTAAAAACGAAAGCTTTTAAATATAAGAAGAAAGAAACAATCATAACAAATCTTTAATGTCAATTCTATGGCAAAAAAAAATTCGGTTTTATATACTTAAAATCATTTAAAACGATTTCCCCACTTTAAAGCCGCCTTGCCAAAAAAAAAAAAAAAATTTTATGTGGAGTTTGACAGATTTTTTCACGTGAACACGAACAACTTATGCACCTTTAAGCCTAGTACTGTGTTTTTTACGGTGAAAATTTCACTTAAACTTTAAACGTATTTATAACGATAAAGCATTTAAAAATCAACAACTTTTGACAATTATAAGAAAGAAACGATCATAATAAAACTAAAATGTCACTTTTTTACGGCAATTTAAATTGTCTTGTATAATAAACTGGAAACTTTTTTAACAATTTCCATATAATTCCTCGCGTTGCCAATTTTTTTTTTATATGGAATTTGACAGATTTTTTCCCGTGAAATCGAACGGAGTACTATGCTTTAGTTTTGAGTTTTGTTGACATTCGTGTTATATACGTGTAAATTCGGGTTCTGAGTGCTATGGGTGCCGATCACTGCTTTAAACAATTTCCATAGTTTGACAGATTTTTTCACGTGAACACGAACAGGATATGTCAAACTTTATATAAAGAAAATAAACTTTGGCAAAGCAAGGAATTAGAGGGAAATTAATAAAAAAAAAAGATTTTACGCATATTTTTATACAAGACAATTTAAATTATGGTAAAAAAAAAGTCACATCAGATTGGTTTTGTTGATAGTTTCTTTTTTAGAACTGTCCAAAGTTGTTGATTTATAATTTTTTTTTACGATTTCAGTTGTTTAAAATTTAAGTGCAAATTTTTCGCGGTGAAAAACAGAGTACTAGGCTTTAAAGTAAGTGCCAGTTTACAGAAGGCGAACGATACACACGGAACGAAAAGTTTACATGTATTTTGTTATTATTACAACAACAAAACACACGCAAAATTTTCGTTCGTGTGCATCGTTCGCCTTCTGTAAACTGGCAATAAAACTACTGGGCTTGTCTTTGGTGCCCGCCGTTACTAAATAATTTACAAAAACATTTTCATTCTAACCCACTGTACACTGCATTGCACATATTTAATATCTTAACCTTAGATTTGTATCCATTCAGCTTATCTTAAATATTGATGCACAACAACATATTGCATAAATTTTTCACATCTCAAGGTAAAGCGTTAAAAGAATCCGTCAATGCATCTCATTGCATGTTAAAGGCCAAAGTTTGCAAAGAGCATCATCCAACTATTATGGCTCAGGTGCACAGATAATAATGTAGCATCTTTCCAAACCATACAGACGTGTATAACGTATACAGTCAGCAATCTACCAAGTAAGCAAGCAATGAAATAAACAAAACAAAAAATTGATTGCACTTTGAAAACTGTATAAGGGTGGCACGTTTTTGCAATTTTGTGGCACATGCTAGTTTAAAGTTTAAAATTCAAACAAAAACACGTTAGAAATATATAGTTGGTCAAGACCGACCATACATGGGTCCAAGTCCAAACATGGACCAATTGGATCTATTTTTTGTGAAACCTTTAATTAGTGAAGAAAACACAAAAAAAAAAACAAATTTGAGAGATATATGTTTTCATTAGATTCCCAAAGTACATACACATTATCCACCTGGAAACAAAATTTTATTGGCGCCATGAAATAACTCCCAATGAAATTAGTCCCAAGAAAAATAATGCAATAAGTCCCAAAAATTTCCATACACTGATAGAAATTTGTACATGACAATAATGAAAATCTACATTAATATTATGAAAAATGGCGATAAAAAAGAACCTATGAAGGGTTTCATTGAATTAATGAAATGGGTATCATAAAATGTAATTGCAAGAAAAAGTTACATTAAATTAATGAAAATTGTTCATACAAAATATAAATAGTATTTTATGAAAATGTTTCATTACTTTAATGAAAAAAGTATTTAATTCTTATGAAATACTTTCATTGAATAAATCCTCCTTTTTATTTTTGAAATGCAATACTTTTATTGAATAAATGTTACTTTTATTTTTAAAATGAAATATATGTATGAAATTGTAAAGATCTTTTTATAGAATTAAAAATAATAAATTGTTGTTTTCACATAGTTTTCTCGCACAAAATTTTACGCCAACCTTAAATTGTAATACATAATTAAAACCACGAACTGATATAAAACATCACAAAAATTAGTTAATAATTTAGTTCTTATTTAAAATTTCGTAAAAAAATCTGAAAAAATCACAAAATAACCAAGTTAAAAAAACACTTTCACATATTTTTTATTTTATCTATAGATTTCACTCAGTTTTCTCACACAAAATTTTACTATAACGTTTACTTTTAATACATAAGTAAAACCCCGAAATAATTTAAAACAACGTGAGTGTAAAAAATACTTATAATTAATCAACAACATTTCATTTTAAATTTCGTAAAAAAAATTCTTAGAAAAAATCACGCTCTGATCAGCTGTTTTTTGCGCGCGTAAACTAACAGACTAAACGCGTAAAAAACAGAAAATTTTGTAAACAGAACTCAATGAAATTTTTTAATGAAACTACGAAACTTAATGAATCAAAATTAATGAATATCTTGCACAATATGTATGAAATTTCATTCAGCATATGAAAAATTTCATTGTTGCAATGAAACAACGTTAATGAATTCCATTCATTAGTGATATGAAGCGTTTTCTATCAGTATACGATTTGGGAGTTGTTTCATAATGAAATGACTCCCAAATCTGCGGGGATTATTTCATTTTTTTGGAAGTTATTGCATATTTCATTATGCAATTACTCCCAAATTATTTTAATGAAATAACTCCCAACAGTTTGAGAGTAAATTATGAAAAAAAAAATTTAACTTATTGAATTTTCAAGTTTCTTTAATTTTTTTTACAAATAATAATAATTTGTTATTTTCAGGAAAAGTTAATTTATTACGGGGAAAGTAAATGACCTCGAACTAGAATAAACTCTTTTTCAATGCTTTTAGAATTATCTTGTAAATTAATTCAGAAAACCAATCACTCAGAAGTACATCAATGTCAATCAAAACGCAAAAAAAATTAAAATACGTTTGCTTTAAGGCAATGCACACTGCGAGTAATTGCGAAAAAATTTCGAGTTCTTCTCACAATGGTTTTAATTTATGAAAATTAAGAGTCATTGCATGACAACCTGAAGATCCTCAACCGGTGTAACGGCGGACACATTGGATTATTTAAAATGTAGGCGAAATGGACTTTCGGTCTTTTAAAGCCCACTCACTCTTATCTATATTTTAAAATATATGTTGTTGGAATACGATTGTATGTTTGAAAAGATTTAAATGCATATGGGTGTGAAGAAGGCGGCGCATTCGAAAAATTATTACAAGAAATTTTAACAAAAAATTAAAACAAAAAATCGCTCTAATTTTGCGAATTGAAGTATTATATCTCGTGTTGATATAATTCGGTCCAAAACATATGAAGTTTGTAAAAACAAAAACAAATAAATAAAAGCTAAAAAAGTGCCAAAAATCACTACTTTCCCGAAATCCGCCGAAATTACATCACTGTAATAGCCAAATGAAAACAGCAAAGCCTACAATTTTTGGGGTTTTTATTCCTTGATATGTGCTTAACAAATCCTTAAACTCCAATAGTCAATTTTTTAAAATTTCTTTGACAGAAAAAATAAAAATTTAAAATTGCAGATTTGAAAATAGTTTTGAAAAATTCAGACCACTTTAGCATTTATTTAAAACAAGTTAGCAAAACGCAATATGAAAAATATTTATCTTCTTAGTACATAGGGAATTGAAAAATAAAAAAATGTTTTTATAGTAGATAATTTCAATAAATTTCCAAAATGGGGCTCGAATTCCTTGATTAAGTGGTCAGTCACACGTTAGTTGCCTAAGGAAGTTGTAATAACTTGGCTGATTTTTAACCGATTTTAGTTTTTATTATCTTATTCGAGAGACATTTTACTCCAAATCATAATTCTGTAACCATATGAATTAAAACTTAGCCCAAAATATAGAAAAAATTGAGAAAATGGATAAAAAGTCATATTTTCCCATTGTAATTGGATTTTCAAACTTCAGGGCCGATGCGGCGGTCTTATCCATATTCGATTTATCTAAAATTTTGTGAGACATGCTTTTACACCTAAATGCAAACTTCTAGGGGTGGGTTCCGGTCAATATCTAACAACTTCGTTTTTTTTGGTGCCCTCTAGCGTATACTCACTTTGTCGTCGAAATTAGGATCTACGACCCGTAGTAGGGTGGAGCAAATTTAGCTTTTTATACCCTCCAACTACAGTATGGGGGTATACTCACTTTGTCATTCCGTGTGTAACGCATCGAAATATCAGTCGGGGACCCCATAAAGTATATATATTATTGATCAGTGATCGATTCTAAGACATTCTAGCGATGTCCGTCCGTCCGTCCGTCTGTCCGTCCGTCCGTCTGTAGTTAACACGATGCAGTCCAAAATAAAAGAGCTAGACCCTTCAAGTTTGGGATAAATATGTCTTATGGTCCTAGGCAGGTTAAGTTCGGAAATGGGCCAAATCGGACCAGGGGGAAAAAAGTTCCCCCTTGAAGAACTAAACCAACCTCTTAAAAATTCTAATTTTTTTGAAGTTTTTTTGTATTTTTGTGAACCAAATGAGACATTTTTATGTTCGTAGAAGTTTATAGTCCTGAGCTTGGACCCAGGGGACTAAAAAGTGTTTCTTTTTTTGCCCCGCCCATCTTTTAAGGGCGTGGATAAAAAAATAACTTAAATAATTATAAAACTATAATACTTAAGTGCACAAAGCAGACAAAAATGAACTTGTTAACATATACCGTGAGGGCCAAGGAGTCACCCCAGCTCACTGACCCCTCCCCCTACCTTGCCCCCCTTAAAACAACGCCCCTGTCAAAATTTTATTTTTTTATTTTTTTACATGTTGGAGGGTATAATAGATTCGGCACAGCCGAATTTAACACTCTCACTTGTTTAGTTTTGAAAACGTCGGGGTCGGTAAAGTTGAGTATTACGGTCGATATTAACACAAAAAAATTTGGCTTCCTTTTTTGACTGGAAAATTGGAAAGTTCCGACATGAATGAACAAGTGATTTTATGGTAAAAAAAAATTTTGGTCTGTAATTTTTCTTAAAAAAATAACTATTTTTATACCCTCCAACCACAGTATGGGGGTATACTCACTTTGTCATTCCGTTTGTAACGCATCGAAATATCGGTTGGGGACCCCATAAAGTATATATATTATTGATCCATGATCGGTTCTAAGACATTCTGTGAATGTCCGTCTGTCCGTCCGTCCGTCTGTCTGTAGATGGCACGATGCAGTCCAAAATAAAAAAGCTAGCCTCCTGCAATTTAGCATGAATATGTCTTATGTTTCTAGGCAGGTTAAGTTCGTAAATGGGCAAAATCGGCTCAGGGGAAAAAAGTTCCGCCTTGAAAAACTAAACCAACCTCTAAAAAATACACTTTTTTATACCCTCCAACTACAGTATGAGGGTATACTCACTTTGTCATTCCGTGTGTAACGCATCAAAATATCGGTCTAGGACCCCATAAAGTATATATATTTATGATCAGTGATCGATTCTAAGACATTCTAGCGATGTCCGTCCGTCCGTCCGTCTGTCCGTCTGTCCGTCTGTAGTTAACACGATGCAGTCCAAAATAAAAGAGCTAGACTCCCGACATTGGGCACGAATATGTCTAATGTTCCTAAGCAGGTTAAGTTCGTAAAAGAGCAAAATCGGTCCAGGGGGAAAAAAGTTCCCCCTTGAGGAACTAAACCAACCTCTGAAAAATACCATATTTTTACATGATTTTCTTTGTTTTTGTTTAACAAATGCAACATTTTTATGCTACAAGAAGTTCAAAGTCCTGCATTTGGACCCACAGAAATAAAAAATGTCGTTTTTTTGGTCCGCCCCCCCCTTTATGGGCGAGGAATATATTTTTTTTTTAAATAGTGATAAACTTGTATTTTTTTAGAGCAAAAAGTATACGAATGAATTCTTAAATACATATTCGAGAAAAAATGCCCCCCCCCAATTACCACTACCAACCCCCCCCCCCAAAAAAAAAATAAAACGCCCCTGCAATTTTTTTTTTATTTGCATGTTGGAGGGTATAACAGATTCGGCACGGCCGAATTTAACACTCTCACTTGTTTAATTTTTTTTTGTTGTATTTTTGTTAAAAAAATGAAACATTTATTATATTTATCGGGATGGGAAGGTGCTCTCAACGTCCCCCCACTGACCCCCATCACCCCCCCCCCCCAAACAACGCCCTGACAATTTTTTTTTTTAATTTTTTAAATTTTGGAGGGTATAAAAGATTCGGCACAGCCGAATTTAATACTCTTGCTTGTTTTTAATTAAGTTGCAATTAAGGCCAAATAAAATAATACGATACTTTAAAACATACATATAAGATGAACTGAGGTTATATTACGTTTTATTTTCAGCAAAAAACTAATTTAAAATATTTTTTTTGTAAAACAAGTAACAAAAAAAAATTACCTTAAATTTACGTGTTGAAAAACCCTTAAAGCTTTAAAAACATTGGTAAGCCACACAAATATTTCAAAAAAACATTTTTGTCACTTAAAAATATTTTTACACTAAAAACACACTCGAAAAAAATGTTACACTCAAAAACTAAAATTTAGTAATTTTTACATAAAAAATAAAACAAAATAATTTAATTTTTTTTTATGTTAGAAAATTTACTAACACTTAAAAAAGGCCATTGTGGAAGGTACTAATGGATTAGTCCAAGTCGGATTTAGCCTTTCTACTTGTTTTTAATTGATTTGTTTAAGTTTATAGCAGTGCAACCCTAATGTACACACATATCTAATTGCTTAAACAATCAACAACAAATAGTTGTTATTTCAATCCATGTTTAAGTATGAAGAAGCATTCATTGATGTATGTCAACTAGAGAGGACCGAAAAAACGTGTTTGTTGAATTCCATTGCAACAACCTTCTTATTAATTGTTTAAGCCTCTGGCAACACAGCTTCAAAGTCTGTGCTATGTATTTATTGCTTACAAAAAAAAAAATGGAGAAAATGAGTAATCATTTCTTCAAATAAATTTTTGAGTAAATTTTTAATCGATGCAATTAAAAATTTTATTGTTTTTAAATATATTTTTTGATTTTTTTATTTTTTTAATTCTCTTAAAGTTGTATGAATTCTCATTTAGTTTAAAGGTCTTATTGTTAGTATTTTTGTACATATATGAAATTTATCATATTTTTGAAATTTTTTTATGGCCATGAGATATAAATAAATTTGGTAAAATTTTAAGAATCATATTTATTTTTATATAAAAAAAGGTTAATTTTTTTAAAATTTTTTTATAAATTTGTTTGCTTGTGCAAAATTGATTAATTTTTATACCCTCCAACCACAGTATGGGGATATACTCACTTTGTCATTCCGTGTGTAACGCATCGAAATATCGGTCTAGGACCCCATAAAGTATATATATTATTGATCAGTGATCGATTCTAAGACATTCTAGCGATGTCCGTCTGTCCGTCCGTCCGTCTGTCCGTCTGTGGAAGACACGATACAGTCCAAACTTAAAGAGGTAGACTCCTGAAGTTTGGTACTAATATGTCTAATGATATTGGGCTGGCTAAGTTCGAACATGGGCAAAATCGGATCAGGGGGAAAAAGTTCCCCCTTGAAGAACTAAAGCAACCTCTGAAAAATCGCAATATTTTTATAGGTTTTTTGTGCTTTTGCTAAGCAAACGAAACATTTTTATGTCAAAAAAAGTACAAAGTCCTGCAGTTGGATCCAGAAAGGTTGTTTCCCATCGCCAAAACCCACCCTACCCCCCCAAAAAAAAATATACGCCCCTGTTTTTTTTGACATGTTGGAGGGTATAAAAGATTCGGCACAGCCGAATTTAACACTCTCATTTGTTTTACTTAATACTATTTAAAATTTACTTATTTTTTTTATTTATTCTCTGTGCACATTTCAAAAATATTTTATATTTTTGGTTGCTGGTAATAAATAAAGAATATTTTATTAGAATTATATATAGGGCATTCCAGGCCAAATCACTCTCTAGACCCGAACCCTTTCGATTTATTTTATTTTTAGATATGTTTTAGTACTTATTGAATGCAACTTGGACACCAATTTTCAGCATTTTATTCCAAGATGGTGTTGAGTAATCAATTTTTCAAAATGGCGATTTTTTCAAAAAAAAAATAAAAATTAAAATTTTCAATTAATTTTTAAAAGTTAAAAATATAGAAATCTTAAAAAAAGTTGGACAACGTTTTGTTGGTATTTAAATGTAGTTTAAGAAAAAAAATATGAAAAAATTATTCGAAGTAATTATCACTAATTTTTTAACGTTTAAAAATTAAAATCGACTTTTTGAAAAAGTCCGAAACCTTAGATTTTTTTTTTAATTCTAAAAGTTCTACCCTAATTTACGCAATTTTTAAGCCATAATTTGAGATGTGATCACAATTCTTTCTATTTTTTTTAATTTTTAAAATTGCACCTTTTATTTTTTTGCTCTAATTTATTTTATACGGTGCTCCAAGAACGATCGGACATGGGTAAGGCGTTCCGCATGGGCCTTGAAATTTAGAAAACGGATTACAAGGAAATATATGATTTTTTTCTGTTTTCTAATTTTTTTTGGTATTTAAAGTTAAGTTTAAATTAAAGTGGTTACAGAATTAAAATTCGAATAATTTTTTCATATTTTTTTTTCTAAAACTACATTTAAATACCAAAACAAGTGAGAATGTTACATTCGGTTGTGCCGAATCTTTTATACCCTCCAAAATGTAAAAAAAAAACAATATTAAAAAAAAATCCAGGGCGTCGTTTTTTTTTGGCGGGGGGGGGGGGAGTTGGTGGGACACGTTAGGGGGCACCTTTCCCTTGCAATTTTGAACTTCTTCTGAGATAAGAATGTTGCATTTGCTTAGCAAAAGTTCAAAAAACCCTGTAAAAAATGCGGTTTTTCTTAGGTTGGTTTAATTCTCCAAGGGGGAACTTTTTTCCCCTTGGTCCGATTTTGCCCATTTCCGAACTTAACCCTGCCTAGCTCTTTTATTTTGGACTGTATCGTGACCTCTACAGACGGACATCGCTAGAATGTCTTAGAATCGATCACTGATCATAAATATATATACTTTATGGGGTCCTTGACCGATATTTCGATGCGTTACACACGGAATAACAAAGTGAGTATACCCCCATACTGTGGTTGGAGGGTATAAAAAACGTTGTCCAACTTTTTTTAAGATATCTATATTTTTTAATTGTCAAAATTAATTAAAAATTTCATTTTAAAAAATTGATTACTCAACACCATCTTAGAATACAAGGCTGAAAATTAGTGTCCAAAATGCATTTAATAAGTACTAAAACATATCCAAAAATAAAATAAATCGAAAGGGGTCGGGTCTAAAAGTGAGCGATTTGGCCTGGAATGCCCCATATACAATTACTCAATGACTGTGAGTGTAGATTATAATATGGTCGGTCTTCACTGAATAAAATTTTCTTATTTAATTAATATTTTGCCGAATTGCAAAATATTTACTAACGCAAATCTGTGTCTTTCTATAAAAACAAATAAAAATGTAGAAGATTTTTTTGTAACCTTCATGTTTATTATGTTTATTATGAAACGCATGCAAAACTGCGTTTGATCAATAACAAAGAATATTTGTATTAGGGTGGTATTCTTTAAATATTCAAACAAAACTCCAACAATTGTTTGATTATCATGCACATTAGTTCTCTACAGTATAATAGGAGTGAGTTTTAAACAAAATGTAATCTGGCAAAAGATTGGCTACACAAAAAATACTACGCTTTGCAGAAATTTGGGCGTAAAGAGGTAAAAAACCTCAAAAAGCCCCACAACTGCCCTAGAAACACCCCTGAAGGGGTGCAATGTGAGACGAACCTCCAATAATTTTCTGCCCCAACATTTTTCTTGAACATACCTAACACTTATTTCCACTTCTTAAGGGGGGCTCCCATACAAAATGAAATAACTGTCCATAGGGTGCCCCTAGAAAAGTAAAATGTATGCCCGCCCCCAATATTTTTTCAACTCCAACATTTTCTCAAAATATACCTACCCTTTATCTTCAACTCTTAAGGGGGTCCCCATACACTTTTTTTATTTTTTTTATTAGTTTTTAAAATGTTTTTATAATGTATGGGAGCCCCCTTAGGGAGTGGAGATAGGGTGTTATTATGTTCGAACAAAATGTTGGTAACTAAAAATTAGTGGGAGTTGGTCGTAATTTGTACCTCTCTAGGAGGCACGGTAGGGGCGGTAGGAGCTGGTTTAATAAAACAAATTTATAAAAAATAAAAAAAATGTATGGGAACCACCTTAAGGATTAAAGATACATTGTAGGTATGTTTGCAAAAAATGTTGAATTAATAAAATAATGGAGGTCGGTCATACATTTGGCTCCACTAGGGCACTTTAGGGTAAGTTAGAATGGTAGGAACAAATTTTTTAAAAATGTTTTGTATGGGAGCCCCCTTAGGAATTGGAAATAGGGGTTAGATATGTTCAAGAAAAATGTTGGGGGCAGAAAATTATTGAAGGTTCGTCTCACATTGCACCCCTCCAGGGGTGTTTCTAGGGCATTTGTGGGTCTTTTTGAGGTTTTTACTTCTTTACGCCCAACTTTGACCCCGATGAGTGGCCATATGGCCCCACCCCACCGCCCTTATTTTTTGGCTCATGCTTTCTTTTTCAAACCTATAAAAATTAGAGGGTATCGCGAATCAAAATCGAAAACTGTTTAGCTATCCCACGCCTAATAGTGCAAATTTAAGATCCTTTTTTTGTGTTCCAAAGTTAAAAAAAATTTTTTTCATAGATATCCCATTCGCATCCCACTAAGCGACCATATAACTCTTAAAGGAAATGACCTAAGCTTTTTTTTGATTAAAAAAAAAAAAAAAATTGAGAAAAAAGTCAACAAAGTTTTGGATTAAAAAAAAAAAATTAAATTTTTTATAATTTTTTTTTTCTCAAAAGACTGAAGAAATAGCTATTTATACTATGTGGGACACATTTTGCTAAAAACAATAGGTAAGAAGTTACATGGATGAGAATAAACACCTCTTTGGCCAAAATGTAAAATTTCGACCCCCTCTAACTCAGAGAGTCCTTGACGTTGAAAAATTGTGTCTGAACTACTATCCAATAGGACTAACCTTGGTGCAAATTTCATCCCGATCGGAAGACATCGGTTTCAAAAGTTGTGTCAGTTGACACGAAAACGCACATATTCATGACCCTCGATCGATTTGAAGACGATCTAGCGATGTCCGTCCGTCAGTCTGTTGAAAACACGCAAACTTTTGAAAGACTTTACGGAGACTCGTGAAGTTTGGCATATATGTTGATCATTTACCTGGTCAGGTTGGTATTGCAATCCAGCGAAATCGGTCCAGTGGTTCAAAAGTTACGAGCAAAAGAGGGAATTTCGGCAAGGGTTTTCGCGAATTTGCGAGATAAACAACACGATAACTTTCGAAAGACAATTCAGAGGGTTTTGAAGCTTGGCATATATATTTTTCGTTCCGTGATCTGGTTCGTAGTAAATTTCAGCCAAATCAGTCTAGTGGTTCAAAAGTTATTAGCAATACCGTGAATTTCAGATTGGTTTTACCTTAAATTCACGTGTTGAAAAAACCGAGCTTTAAACAAGTAAAAAAGTTAAATTCGGCCTTGACAAATTTAGTGATACCCTTCACAATTTCTAAAAGATTATTGCAAAAACTTTATTTAAAAGGAAATTACTTTTGAAAAAAACATTTTTTTTTTAAAAAATTTCCGCGAAAAAAAAAATGTTAAAAAACACGCGATTTTTTTCTTTTTTTGTCAAAAAATATGTTTGTACTTGTTTAAGTACCATTTGGTGTTCAATTATGTTCACATAAGTCAACCAGCAGCCGAATTAAAGCATTTTGTATTTTTAGGTTATGTTGAATGTACTAAAATTTTTGATGTGTCCTTACATTTTCGTTCATAACTTTTGAACCGCTGCACAGTGGCCGAAACATCCAATCTAGCGGCGCTTAATTCGGAAATGTAAAATAATAAAGCCCAATGCATATTTGTGATTATAAAACTTAGAATTTAATTTTTAACCATATTTATTTATTTCAGCGTTTTTATGTATTTTGGGAAATTTATGTGAATATCATGAGGGTGGTCTGTATGAGAACTAGAAGTTAAAATGTTCCGATTCCGTTAAAATTTAGAGTGACTATTTATGGCTACAAAAAACATTTACCAGTCGAATTTCAAGAGGATATTTGTTAAAATACCATTGTTAGGGCTTTTTAGTAAAACTGGTAGGGGAAATTAACATGGGAGCTATGGGATAACATGGACCGATTTTGTCAAAAATGTAATAGGTTTTGTTCTTTCGATAAAAAATCGTAAATTTAAAATTTTAGCCAAATCGATTGAAAATTGTGGTCTGTATCGCGTTTATACTGTTTATTTGGACAGGGCCCTAAAAAACCGAACAACTTGCGCGAACTAGCACGCCATACTGAAACGTCAAATCAATCACAACAAAAATAACCCAAATTAATAAACAAAACAGGAATTGGACCGAATGCGATCGAATTTCAAAAGTATAGTTTATATCACAAATGTCAACTTCTATAATGCACTAATAATAAACTAGATACACTCAGGCCACAAACATTTATTTTTTTAGTTAAAACATACATTTTACTTTCAATTAAAACTTTTTGGTTCAAAATGTATAAACAATTGACTTAAAAGTGTCAAGAAAAACTCACTGAGTAATCAGGCCCCAAATTCCTTTAATACACTTGCTGCAGAAAATGTATATTTGACAGCTTACAGCTGTGCGAATATTGAAAGCAAAACAAAAGTAAAAACGTAATTTTTTTCTGTAAAGTATAGGTAAACGATGCAGTGCAAAAAGACTTATCGATCTTAATTTTTTAATTTTGACTTAAGCGCCGCTAGATCAATGATTTCGGCCACAGTGCGCTGAACCGATATCGCTCAAATGCAATACCAAACTTCTCGGGAGAACTTCCAATAAATATGTATGTTAAGTTTCAGTCATCGCCGTGTAATATTTTGTCTTAAAATCGATCGGGGATCATGAATATATATACTTTATGGGGTCCCATACCGATATTTCGATGAGTTACAAACGGAATGACAAACTTATATATCGTCCATTCCATGAGACATTTTAAAAAATCTGACCGAGGGTCTTCTGATTTTTGTTATATTTTTCATACAGATTCTCTATGGAGCCAATTTCAAATTTCATCCATCAGATCGAAAATATTCGAAAAACTCACGATTTTATTCACGATTTTCGTTTTTAAAAAAGTAAAAAAATGCAAAATCTGTGTGACTTTGAGCTGCTGTATTTCCTAAACTACTTATCGCATTTTAACAATCTATAGCGCATACGAATGGTATGTAAATCTATTTTAATATCTAATAAATTAAAAGTGCATTTTATATGCAAATGCAGTTTTGAAGTGCATTTTGCGAAACTTTCACCCCTTTTAATTTTTTTTTAATTAGCATATTTGGAAAATTTAGAATTTTTGCTATGAAAAAAATTTTTCATTAAAATGGACCGAGAATTTATGCTATTTTTAATATTTTTTTTTTAAAAAATACTTCCTTAAGTTTCCTTTATAAAAATTTTTATTTTTTAAATTATACCAAAGTCATGTAAAAATACATGTTTATAAACTGTTATATTTTCAAAAGTACTAGTCGTATATTAGTACTTTTATGCACATTAGAAAGGTATTTTTGTCAATTTTTTGCATATAATGCAAATGCAGTGCATTTTTCAAAACTTTTACCCCTTTGATTTTTTTTTAATTATCATGGTCGAAAAGTTTGCAATTTTTGCAAAATAATAATGACATTATTTTGTAGTAAAAATTGTAAAAATTGAAATTTACACTCGAAAAAAATTTTACACTCAAAAAACAAATTAGTAGTTTTTCTTTTTTTTTACAAAAATGTCAAAAAAAAGTTTTTTACTCAAAATAAAATATTTCTAATCAAAACTGTTTATTTTTTTTCACGTTAAAAAAATTTACTGTCCTTAAAAAAGGGCATTGTGGAGGGTATTCATAGATTCTGTATCTACTTGTTTTTTGTAATTTTTATACCCTCCACTTAGTGATAGAGGGTATATATAAGTTTGTCATTCCGTTTGTAACTCATCGAAATATCGGTCTGGGACCCCATAAAGTATATATATTCATGATGCCCGATCGATTTTAAGACATTCTAGCGATGTCCGTCTGTCCGTCTGTCTGTGGAAAATGCTGTAGCGGACAAACTATTGCACAGGGATGACTGAAACTTAACATATTTATTGGAAGTTCTCCCGAGAAGTTTGGTATTGCATTTGAGCGATATCGGTTCAGCGGTTCGAAAGTTATGAACGAAAATGTAAGCACACCTCAAAAATTTCAGTACATTCAACATAACCTAAAAATACAAAATGCTTTAATTCGGCTTCTGTTTGACATATGTGAACATAATTGAACACCAAATGGTATTTAAACAAGAACGAACATATTTTTTACAAAAAAAAAAAAAAATCGCGGATTTTTTTTTACCTAAAATTTTTTTCGCGGAATTTTTTTTTAAAATTTTTTTTTTTTTTTCAAAAGTAATTTCCTTTTAAATAAAGTTTTTTGCAATAATCTTTTTGAAATTGTGGAGGGTATCACTTAATTCGGCAAGGCCGAATTTAACTTTTTTGCTTGTTTATTTTTATACCCTCCACTCTAGTGATAGAGGGTATATATAAGTTTGTCATTCCGTTTGTAACACATCGAAATATTGGTCCATAAAGTATATATATTCATGATCCTCGATCGATTTTAAGTCGATCTAGCGATGTCCGTCCGTCCGTCTGTCTGTCCGTCCGTAGAAAACACGCTAACTTTTGAAAGACTTCTCAGAGGCTATTGAAGTTTGGCCTATATGTTGGTCATTTACCTGGTCAGGTTTATGAGCAAAAAAGTAAATTTCGGCAAGGGGTTTTCGCAAATTTACAGATAAAAAACACGATAACTTTTGACAAAAAATAATGACACTGCTGAAACGTGGCACGTATCTTTGCCGTTCCTCAGGTCTGTTTGATATTGAATTTCAGCTCAATCGGTCAAGTGGTTCAAAAGTTATAAGCAAAACCCCGAATTTCAGATTTTGTTCATCTTAAATGCCACATGGTAAACAAGTTTTAAAAGCATTGGTGGTAACTAAGCAATGCTTTTCAAACTTGTTTAGTTTTAAAGCAATGCTTTCCAAACTTGTTTAATTTTAAAAGCATTGGTAACTTAAAAATTACACTCGAAAAAAATTTTACACTCGAAAAAAATTTTACACTCAAAAAAAATTTTACACTCAAAAAAATTTAGTTTTTTTTACAAAAATTTCAATTTTTGTATACATACGTACGTGCATTCACTCAGAAATCTTTTTACAGTAAAAAAAACATTACACTCGAAAAAAAGTTTTACACTCAAAAAAAAAAATTGTATTTTTTTTTTAAATGACAAAAAAAGTGTTTTTTACTCAAAATAAAATATTTCTAATCAAAATTGTTAATTTTTTCACGTTAAAATGTACTATCCTTTAAAAAAAGGCATTGTGGAGGGTATTCATAGATTCGGTAAAGTCGAATTTAACTTTTCTACTTGTTTATTTTAAAAATTTTTTAAAAACTTAAAACTTACCTCTAAACTTTGTAAAATATCCAAACAATTTTCATGAGGTATTAAATCATCCTCAGATATTTGTACATTCAGAACATGAAGTTTTGATGTTTCTCCTGAATTGTTGTGGGTGTTAACCGCTGATGGTGATGGTTGCAACGCCAAACTTAATGAAAATATCTCGTAAAATACAAACACACAAAATAAATACATTTTTCCGGTAACCAACTGACTACTACTTTTGCTAACTTTATATATTTTTATTAAATGTAGTGTAAGTAGGGTGGTGGTGGCGGTGGCGGCTATTTAAAAATCCAATTCAATATTAGATATGTCAAGTAACTATTTTTGTTTAGGTCCATAAACAATATGTTTTGGTTCAATAATTTCCAACTTCCGCTTTATTTTTTCTGTTGGTTTATTATTACAGTATATTTTTGTTTTTGTTAGTTTTTTTTTTTTTTTGTATGAAAACGCGATTTATTAGTTTGGAAATGTATTAAAAACAATTCACAGTATGGGCAACCAACCAAGTGTTTGTGCTCTGCTCCGGTGTGTTGTCCGTCCGTCTGTCTGTCTGTCGTTCATTCACAAGGGGTAGTTTTTCGAAATAATACTACAATGATTGCAGTAATGTGGTGTTTGGTTCTACACTTTTCTCCTCAATGACCATTTAAAAAAGAGTAGAAGCCGAATGACAGGTACTTCATTGTTCCTATAACGGTAATGTTTTTAATAACTCTTTATGCAGTTTTTTTTTTTTTTAATATTTATTTTTTTTTTATTTGTTTGTGGGTGATTTGTTTAATTTTTGTTTTATTAGGGTTCTCGTTTCGTACTTTTATACACCTGGCTTAAGAAGAACATGTGTTAAACTTTTTTGTGCTTTGTTTTAGAGTAAATATTTAATTACCGGATATAGACGATTTTTTTCTTTTTAAAAAAAAAATAAAGAGTAAATCGGTAATAATTTTGCCAAACATAAAGGAAACAAAAAAAAAAAATGATTCCACCACCATAGCCGCATACTCATACAAGGATCATATGAATCGTTAATTCGGCTAGAAGCGATTATTCGAACTTTGTTGATGGATGATTTATTACTAGGGATGAGATTTTCATGCACTAAAAAATCGAAAATATGCGCTTAAAATATGCGCTAAAAACTTAAAAATATGCGCTAAAAAATTAAAAATATGCACTTAAAAATAAAATGAGTGCAATTAAAATCTTGTTTTCTTTGGAAAAACTTCTTAAAAAGCAAAAAGTAACGCCGGGTTTAAATAGAAACATTTAAAACTTTGTATAAGCTAATTTTTTTAGAAATTAAGACAATCTATAAAAAAATTTTAAAGAAAAAAATTATTTTTCTTATTTACAAAATAAATTTTTAAAATAATTTTTGGAACAAATATTTCAATTTGTATTTTTGCTAATTTATGCCAAAATAAGCAAAAATATGCACTTAAAAGTTGGAAATATGCACAAAATATGCATTTGAAATCAAAATATGCATTTTCACCAAAATATGCAAAAACATATCGATGCCATTTTAACGCAAATTTCTTGATTTGGAAAGATAATTGGTCGATATCGTTTTTAGACTATCGACAAAAAACACGCATTTGCATGGAAATCTCATCCCTATTTATTACTATGACAGTAGGTGATGAACAGGGACAGGACTTAAAATCCTAAAATATGCACTAACAATAAGAAATATAAAAATTAATATAAGAATTGCTCATTTTTACTTTTATGAAGAAAATTCTCCAGACATTGCAAACTTTTCTTTTTTTTGGGATTTTTTATTTAATATTTATTGTTCAAAAAAAATTCACAAAAATTGCATAAATAAGTAAAACTAAAATTTTGCATTTATTGAAAATATGCATTTATAGAAAAATATGCAAGAATATGCATTTTTGGTAAAATATACATTAACGAATCGATGCACTCAAAATGATAACTCTGTAAAATACTCTGTAAAATGACTGTAATCTCAATTCAACAGATATTTGACAGAGTTTTCTGTTAAAATACAGATTTAAAGAAAATACTTTGTATTTTATTGTGACAAAAAAACAAAATTTCCTCTGTTATATTACTTTTTACTTTGTAATCTTAATTTTACAGATAAGTAACAGAGTTTTCTGCTAAAATACAGATTTAAGCAAAATACTTCGTATTTTTTTATAACCAAAAAAGATTTCTGTTTTGAGTAGTTTTTGTTACCAAACATCAAAATTTTTGAGAAAAAGTTGAAAAAGTAGCAAAAAATTATAGAATTTTACAAAATAACATGCCTTTAACTAAACTCTGTAAATTTACAGAGTTTTTTCGGTAAATTTTTTTTTGAATCAAATGCATTTTACAAATATATGTAAATTTACATAGTTTTCTTCGCTAAATGGTGGTTTATTTAACCAATATTTTACTAGAAACTCTGTAAATTAACAGTATTTTTTTTCCAAATCATTTTACAGAGTTTTAAAGTAAAATTACAGAGTTTTCTCTGTCAAAAAGCTTTCATATTTAACCAATATTTTACTATAAACTCTGTAAATTAACAGTTTTTTTTTTGTCAAAATCACTTTACAGAGGTTTTTAGTAAAATTACCAAGAAATGTTGTTAGCTGGAAAAGTATGGTGTACTCTGTTAAATTAGCAGAGTTTTTCTGTAATTTAACAGAGTTATTATTTTGAGTGTGCCACTTTAAGCAAATTCTTTGATTCGCAAAGATATTTGGTTTATGCTGTTCTAAGACTAGCGGGGAAAATATGCATTTGCATGAAAGTTCTCTCCATGGTGATGAAACATTTTGCTTTCAGTGTAGAGCAAGTTTTTTTGATTTAAATTACACTGTGTAACAAACTTTCGGTTATTGATTTTAGTCCAAATGGTTTTACGCGAAATTAATGGGGTCGGAATAGTTCCCTTGTAGGATCAATATTAACACACAAATAATGTACATGTAGGGCAATGTCTTTGGGTTCCTTTTTTGACTAGAAAATCGGAAAGTTCCGAACAAAGAGGGTATATATAAGTTTGTCATTCCGTTTGTAACTCATCGAAATATCGGTCTAGGACCCCATAAAGTATATATATTCATGATCCCCGATCGATTTTAAGACATTCTAGCGATGTCCGTCTGTCTGTGGAAATGGTGATCACGACCAAAATACTACACGGATATGACTGAAACTTAACATATTTATTGGAGTAGTTTGGTATTGCATTTGAGCGATATCGGTTCAAAAGTTATGAACGAAAATGTAAGCACACCTCAAAAATTTCAGTACATTCAACATAACCTAAAAATATAAAATGCTTTAATTCGGCTTCTGGTTGACATATGTGAACATAGTTGAACACCAAATGGTATTTAAACAAGTATTAACATATTTTTTGACAAAAACAGAAAAAAATCGCGGATTTTTTTTACCAAAATTTTTTTTCGCGGAATTTTTTTTTTTCAAAAAAATTTTTTTTTTTCAAAAGTAGTTTCCTTTTAAATAAAGTTTTTTGCAATAATCTTTTTAAAATTGTGGAGGGTATCACTACATTCGGCAAGGCCGAATTTAACTTTTTTACTTGTTTTTTTATATGAAGTTTGACAGATTTTTTCCGTGTACTATGCTTAAGTAAAATTTTGTGAGAATACTTTTCCTAGAACTTATCGTTTATTTACTACAATAGTGACATAACTCAAAAAACCTGATTTTACAGCAAACGTGTTCTCAATTAAAAATGATGTGCCATTGAAAAAGGTTGGTAAATATAAAATGTAACAAAATTTTGACAGATTTTATTACAAATATTATAGTCTGAAGTAGGCTTTATTAATACTATTGAGACTTTAACACGAAAATGTATTTGGCTTAAAACTAAAAAAATCTAAGTACCTAATAGTAGACTAAGACCCCCAAAGGATTTTGGTCACGAACTTAGAGCTTTTTTTTTATTTCGATTTTTAACAGCGTGTGGAATAAGTGAAATAAATGATGTGAATATATTTCTGTGCTAATAAGTGTTCTCAGATGTCTTCAGTAAAATTTTATGGTTCTTCTTTTCTTAGAACATATTAACCCTCTAACGCTCATTCTAAGGGGTCATTTCAGCTCTTTTTCAAAAACCGTTTTTTATTATTTTTTTTTTAAAAACACAGTTTTTGATAAGAGGACTAAAATGAACCCTTAGAATGAGCGTTAGAGGGTTAATATGTTCTAAGAAAAGAAGCACCATAAAATTTTACTAAAGACGTCTAAAAACAATACTTAAGAAAACTGTATTATGGTACTAAAACTAGTATTATGGTACTTTTATTTTTATACCCTTCACTTACAATTAGTGATAGAGGGTATATATAAGTTTGTCTTTCCGTTTGTAACTCATCGAAATATCGGTCTGGGACCCCATAAAATATATATATTCATGATGCCCGATCGATTTGAAGACATTCTAGCGATGTCTGTCTGTCTGTGGAAAATGCTATCACGGACAAAATATTGCACAGATATGACTGAAACTTAACATATTTATTGGAAGTTCTCCCGAGAAGTTTGGTATTGCATTTGATATCGGTTCAGCGGTTCAAAAGTTATGAGCGAAAATGTAAGCACACCTCAAAAATTTCAATACATTCAACATAACTTAAAAATACAAAATGCTTTAATTCGGCTTCTGGTTGACGTATTTAAACAAGTACGAACATATTTTTTGACAAAAAAAGAAAAAAATCGCGGATTTTTTTTTACCAAAAAGTAATTTCCTTTTAAATAAAGTTTTTTGCAATAATCTTTTTGAAATTGTGGAGGGTATCACTACATTCGGCAAGGCCGAATTTAACTTTTTTACTTGTTATGAATATGTAATATCAAAAAAATAAAATCTATCTCTTAAGCTTGTAAATTTTTTTTTATGTTTACTTTAGAGTTAGCCCAATTTGACTCAAATAAATTTTTTGAGGTAACTTTTAAAGCAGAAAACTATGTCCAACCAACATTTTTTAAGCTAATCAAGCAAATAATAAAATATAAAAAAAAATAAATTTTTTTTTTTCATTGTGTATTTTTTTTTTTTTAATCTCAAAGAACGAACAAAAGATATTGACCGATTCGAAAAAGATTTTGGAAGTATTATTCTGGTATGGGGCCACTTTTCCCGGTTAACCGTTTTCGATCAGAGAATAAAGTGTAAAAGCTCATATTAAAAAAATATAAGTTTAAATATTTAATCATTAAAATTTTTAATCGGTTCTTATAGCATATTTTCTAGAACAGAATTTTTACGTACACTCAAAATAATTACTCTGTTAAATACTCTGTAAAATGACTGTAATCTCAATTCGACAGATATTTGACAAAGTTATCTGTCGAAATACAGATTTTAAGAAAATACTTTGTATTTTCTTGTGACCGAAAAACAAATTTTTAACTGTAATTTTACTTTTTAATTTGTAATCTCTATTTTACAGGTAATAAACAGAGTTTTTTCTTAAAATACAGATTTAAGAAAAATACCTTGTTTTTTTCTCGTAACCAAAATACTAAATTTCATTTGTAATTTTACTTATTGCTCCGTAATACAGTTTTTAAATAAAAATCACTTCAAAAAACTTCCAAATATGACCGATAAACCCCTCTTTAAAAAGTGACTTAAATTACAATAAAAACCGGTAAATTTTACGAGGATGACGTGTAAAATTGGAATTACTCGTTAAAAACTCGTAACAATTTGGAAACATTTAAGCTGGCAAATTTAACAAAATTTTAATATTAATTAATGTTTTTGAAGCAGAGAAGTTTTACTAATAAAATGGATTTAACTAAAACTTTGTAAATTTACAGAGTTTTTTTTGTAAAATTTTTAACTCATAAAATGCATTTAACTAAAACTTTGTAAATTTACAGAGTTTTTTTTTGGTAAAATTCTTTTCGGTTTTATCAATATTTTACAGATAATTCTGTAAATTTACAGTTTTTTTATCGAAATCATTTTACAGAGTTTTCTTCGTAAAATAACAAAAAATCTTGCTGGTTGGAAATCTATGGTATTTTCTGCTGGCTCAGCAGAGTATCTCTGTAATTTAACAGAGTTATTATTTTGAGTGTACCACTCTTTTCAACAGTTTGCAGAGATGAAATTTTTAAACTTAAATGTAAGATTTAACTAACCAAGATTAAAATAAAAAAATTAACGAAAATTTTGATCAAAATATTGTTGTTTTTTAGATTTTAAAAATGTCCTAATATTTTAAACTTGCAATTAGGGATCGCAATTTCCCGCACTTTCACATTTCCCGGGAAAGCGGGAAAAATTTTTGAACTTCCCGGGATTCCCGGGATCCCGCACTAAAAACCATTAATAATTTTTTTTAGTTTTTAAAATTTTTTTTTAATTTTTTTTTTTTTTAAAATTTGTACGTCTAACAATGCCTGATACATTTAAAAGCAAATTAAATAATAATTCAATCTTATAAAACAAAAAATAACAAACTAAACTAAAAACTCTATTTAAAAAAAAAATATTAAACAATGTCCTGTTATATTTTTTTAAGAAATTTTTGTTTACTAGAATGGGCTGTTTTTGTCATTGACATTTCTGCAATAATATGCAATATTATTGCAGATTTTTACGAAAATGCATATCTTTTCATATTTTGTCATAAATAAGAAAACAAAAAAATACACATAAAAATTACATAAATAAGAAAACTAAAAAAATTACACAAATTTAAATTAAAAACATTGAAAATAAGTAAAAGTTACAAAAAATGCATAGTATTTATGAACTAATTGATAAGAGTTTATTAACTTCTTCATAATATTTATGAACTTTTTCATAATATTTATTATGTGGAATATTATAATTTTTTTAATGAATAAAAAAATCAAAAATTTTATGAAAGGTTCAACATTTTTAAGAATTTGTTCATAAATGCTACGAATGTGGTTTATTGGCAATTTGTTTTTTCTGTGAACAAATAAAAAATACTTTTTTTAATATAAAAACAATTTTTTGAGTTGTAAATAAATATTAAAACCTTTGATAATGAAAAACCATTTTTTATACTTTTTACGTTTTTAGTAAATATTTTTGAATTTTTAGCGCATATTTTTGATTTTTAAGAGCATATTTTAAGCACATATTTTCGATTTCGTAGTGCGTGCAAATTGGAGCCCTTATATTTAAAAATATATTGACGTAATTATAGCAGTTAACTTGTTATGCATATTTTTTAAAATTCCCGGGAATCCCGCACAAATTTCCCGGGAATGCGGGAAATGAAAATTGACGAATTTCCCGGGAATCCCGGGACGGGAAATCCCGGGATACATTCTCTACTTGCAATAAACTTTTACTTTTTGTGTTTTGAACATTGTAGGGACCATTCACAGATTCAGTCAAGTCAGATTTTATTATTTTACTTGTTTCACACTACATTGATCAACAATAAGATACAAAATTTCAAGTTAACTTTGCAAGGATTGTTTATTTTCAGATTTTCCGTTGGCTCTATTAAGGGTTGATGTGATGACACTCAATTTGTTGCACAGTGTAAACAAAAAAAAAAAAACATCAAACATGAACTGAAGATTTGTCAAAAAAAAAAAAAAAAAACAAACAACAACATTCGCGTGACCTTTTTTACTTCAACATCACGATATCGAATTTTTTTTTTACTAAAAATCAATCGTCTTCTATATTCTCACTCTATTACTATTTAGCTTAAAAACAAAACACAAAAATTTTTTAGATTATTTTTTTTTTTAAATATTTTTTACTCGTACAATTTAATCTTTCAATAGTTTTTTGTTGTTAAAGTTTTAATTTTTGTCATATAATTCGTTACTTTTTTAAATGTTTACATTAGACATGTTTATTGTTTACATATTTTACACTTGGGGTTTATTTAACAACATGTGTTTCATTCAGTAACGTAATTCTTTTGTGTGCGTCTCTGCGCGTGCGAGTTACTATAGCTCCGTTCGTATGCACTGTTGAACGTTTTCAATCGAACTAAACCTTTAAACGTTGTAGCATAACATATTTATTCATTTACTTCATTCAAATGAAAAAAAGACATCAAAAAAAGAAGTTAGTTAGCATATTCAAAGTGGGACGACGAAAACAAAAATGTGTGGCAAGGAGCTGGGTATTGTTAAGAATTTAACCCTTTTGACCCGGTTGGAACAATGTATTCCAAACAATTTTATAAGGCCTGCTGGGACATTTATATATGTATATTAGGGGTGGGATAGTGCACGAGTTTTCGATTTCGACACGCTAGAACCGCTTATTTTGTGAGGTTCGTAAAAAATGCATGAGCCAAAAAATGAGGCAGGTCGAATAGGATCTAGGGATAGCTCATCGGGGTCAAAGTTGGGCATAGAGGGGAAAAAATCCACAAAAAGCCCTGCAGTTCTCTTGGGTTTGCCCCAAGAGGGGTCAAATGTGAGGCCAGCCCCCATTATTTTTTTGCCCCAAACACTTTTGTCAAATATACCTAAGCCCTATCTCCTCTCCTTAAGGGGGCTCCCATACAATGGTTGAATGTTAAAAAATATTTGCTCCTACCTCTCTAGCTGTCCTAGAAGTGACCCTAGCGGAATCAAATGTATGACCGACCCCCAATATTTTTTCATCCCTAACACTTTCTTAGAACATACCTACCCTCTATACTCAACCGTTAGGGTGGTCCCCATACATTTTTTTTATTTTTTCTTAATTATTTTTATTAAATCAGCTCCTACCGGTCCAACGGTGTTTCCTAGAGGGGTCATTAGGAAGACCGACCCCCATTTATTTTTAGCCCCCAACATTTTATCTGAATATACCACTTCCCTATCTCTAATTCCTAAGGGGTCTCCCACACAAAATGACATTTTTATAAAATTTGCTACTACCGCTCTAACTGGCGCAGGGGTGACCCTAGAGAAGTTAGATGTATTAATGACCCCAATATTTTTTCAGCCCCAACATTTTCCCCAAACAAACCTACCCACATTTTTTACTTTTTTTATAAAATCAAATATTATCGCTCCCATGGTGTCTCTTAGGGATAGGGAATGCAGACTTACCCCCATTAGTTTTTGCTCCCCACATTTTTTCCGAACATACCAATGGCGTATTTCCACTTTGTAAGCGTGCTCCCCTTAGCAAAACCAAATTCCTAATTGTAGTGGAACTCAACGTTGGAGTATTTAGAATTTACAAAAGTACAATAATTAGCAACACTTTTATTTATAAATTCAGCTCTTACCGCTCCCATAGTGCCTCTTAGGGACGGGAAATGCAGACTAATCCCCTATATCTACACTCAAAATAATAACTCTGTTAAATACTCTGTAAAATGACTGTAATCTCAATTCAACAGATATTTGACAGAGTTTTCTGTCAAAATACAGATTTAAAGAAAATACTTTGTATTTTGTTGTGACAAAAAAACAAAGAGTCATCTGTTATATTACTTTTTACTTCGTAATCTTAATTTTACAGATAATTAACAGAGTGTTCTGCTAAAATACAGACCTAAGCAAAATACTTCGTATTTTTTTATAACCAAAAAAATTTTCTGTTTTGAGTAGTTTTTGTTACCAAACATCAAAATTTTATCTGTATATTTTTATTTTTTGAGAAAAAGTTTAAATAGTAGCAAAAAAAGTTATCAAAAAAAATTTTTCAGAAATTTTATAAAAATTTTACAAAATAACATGCATTTAACTAAACTCTGTAAATTTACAGAGTTTTTTCTGTATTTTTTTTTTTTTTGCATCAAATGTATTTTACAAATATATGTAAATTTACATAGTTTTCTTTGCTAAATGGTGGTTTATTTTACCAATATTTTACTAGAAACTCTGTAAATTAACAGTTTTGTTTTGTCCAAAGCATTTTACAGAGTTTAATAGTAAAATTACAGAGTTTTCTCTGTAAAAAGCTTTCATATTTAATATATATAATTTCCCTATTTGTGTGTTCCTCTTTTTTTGTCTATCCAGAGCTTTTTGAAGCCCACTGATGAGCTACAAAGCTGAAAATTGGCATGCTTATAGTAAAACACCTGGGGCAGATCCTAACGTAGCCGGATTTTCGATTTTTTGCCTGTGGGCGGAGAAATAAGCGGGAAAGTGGGCGTGGCAAAATGCAATTTTTTGACGTTTTTGCTTAATTTAAAGCCCCCAAATGACTTAGGAATCTGAAAATTTCCTAGAATATAGTACTAACGATGCCGCATATCCCCAAGTAGTCGGATTTAAAATTTTCGCAATGTGGGCGGAGAATTGAGGGGAAAAGTGGAGTGGCAAAATTTCGATTTTTTTAACATTTTTACTTCTTTTGAAGCCCCTAAATGACTTAGGAAGCTGAAAATTTCCTAGAATATAGTCCTAACGATGGCGCATATCCCCAAGTAGTCGGATTCAAAATTTTCGTAATGTAGGCGGAGAATTGAGGGAAAAGTGGCGTGGAAAAATTGGGATTTTTTAAAATTTTTACTTCTTTTGAAACCCCAAATGACTTAGGAAGCGGAAAATTGCATAGCATTTAGTTCTAACAATGAAGCATATCCTGAAGTAATTGGATTTAAATTTTTTAAAATTGTGGAAGGAGAATTAAGAGAAAAATGGGGCGTGGCAAAATTGTGTTTTTTAATATTTAATTTGAAGACCCCAAATGATATATGAAGATGAAAATTGGCATTTTTGCTTATTTTAAAGTCCTCTAATGACTTAGGAAGCTGAAAATTTTCTAGCGTATAGTCCTATCGATGAAGCATGTGCAGCATATAATTTAAATTTTTGGACTGTGGGCGGAGAATTGAAAGGAAAATGGGGAGTGACAAAATTGAGATTTTTAATATTTTAACTTCTTTTGAAGCCCCCAAAGGAAGCGGGAAATGCACAGAATTGGCATGTATATAGAAGGTTTCATGTGGAAGATCAACACGAGCCTGGATTTTTCATATCCAGTGTATGGGTGGAGAATAAGAAAGGCAAAGGGCGTGGTAAATTTATTTCCATCTATTTTCTGAATATATATTTTATTTTTTTGTGTTTCTCTTATTTTTTGTGTATCTAGCGCCTTTTGAATCTCATTGATGGACTTAAAAGCTTAAAATTGGCATGTATATAATAAAACACCAGGGACAGATTCTTACGAAGTCGGATTTTTTGCCTGTGGGCGGCGAATTACGAGAAAAAGGGGACTTGGCAAAATTTTTTTTTTTTTTTACCATTTAAGAGTATTTTTAAGCTCAGCCCCAATAAATACGGAAGCTGAAAATCCCTAACATGAAGTCCTTACTATGAAGTATATTCTAAAGTAGTCCGATTTAACATTTTTGGAATGTAGATGGAGAGTTGAGAGGAAAAAGGGGCAAGGCAATACTGTGTTTTATTTTTTTTATTTGACTAACTTTAAAGCCCTAATGACCTACGCAGCCGAAAATTCAAGCATATTGTCCTGACACTGGAGCATATCCTTAAGTAGTCAGACTTAAAATTTTTGGACTGTGGTCGGAGAATTGAGAGGGAAAAGGGGCGTGGATACGAGTATAGTACTAACGATGGAGCTTATCATAAAGTAGTCAGATTTAAAAATTTTGGAATACACAGAAAAAACAGCTTAATTGTGCCAGCCGAAATAAGAGCCAACTGCATGGTTTAATTACAACAACTGAAATTTTCGGTTGCGATTACCGAAATTTATTTGGACCAACAGAAGTTAAATTTTCAAAACAAATTTTGGTTATGGCAACCGAAAATTTCGGTTGTTGTTATTAAACTATGCAGTTGGCTCTAAATTCGGCAGGCACAACTAAACTGTTCTCTCTGTGTAGGGACGGAGAATTAAGAGAAGAAATGGGCGTGGAAAAATTATGTTTTTACATCTTACCTAATTTTGAAGACACCTTATGACCTTGAAAGATGAAAATTAGAATACATATGGTACGGACAATGGCAAAGATCAACTCTGACCTGGATATCCAGTGAAAGGGCGGAAATACAAAAAATCCGTTGTGAATTTTGTTCAGTTTGTATATATAATCTGTAACGTAGCCGGATTTTCGGCCTTTAAGTCAGGGGAAGTGGCGGAAGACGGCGAAATTTAGTTTTTAAATATTTAAACTATTTCTGAAACCCCTAATGACTAAGGAAGATGAAAATTGTAAAGCATAAAGTATTGACAATGGATGATATCCTTATGAAGTCAGATTTAATATTTAAACTTTGTACGGAGAATTATAAGGAAACATTTAAGTGGAAAAATGTTTGTGTTTTTTAACATTTTAACAAATTTTAAAACCCTTCATGATAACAAGAAAGATAAAAATTGCCATGTATATAGGAGTGACCATGGGACAGATCCACACGATGGATTTTTGATATCCGGTTTATGGACGGAGAGACGAAATGGGCGTGCTAAATTTAGTTCTAAAATTTTATCAATAAAACCTTTTATACTCATTAAATTTTTTTCCAGTTTGGGAAATATATTGATGTAACTCAATCTAGCAATATTAAATTTTTGAAGCACAAACATAATTTTTTTAAAGTTAGGTAAAATATTAGAACTATTGAGAAAAGTGATTTGGTGTTCCGCCTGGCAGGGACAGGCTATTCGACTAGTTTAACTAATATTTTACTACAAACTCTGTAAATTAACATTTTTTTTCTATCAAAATCATTTTACAGAGTTTTTTAGTAAAATTACCAAGAAATGTTGTTAGCTGGAAAGCTGAAAAATACTCTGTTAAATTAGCAGAGTTTTTCTGTAATTTAACAGAGTTATTATTTTGAGTGTACCATGCAAAATTCATATTAATGAACTTCAATTAAAATAAGTGTTTGAAACCAAATTCGGCAAAACGTCTGGACCATTAGTGCCAATGTTTGAGCGTTTTAAACAGTAATTGGAAAATATAAAAGATAAACCTGTCATAAAAGATTAGAATGTGGCAGGCAACTTACCAGCTCAAGTCCAAACTGCATAATGTTGTTTTGTTGGGCTCAAAGGAGACGACTTCAAGGAGTTTCTTGAAATTGTTTTATTATACCTTGGTAAAAATATTCCTAATAATCATTTTAGCCCACCAGGACCCATCAGTCATGCTCGATGGATGGCTAAAGGCATATATCTCCTAAAAATGTTTTAGGGTTGACCTAAAACAATTTACGTGAAATTTTGGTTTAGCAACACTATAGCAATAGAACCTCCAAATAATGATTTGAATTTTTTGAAAGCGATGCTTCAATTAATAAGATGTCTCAACGATTGGAGAAGAGATTCTGTGACATCTTTGATATCTCAGTGGTGAAGCAGTTGCACTATTTGATTCGAATATCTCTTGTTAAATAAAACGAAAAATGGCAAATGCAAGGAGGAAGAGTTATCTGACGAAAAGATGGACGAATCGTCCGACGAAGGCAGCGAAGAAAAATAAGACGATGATATCGGGGAAGATTATGACTCGGGGGATAGCGGCGAAAGTGGCAACAAAGATCGTGATCATCCAGTACACGTTGTTGGATTCGAAGGTGTGAAAATAATTAACATGAAATCGAAACAAGTAAATCCAGAACTTATAATATAAGAGACACCAAAATTTTTTGCACGCTTCGGATTAACAACAAATTTCATTGGTTCCGGTTCAAACACTTGGGAAAATTGTGAGGACTACCAGCAAGCGCTGCAAATATTACTTCAATTACACTGTGCAACAAATTTTGGGTCATCGCATTGAGCCTCAATGCCTTCAACGCCATATGAAAGTAGACCATGAAGTGGACAAATTCACCAAAGGGTTTTGCAAAGTCAGTTCGGATTTCTTTTTTATAGTCCACTGAAGTTTTAATTTTTTTGTCAAAGGCGTTTGGAAAACACCAAAAATGCTATAATAAAAACACATCTGAGCTTCAAAATATGATCTGATGTCTTCAGTGAAATTTTATGGCGGTTATTTTCTTAGAACATTTTAACCCTCTAACTGTCATTTTAAGGGGTCATTTTAGTCCTTTTTCAAAACCTACACACAGAAGACTAATAAAACGTCCATTTAGAGGGTTAAAATGTTCTACAAATATTTTCCTCATAAAATTTCATTAGGGGTTGTCAAATGTTCAAAGTTTGTGCGACATGCGCAAAGTGCTTAAAAAATGTCAATTATAAATAATCAATGTTTGTTATTTTTTTTACCAAAGCAGTGTTAAAAAATTTCGACAAAAAACAGTGCAAATATACTTTTGAGCGAAAAATGATGTTTTGATGTGTTTTATAAAATTTTATGATGATTCTTTTCTTTGACCAAATTAACCCTCTAGGTCCCGTTTTAAAGGGTCATTTTTGTCCTTTTTTAAAAGAAATACAAAAAAGTCTATAAAAAAGGCAGTTATAGGGTTAAAATGTTTTACAAATATTTTCTGCATCAAATTTTGCTAGGGTACGTCTAAGACACAAAGTTCGTCCAGCATATAGAAAATGCTTAAAAATTTTAAAGTATTAAAATTTTTTTTTTCGGGCCGAAATATAAAAAAAAACAAGTAAAAAAGTTAAATTTGACTCTGTCGAATGTATTGATACCCTCCACAATGTAAAAAAGTTTATTTGCAAAAAAAAAAAATCCGCGAAAAAAAATTTTTGTTAAAAAAAAAAACTTCAACGAAAATGTTTCTTTTTTTTTTAATATGTTTGTACTTGTTTAAATACCATTCGGTGATCAATTCTGTACACATGTGTCAACCAGCAACCGAATTAAAGCATTTTGTCTTTTTAGGTTATGTCGGGCCCTTTTTTGTGACTCAAAAGAAAGCTTAGGTCTTTTTCCCACCTAATTCTTCTTCGTCCTCAAAAATATTTTTGCTCCACCAACAAATTTCCGCTAGAACGGCATCACGCGACTTTTTCCCAAGATATCTGAAATGGTGATCACGGCCAAAGTATTAAACAGTTAAAACAGATATATAAGACTTAGCATATTTACTTGTTGTTGCCCTAAGTAGTTTGGTATTGCATTTGAGCGAACTCGGTTCAGCAGTTCAAAAGTTATGAACGAAAATGTAAGAACACCTCGAAAATTGTGGTACATTCAACATAGCCTAAAAACACAAAATGCTTTAATCGCCTGCTGGTTGACATATGTGAACAGAATTGATCACCGAATGGAATTTAAACAAGTACAAACATATTTTTATTTATTTTTTTTTTTTTTTATTTTTTTGCAAATAAACTTTTTTACATTGTGAAGGGTATCAATACATTCGACAAAGTCGAATTTAACTTTTTTACTTGTTTTTTTTTTATATTTCGGCCCAAAAAAAATATAAAAAAAAATTTGAATACTTTAAAATTTTTAAGCATTTTCTATATGCTGGACGAACTTTCTGTCTCAGACGTGCCATAGTAAAATTTGATGCAGAAAATATTTGTAAAACATTTTAACCCTCTTACTGCCTTTTTTATAGACTTTTTTGTATTTCTTTTATAAAAGGACAAAAATGACCCTTTAAAACTGGAGCTAGAGGGTTAATTTGGTCAAAGAAAAGAATCATCATAAAGTTTTATAAAAAACATCAGAACATTATTTTTAGCTCAAATGTATATTTGCACTGTTTTTTGTCGATATTTTTTAACACTGCTTTGGTAAAAAAAATAATTAACATTAATTATTTATACTTGAACCTTTTTAAGCATTTTGCGCATGTCGCACAAACTTTGAACATTTGACAACCCCTAGTGAAATTTTATGAGAAAAATATTTGTAGAACATTTTAACCCTCTAACTGGACGTTTTATTAGACTTCTGTGTTTAGTTTTTGAAAAAGGACTAAAATGACCCATTAAAATGGCAGTTAGAGGGTTAAAATGCTCTAAGAAAAGAATGCTATTAAATTTCACTGAAGACATGAAATCATATTTTGAAGCTCACATGTGTTCTTATTATAGTATTTTTGACGTTTTCCAAACGCCTTTGATAAAAATATAAAAACTTCAGTGGGCTATAAAAAAGAAATCCGAACTGACTTTGCAAAACCCTCTGGTGATTTTGTTCACTTGATGGTCTACTTTCATATGGCGTTGAAGCCATTGAGGCTAATTTTTCTTGTTGCACAGTGTTATATGTTTTCAACGAAATTAATAGAGGACTATAACAACGTGTTGTGCCGTAATGGAGAGGAAAAAATATTACCCTAACAAAGTGGAAATACGACGTAGGTATGTTGGGACAAAAAGTAGGGGGCAAAAATTATTGGGGGTCAGTCTGCATTTCCCGCTCCTGAGAGGCACCATGGGAGCGGTAAGATCTGATTTTATATACAAAAAGTATAAAAAATGCGTGGGAACCCCCTTAAGACTTAAAAATAAGGGGTAGGTTTGTTTGGGGAAAATGTTGGGGCTAAAAAAATATTGGGGGCAACTTTCTTTTGATTTTATAAAAAAATAAAAAAAAAATGTGTGGGGACCCCCTTAAGGCTTAATAATAGAGGGTAGGTTTGTTTGGGGAAAATGTTGGGGCTGAAAAAAAATTGGGGGTCAGTCATACATTTAAATTCTCTTGGGTCATCCCTGCGCCAGTTAGAGCGGTGGCAGCAAATTTTATAAAAATGTCATTTTGTGTGGGAGACCCCTTAGGAATTGGAGATACAGAGTTAGCATGTTCAGATAAAAATAAATGGGGGTCGGTCTTACTAATGACCCCTCTAGGAAGCACCGTTGGACCGGTAGGAGCTGATTTAATAAAAAAAAAATATGAAAAAATAAAAAAAAAGTATGGGGATCACCCTAACGGTTGAAGATAGAGGGTAGGTATGTTCTAAGAAAACGTTGGGGATGAAAAAATATTGGGGGTCGGTCATACATTTGATTCCTCTAGGGTCACTTCTAGGACAGCTAGAGAGGTAGGAGCAAATATTTTTTAACATTCAACCTTTGTATGGGAGCCCCCTTAAGGAGAGGAGATACGGCTTAGGTGTATGTGAAAAAAGTGTTTGGGGCGAAAAAATAATGGGGGCCGGTCTCACATTTGACCCCTCTAGGGGCAAAACCAGGGGAGTTGTGGGGCTTTTTGTGAATTTTTTCCCATGTACGCCCAACGTTGACCCCGATGAGCGACCCCTAGATCCTATCCGACATCCCCCATTTTTTGGCTCATACACTTTTTTTACGAACCTCACAAAATAAGGGGTTCTAGCGATTCCAAATACTGCTGCTTAAAATCTCACACAACACTATCCCACCCTTAATGTCTTTCAAACATTTTAAATAAAAACAAACCTTACCGATTTCAATTTCGATCGAATTCATTAAAAATCGAAATTTGAAATGTAAATAAAAAATCCAAAATATGTTGAAATTGTTTTTAAAGGCTTAAGTTGAATTAAATACATAAATTTATACAATTTTATCCTATTTTATTTATAAATATTTCAAAATAATCGGGATTCAAAATTCAAAAACGATCCATTTATAATCATGGACCAAAAATAACCGTTATGATTTCATAAAAATCGACAAAAAAAAATTAAAATAGTTTTTTAATTATTTAACAATAAATATATGAAGACACATTTTAGTTATTTGCAAAGATCTCTTAAAATTAATTTTTATTTTTTTATTCAAACTTTTCGGTTAATTTTTGGATTTTTATTTTCAACTTAAAAATAAAAGTTAATTTTTGATTTATTTATTTGATCGAAAAAAAACTTTTATTTCAATTTTTATTTTACGTGTACCATAAACTTCTGAATAGGTTGTATGGATAGCCCTATATAGAAAATTGCGTTTTTGGTTTTTCAATTTTTCAAAAAAACTGGGCTTAGGAGGCGTGGTCAAATATTGGAAAAATGGTCAAATTTGTGGCGAGTTGCCTTGATTAAATATTTATCACATTACAAAATTGTTATGAAATTTAAAGTTCAAATGCGATTTTCTTGAAAAAAACGAAGAACTGTTTCTGAATTTTTTTGTGTGGATGGACAAACATCTAAACTTAAAAAAAAATTTAAAAAAGAAAAAAAAAAGTGGTATGTTTTTTAATAAATTGACATTTTTAAAAAATGGAAAATTTCAGAACGGGTTCTGAAAATTTTCCAAAAAAAAAATTTTAATCGATAGCCCATACAAAACTATATAAGAATGTAAATTTTTGAGATTGTGGTGCATTCCGTTTTAATGTGATAAATATTTATTCAAGGCAACTCGCCACAAATTTGACCATTTTTCCAATATTTGACCACTCCTTCTAAGCCCAGTTTTTGAAAATTATAAAAACCAAAAACGCAATTTTCTTAGTTTCATATAGGGCTATCCAAACAACCTATTCAGAAATTTACGGGACACATATTTTTCTGTAGCGGGACATTTGGTGTGGAATGCCTCATGTATGTATTGAAGAGCTGATTATTAAATGTGTGGTTTTTATCCAAAACTTTTAATTCTTCTCCATAATCTTTACAAGTTCTGCAATATAGCCATATTATCAGGCACGTACGCAGGAATTTATTTTGGGGGGCCCAAAAATTTTTTTTTTCGCCTGAATATTTTTTCACCTACATTTTTTTACATTTAAAAAAAAAAAAAAAATAATTCGAAAATTTATGCAACTTTTCTTTAAAAATTCTCAAATAGACCTTACGAGTAAAAACTCAAAACTATGGGACACATTTTTAAATTGTTCATAAATTTTTTCATAGTTTTTTGATTACTTGATCAATTATTTTTATTTATTCTTTCCATTTATTTACAACTCATTTTTAATAAATTCACCCTAACCGAGAACTGGTAACAATGACCGTCGTCTCGTTGTAGCGAAAACAACCAAGGGTTCTGGCGGGAATCGAACCCACGACCCCCACGTTGAAAGGCTTGCACGCTACTAACTAGCCTACGGGGGCCCCCTAGTTTTTTGATTATAAACCATATTTATGCAGAAAACTTCTAAGAGCATTTTTGGTACACAAAATTCTCCAATTCTAAGATACATACAAATCAAAGATTTTAAAACATTTTTGGATCGAAAGACTCCTTAAATTGCAGGAAATATTTTTAGTTTTGCAGTTTTTAAACAAAAAAAATTATAATTCCAAAAAATTTTAACCATAGACAATTTTTTACTATACTTACGATTTAAAATGTTTTTCACATATAAAATTTTGAGACTTTTTTTGTACATGAAAACTCTTAACACTCTGAGAAATTTTTCGTGTAGAAAAGTTTTTAGATTATAAGACATTTTTCGTAAAGAAAAATTCTTAGATTGTGAGACATTTTTTATTTAGAAAAACTCTCAGGTTTTAAGAAAAATTTGCTTCATTTTGAGACATTTTACTTATAGAAAAGTTATTAATTTCTGAAAGATTTTTCGTGAAGAAAAATTCTTAGATTCTGAGTCATTTTTAGTACAGAAAAACTCTCAGATTCTAATCAATTATCGTATTGAAAAAGTTCTCGGCTTTTGAGACACTTTTCGTTAAAAAAAAATTTAGACTCTGATACATTTTTCGTAGTGAAAAATTTTGAGATTATCTGAGACATTTTTTGTATTAAAAAAATTTCAGATTCTGAAACATTTTTCGTATTGAAAAATTCTTAAAGTCTGATATGCTATTTACATATACCCCAAAATCCATATAAATTTGGATTTCAAATCCAATTAAAATCTATACCGTTTACATATGCTTTTTTGACATTTAGCGGGATTTTGTTTGTACTAACACTGTATTTTCTTTTGATTTGTGTACAGGGTTGTTAGTGGGAAAATTTCCCAATTTTATAAATATATCTAAAAACAATGATTTTTCTTTGCCGGAGCCAATATTTTCAATCCCACTAGTATATGTTCGGACCACAATATCAAAAAATGTGTTTTTATGTAGAGCTGCTTCTTTAAATGCAAGAAAATTAACATTTTTGCCAAGTTTGGGGCCGCCACTATTGAGTGTTTTTCTTTGTTAGGAAGACCAAATTGGTCAACTAAATTGTGCGTTTACCATTTGCAATGGTAAATTTTAAATGAAACATTGTTAAATATTGTTTTTATTAATCTTTTAATAGTTTTAAAAAAAAAATAAATTTTAATTGTTTTTTTACTTTATAAAAAACAACAACAGCTGATAAAAAAAATCGTGTGCAGCGTTGTAAAAGGCATAAGGGATGATTATTTTGGGGAAAACCATAGTTGTACAATTAAGTAGTAGAAATTTTTTGGGATTTTGAATTGCGATTTTACGATTTTCCCAAAATCCAAGTTTTTTTTGTATGGGATTTGACATTTGAAATCCAAAAAAGTAATGGGATTTACTTGGATTTTCATTGAAATCCCATTTTTTCTGGATTTCGAGGTATATGTAAATGGCATATGGGATATTTTTCGTATAGTGAATTTTTCTATACGAAAAATCTCAGATTTGCATAGAAAAGTTCTGAGATCCTGATACATTTTTGCATAGATGAATTCTCAGATTCTAACACATTTTTCGTACAGAAAAATTTCTTTTAAGAAAAATATTTCAAATTGGTATAGAAAAATTTTTCCGATTCTGAATGATTTTTCGTAAAGAAAATACACAGATTATAAGACGTTTTTTATAGAGAAATTCTTTGATTCTAAAATATTTTTCGTACAGAAATAGTCTGAAAACAATTATTATGATCTTAAAAAATCTTTTATGCATTTATTGAATGAGCAAATTAATAGATTTTGAGACATTTTTGTAAAGAAAAGTTCTTAAATTCACAATATTTTTTATCAATAAAAATTTTTCAGCACTGGTGCAAAAGAGCACTTTTTAAAAATACTTTTCAAAATACATGTATTTTTTGAAAGAAGTACTCTTTTGATACATTAGCAGCGGCTTTAACTACAGTCGAGAGAAAAGCAATGGAACAATATTCATGATGCATAACTTACTTGGCCAGTCGCAATTACCGTTTAAAGGTGTCTTATTCACTACCGTAAAAGTTTACGAATTTAAACCCACTCAAAAATTTTTTTGAATGAACATTTTTTCAATATTTTGAAATTTTTAGAAAAAAACCTTCGTTAGATTAGAGTTAAAAAGAAAAAAAATTATACTGAGCCTTTTTTTTTGTTTACAAACGTATATTTTGTAGTGCAAAGTCTTAACATTTTTATATTGTCAAATCATTTCATTCAAAAACGACGCATCCGGAAATAATCATTGAGAAAAGTGACAATGGCCATTTTGCCCATAATGCTGATTTAAGGAAAAATATGAAATATGAATATTTTGCCATAATCTACACAAGATTTTAAAAATTTTGAGCGCTATTATCGAAAAAGTCGAACAAGAATTTATTACAGAAAGCAACATCTGTGGACGAAAATCGCGGTTTTAGAATTATTAAAATGTTTATAAAGTCCGCGAATTTTTTAGCCATATTTAACAAAAAAAAAATCACACGAATTTTCATCAAAAACGTAATTTCTTTGAGCGCTGTTTGTCTTGAACATTTATTCAAAATTTTATTACACTATCAGCTTACTAGCATTACACAATGGCCATCGTCACTTTTATCAAGGACTATTTCCGGATGCTTCAAAATGTCTTTTGATATTTAACAAATTTCGCATTTGATAGTCAAATAAATTTGTTTGTTTTATTTTTGTTTATTTCAATTTTTATTTTTGATTATAAAATAACCGTTATTATATTTCAAATAATAAAAATCAAAATATTGATTGAATATTTTAATTTTTTAAATAAAAATCTTTAACAAACTGTTTGGTTTTTGTTGAAATATAAAATTTTTACTGTATTTAAAAGTACGTAATTATTTAAAATCTAAATTGTAACAGTTATGTCTCCTGAAGATTGGCGCGAATATGTCTTATGGTCATAGGCCGGTTAAGTTCAGAAATGGGCAAAATTGGATCAGGGGAAAAAGGTTCCTCTTAAAAAACTAAACCGACCTCTAAAAAACGCAAGTTTTTACAGCTTTTTTGCATTTTTGTTAAACTAATTCAACCTTTTTATGTTAGAAGGAGTTTAAAGTACTGCACTGCACCCAGGGGGGCTAGAAAGTTTCGTTTTTTCGGCTCGCCCCTTTTAGGGGCGTGGTTTAAAAAAATCATTAAAATAATGAGAAAATGGTATAACTAATGTTCAAAAAGCTTAATAAATAAATTAATAAAAATTTATCGCGATGGGGAAGAAATCTAAACCACAGAGCCCCCTCAAAAAAAACGCTCTTGGATTTATTTATGTTTTTAAACATGTTAGAGGGTATCAAAGATTCAGCACAGCCGAATTTAACACTCTCACTTGTTATACTTTAGTTTATACACATTTGAGGAATAGATTGGGTACAGACCCCATTGAGCTCGGACCCCATGGTTCCAGAACCTGGCTCGAGACCCCGTTAGGATTTTCATGGGTTGACGTACATTTTTTCAATTGATCTAAAGGCAATACCACGCAGATGATTTTAAAAAATCGCGTGTCAAAATTTCGATTTTGAGCTGCCCAGCCTCATCGAAAATTGACCCATTTTTAACACAAATTTCAACTTTACCCCCTCTGGGAAAAAAGTGCACGGCTCTGTTGGGCCTACCAAAGCAAAGATAGATTCTTTGATATGTAAGTAGCAGTGAATTAGAAAATGTCGTTTTTTTCGGCCCGCCCCCTTTTAAGGGCGTGGAATAAAAAAAAAATTAAATAATGATAAACTTATATTTCTTTAGTGCAAAAAGCATAGGAATGAATTTTTAAACACATATCCGAGAGGAAATTTGCCCCTACCCCCAATTTCCACTATTGAAAATTATAGTCGGTCATGACCGACCATATGATACCCCACCCTCGTGCGTTCCGGAAAATGGGTCCGAAGTCCAAACATGGACCGATTCGATCTATCTTTCGTTAGATCTTTAATTTGTGTAGAAAACACACACAAAAAAAAATTTGAGCACAATTGGCTTATTTTTGTTGCCAATAGACCGATTTTAGTGAATATCGGGCGAAGATCCAAAAATGGTCCAATTATATTCGGAAGTGGTAAGGCCAAAGTACACGTTTAAGACCTACAAACCAAATTTTAATCAAATAATTCATGAATTTTTAAAGATTTATGTGAATATCGGGAGGGTGGATTGTACGGGGACTACAATAAGAACTAATCCGATTCCTTTAGAACTTGGAATGGTGATTTGTGAATACAAAATATGTTTACCTGCCAAGTTTCAAAAGGATACCTAGTATAATACGGTTATAAGAGTCCTTTAAGCCAAATTATAAAGAGACGTTTTTATGGAGGCTAGGTCTAAACATGGACCGACTTTTACCCATTTCAAAAAGATTCGTCCTTGGTCCAAAGGAAGCTTAAGTTTCATATTTCATATAAATGCAACCTGTATCATGCCCGCAAAGTTTAGATGGACAGGCAGACGAACGGACATCGCTAAATTGTATCAGAAAGTTATTCTGACTCGATCGGTGTGCTTGAAGATGGGTCAATATTAGGATCAATATTTCGGCTAGTTACAAAAATCAGGACAAACTCGTTATACCCTACACCATTCTGTGGTAAAAAACTCGTAAAAATACGAGTTTTTAACTTAATTCTAAAATTTTTTAAACTAAATTCTAAAAAGTTTTAACTAAATTCTAACAAGTAGCTCAATCCTTATGAACCGATTTGCACGAAACTTAAAATATATATAAAAGAGACAATTCAAAGGATTTAGGGACTCAAAAAATTACGAAAAAATCGATTTTGGATTTTTCAGCTATTTCCTTTTAAAAAACTATATGATGTTTTCATATGGGAAGAAAAATGTTTTTAATGCCTACACCGAAAAAAATGCTCCCCTTCGAAACTGCTGACATCTTCATATTATTTTTTTAAATGTCCCCAATGACATGTCCTCAGTTGGTCACCGGTTGTTAACACGAATTGTTGGTGGTCACCGATACTGGACACTGCTGACATGTCATTGGGAACATTTTGAAAAATTTTATGAAGATGTCAGCGATTTCATAAAGGGGGAGTCAGCAGTATGTCATGAAGAAATGGTAACAGTTCATAGAGATTGAATAGGTTGTTCGAAAATATCGAATGTGAAATTTTTTAATATTTTCCAATTCTTATTAATTTTTATTAAAAAATAAAAATTGTTTTAATTCGACCTTTAAAATATTATATTTTGAGGATGTTTATTCTGGCTTCAGGTCACTATTTTCTTTACTAATTAAAATCATGATATTCTCATAGCATAATTTTCAAGAAAATTATTTTTATACCCTCCAACTACAGTATGGGGGTATACTCACTTTGTCATTCCGTGTGTAACGCATCGAAATATCGGTCGGGGACCCCATAAAGTATATATTTTATTGATCAGTGATCGATTCTAAGACATTCTAGCGATGTCCGTCCGTCCGTCCGTCCGTCTTTCCGTCCGTCCGTCCGTCCGTCCGTCTGTAGTTAACACGATGCAGTCCAAAATAAATATGTCTTATGGTCCTAGGCAGGTTAAGTTCGGAAATGGCACAAATCGGACCAGGGGGAAAAAAGTTCCCCCTTGAAGAACTAAACCAACCTCTTAAAAATGCAAATTTTTTTGACGTTTTTTTGTATTTTTGTGAACCAAATGAGACATTTTTATGTTCGTAGAAGTTTATAGTCCTGAGCTTGGACCCAGGGGATCAAAAATGTCTCTTTTTTTGCCCCGCCCCTCTTTTAAGGGCGTGGATAAAAAAATAACTAAAATAATTATAAAACTATAATACTTAAGTGCACAAAGCAGACAAAAATGAAGTTGTAAACATATACCGTGAGGGCCAAGGAGTCACCCCAGCTCACCGACCCCTCCCCCTACCTTATCCCCCCCCCCTTAAAACAACGCCCCTGTCAAATTTTTTTTTTATTTCTTTACATGTTGGAGGGTATAATAGATTCGGCACAGCCGAATTTGACACTCTCACTTGTTTTGTTTTAAATTTATTTATGTTTGTCATTTTTGTGAATAGAGGCGAATATGTATTAATATTTTAGTTTGTGCACAAACGATTTGTCATTAGACTAGTTAGCTACTTTGTAGTAAATCGTTTCTATTTTTGCTAAATAATCTTGATAATGGAATCTGACAAATTCCGAAACACGTGTCGATTAAGTCTTGCAAAAATTACCAACATAAATAAATTTAAAACAAAAAAAATAATTTTCTTGAAAATTATGCTATGAGAATATCATGGTTTTAATTAGTTAAGAAACTAATGACCTCGAAATCCTCAAAATTTAATATTTTCCTTTGTAAAATAAAATATTATGGCCACCAATAAGAGTATTTTTTAACGGAAAATAGTGTTTTTTAAGACTTGCTGTCTGTCCACAACATAAACGAAAAAAGCGATAATTTCTTAAAAAACGTAGAAATAATTTACAAAAAAATGGGATCGGTGGGATAGAATTGGATGAGATTATTCTCAGGTCTTCCCATTTCAGTGGGTTTGACATTTTCATGATTACGAAATATTTTCGTATGTTTCGTAAATTTACGAAAGTCCGGACTAATTTATTTTTCGTAATATGAAATTAATTTTCGTATATTTTACGAAACAAGTAAGTACGAAATTTTATTTCGTAAAATGTTGCATGGATTTTTTTTGGTGTATCCAACGGTGGCATAACATTGTAAAAATTCGGCTTCGTTAAATATTTTTTTCATGAATATTTATTAAATTTAAGTCGACACGTACTTTTGCTCTAGACGATATTCCTGTTAGTTCGGGAGTTATCGAAATTTCCATATTGTTTCATAACACTGAAAAAAATAACTATACTGAAATTTAATAAACACTGTTATTAATTTAAGTAAGCAAATTTTTTTGAATTTACTTCAACTTATCTTAATATAAGGTGGTTTTACTTAAAACAAAGAAAATAAACTTGAAGATAGCACATGCAAATACTTAAAAAAGCAGAAAAGTTTTCCTTAATCTGTTTTTTTAAATTAAGTTAAATATTCTTTACATTTATTTCGAATTGATTGCATTTAAGGAAAAAAGGGTTTATTAAAAAATTTTGTTTTACTTAAAAGAAAAAAATTTAAATTGTGTGCAAAAAAAATAAATAAGTACGTAACTTACTTAAAAATAGTATAGACCTTTTCAAGACCTTAAATCAAATAAGTTCTAATCTTTAATACTAAAACGCATTTTCTTTAATTTAATCAATTTTTGTTTTAATTTAAGAAAAAAGTAATCTTTATATTATTGATTTCATTGACTATATTTGAATTCATATCTTCATCAGGAATTTTGGGGACCCCATCTGGAGACCCAATGAGACCCTAACTTTAAATCCAAATTTCGATTTTCGCGGAATTTTCAAATGCCTATAACTTTGCAAATACTGTATATACGCAATTCTAAAGGCACTTTTGTAGTCCTTAGCTTGTAGAATATGATCGCCGAAGACCCGAAAGCCCTCCGAGTTATAGTTTTCGAGTTATTTCATGATCAAATTTCTAAGGACCCCATTCCCATATCTCGAAAACTAAGCAAGATAGAGCGATTCTGACCAAAATTTTGGATCAAAATCAATAGTGACCCTATTATAGTGTACGCACATACTCATGCGCGGACCCCATATATGGGGGCCCATAGGGTCCTCACATTGGGACTCCATAGGGTCAACAGAATCCGTAAGTTTAAGGAAATTTTTACTTATTTAAAAAAAATATTTTTCATCTGGAAAAAACAATTAAACTTATATTAAGTACAATTTTACTTACTTTTAAGATATATTTAAGTAAATGCATTACTATATTTTAGGAAAAAATATACTTGGAAGAAGAATTAATATCTTTGGAGCCCTCGCATACCCTCCTTTTTTTGAATTAAGTTCAGCATGCTTTAAAAATGGTAAATTTTATTTTCAGTGAAGGGGACGACGAAATTTTTAAACACTGATATGGCCGAAAAGCAGCGACACCCCAATCTTAACTTTTGCTCGCATCAGTTGGTTTTTTAAAAAAATATTAATAAAATATAAAAACCACTCCGTCCTTCAGTGAGATGGCCCACTGTGCGCCAGTGACTTTTCTTCATTGACTTGACTGTTTGCATGTGATCTCAAAAAGAATATTGTGAAATTTGATATTGAACACTTGATATTATATGCCCAAGAGTTTAACACTAAGTGTTTCCGTTATGCTTGCTAGTCCTTTTTCTTCACAAAGCAACACCCATTTGAAATAAAATTTATACACTTAAGTACTATACTCCTACTCGGGATCAATTACTGAATGAAACACATGGTTACAATATGGATGGTTTCAAAAACATTTTTCGAACTGTATTTTTTTATTATTATTATTTTTAGGTTGCACTTTTATAATTAAAAAAAAAAAAAAACATAAAAATTCTAAGCACATTTTTTTGGATTCTTAAAATTCATTCAATGCATGGAGTGAATTTTAATATGTATGAACATTCTTCGTAAGTATTGTGTATTTGTTGTTCGAATGCTATGATTTAGGCAGGCCTGCTGCATTCATCAATACATATGAACATATACTTTTGTATGTATTTAAAAGTACTTGTAGTTAGTATCGTTCTCCGACAGGATATTATACTATACGCATAATATAATATTTATTCATGTAGTATTTTTAAATACCCTATAACAGTCACAATCAGTTGTTCAGTATTGTAAGAGTTTGTGTTGATGTTTGGAACTTTTAAAACATACTTGACCAAACGATTTATTATCTGATTCGATTTAACGATGCCGATCCATGAAAAATTTCATATAATTCATAAATATTTTGAAAGAAAATGCCTTAAAAATTTCCGAATCTTTTGAATAAATTTGCTTTAAGTTGGCAAATTTGCTTTAAGTATGCAATTTGATTCGTAGCCCAGGAAAATAAGGGGTTATCTGCGGAAAATCGGATTGGTTCTCTGAAAATTTACACAGATCTTACTTTTGGCAATCTAAATAAGGGGGAAAAAGTCCCAAGAAATCACCCGTGCCCTTGCTGAGATATTGAGGTCAAAGGTTACAAAACCGGGTTTCTTACAGATTTTTGTTAATATCTCGCTTGATATGCGTCGTAAACTTTAAGAGTCTATTACAAAACTTGTAGAATATAAAATTATCTACAATATGTTTCTAAATATTTTTTTCGTATCTCTCACCGTTTTTGAGATATTGAAACCAAAATTTTAAAAACCAAATTTTTTTACAGTTTTTTGCTAATATCTAGCTTGATATGCGTAATACGCTTTAAAAATCTGTTAAAAAACTTGTTGAATATAAAATTATGTACAAATTTCTCTTTATACTTGTTTTTATAGATATGGGCGTTTTAAAGATATGGGCGAATTTATCCTTAATTTCAGAATATAATAGGGACACTACACTGAAAAAAATAACTATACTGAAATTAAATAAACACTCTTATTAATTTAAGTAAACAAATTTTTTTGAATTTACTTCAACTTATCTTAATATAAGGTGGTTTAACTTAAAACAAAGAAAATGAACTTGGAGATAGTACATGCAAATACTTAAAAAAGCACAAGAGTTTTCCTTAATTTGATTTTTTAAATTAAGTTATATACTCTTTACATTTATGGCGAATTGATTGCATTTAAGAAAAAAAGCGTTTATTAAAAAATTTCGTTTTACTTAAAAGAAAAAAATTTAAATTGTGTGCAAAAAAAATTAATAAGTACGTAGCTTACTTAAAAATAGTATAGACATTTTCAAGACCTTGTATCAAATAAGTACAAATCTTTAATTGCAAATCGCATTTTCTTTAATTTAATCAATTTTTTTTTTTAATTTAAGACAAAAGTAATCTTTATTTTATTGATTTCATTGACTTTATAAAAATACATTTCTTCATCAGTTTAAGAAAGAATTTACTTAACTTAAGGAAAAAATACTTTAAGTATTTTGGGGACCCCATCTGGGGCCCCATGTGGAGACCCCATGAGACCCTAACTTTAAATCCAAATTTCAATTTTCGCGGAATTTTCAAGTGCCTATAACTCTGCAAATACTGCAGATACGAAAAAAATTTTAAAGGCATTTTTGTAGCCACTAACTTGTAGAATAAGACCGCCGAAGACCCGAAAGCCCTCCGAGTTATAGTTTTCGAGTTATTTCATGATCAAATTTCTCAAGACCCCATTCCCATATCTCGAAAACTAAGCAAGATAGAGCGATTCTGACCAAAATTTTAAATCAAAATCAATAGTGCACGCATATACTCATGGGCGGACCCCATATATTGGGGGCCCGTGGGGTCCTCACATTGGGACTCCATAGGGTCCACAGAATCCGTAAGTTTAAGGAAATTTTTACTTATTTAAAAAAAATATTTTTCCTCTGGATAACAACAATTAAACTTATATTAAGTACAATTTTACTTACTTTTAAGATATATTTATTTAAATGCATTACTATGTTTTAGGAAAAAATATACTTGGAAGAAGAATTAATATCTTTGGAGCCCTCGCATACCCTCCTTTTTTTAAATTAAGTGCAACATGCTTTAAAAATGGTAAATTTTTTTTTCAGTGTAAATAATGACACCTGGCATGAAACTACACTAAAAAAAAAACTGTAATGTTAGCAAAAAAATCTTGTAAGCCTACAAGAAAATTTGCTTATTTTGAACCCACAATTTTTTTGGTAAAGTTACACTCAAAATAAATTCTCTGTCCAATCAGCAGAAAAATCTGCTGAAAATACACCCATTTTGAGCCATATGATAAATCTGCTGATTTTAGCAGACACGGTTTGCTAAATATCTGTCATAAGTGGTGAATAAATATAACAAGAAAAAAAAAAAAAAAAAACATACGCCGCCAGCCAGCATCGAACTCGCCACCTTCCGATTTGAAAGTACACTTCTTAACCACTACGCTACGGAAGCTTATACTTTTATCTGGCGTTTTAGTTATTAAACATGTGTGTTGTTCGACAGCAGAAAAATCTGATTTTAGCAGAAATATCTGCTGATTTTAGCAGAAAAATCTGCTGATTTTAGCAGAACAATCTACTTATTTGAGCAGAATAATCTGCTGATTTCAGCAGAATAATCTGCTGATTTCAGCAGAGCAATCTGTTCTTATTTTTTTTTTATATAAAAAAAATTCTTGAAAAAATAATGAAATTCAGCAAACAAAATCAGTATAAACATAGTAAAATGTCTGTTATTTTCTTAAACTGAATGACAGAGATTTTAGTAAAAATATCCTTCTCAGCAGAACAATCTGCTAAAAGATTGCTATTTCAAATTGAAAGTCGTTTTACAGATTTTTTGACAGAGTTTTTCTTTTGAGTGTAGCAAAAATGTTTTGCCAAAACTTAGTTAACTGAAATTTTTTTATTCAACTTAGTTCATAGACATTTGAGGACCCCATTGGGTTCGGATCCGATAGGTCCAGACCCCGATGGGCCTTAAGTTGGGTTCCTTAAAAATCGTGATAGTTTTTGATCCAAAATCTGCGTCCGTTTCGCTCTACACTGAAAAAAAAAATTTACCATTTTTAAAGCATGTTGCACTTAATTAAAAAAAGGAGGGTATGCGAGGGCTCCAAAGAAATTAATTCTTCTTCCAAGTATATTTTTTCCTAAAACATAGTAATGCATTTACTTAAATATATGGGGGTTTTCGTGTCAACTGACACAACTTTTGAAACCGATGTCTTCCGATCGGGATGAAATTTGCAAGGTTAGTCCTATTGGATAGTAGTTCAGACACAATTTTTCAACGAGATCGGTCAAGAACTCTCTGAGTTAGAGGGGGTCGAAATTTGACATTTTGGCCAAAGAGGTGTTGATTCTCATCCATGTAACTTCTTACCTATTGTTTTTAGCAAAATGTGTCCCAAAGAGTTTAGATAGCTATTTCTTCAGTCTTTCGAAAAAAAAATATAAAAAAAATAAAAAAAAAATGTTTGATTTTTTTTCTTAAAAATCCAAAACTTTTTTGACTTTTTCCTCAAATTGGGCCCTTTTTTTTTTTTTTTTTTGATTCAAAAGAAAGCTTATTCGATTTCCTTTAAGAGCTGTGGGGTCGCTTAGTGGGATGCGAGTGGGATATCTATGAAAAAATTTTTTTTTTTAACTTTGGAACACAAAAAACCGTTCTTCAATTTGCACTTTTAGGCGTGGGATAGCTAACAAGTTTTCGATTTCGATCCGCGATACCCTCTAATTTTTTTAGGTTCGAAAAAGAAAGCACGAGCCAAAAAATGGGGGCGGTGGGGAGGGGCCATATAGCCCCTCATTGGGGTCAAAGTTGGGCGTAAAGAGGTAAAAGTCCTCAAAAAGCCCCAAAACTCCCATAGAAACGCCCCTGGAGGGGTGCAATGTGAGACCGACCTCCAATAATTTTCTTCCCCCAACATTTTTCTTGAACATACCTTACCCCTATTTTCACTTCCTAAGGGGGCTCCCATACAAAATGACATTTTTATAAAATTTGCTCCTACCGTTCTAACTGTCCATAGGGTGCCCCTAGAGAAGTAAAATGTGTGAGCGACCCCCAATATTTTTTCAACTCCAACATTTTCTCGGAATATACCTACCCTTTATTTTCAACTCTTAAGGGGGTCCCCATGCATTTTTTTTATTTTTTTATTAGTTTTTAAAGATACATGTTTTTATAATGAATGGGAGCCCCTTAGGGACTGGAGATAGGGTGTTATGATGTTCGGACAAAATGTTGGTAACTAAAAAATAATGGGGGTTGGTCGTAATTTTTGCCTCTCTAGGAGGCACGGTAGGGGCGGTAGGAGCTGGTTTAATAAAACAAATTTATGAAAAATAAAAGAAATGTATGGGGACCACCTTAAGGGTTAAAGATACATTGTAGGTAAGTTTGCAAAAAATGTTGGAATTAATAAAATAATGGAGGTCGGTCATACATTTGGCAACACTAGGGGCACTTTAGGGTAAGTTAGAATGGTAGGATAAAATTTTTTAAAAATGGTTTGTATGGGAGCCCCCTTAGGAAGTGGAAATAGGGGTAAGGTATGTTCAAGAAAAATGTTGGGGGTAGAAAATTATTGGAGGTCCGTCTCACATTGCACCCCTCCAGGGGCGTTTCTAGGGGACTTTTGGGGCTTTTGAGGATTTTTACCTCTTTACGCCCAACTTTGAACCCAATGAGGGGCCATATGGCCCCTCCCCACCGCCCCCATTTTTTGGCTCATGCTTTCTTTTTCGAACATAAAAAAATTAGAGGGTATCGCGGATCGAAATCGAAAACTGGTTAGCTATCCCACGCCTAATAGTGCAAATTGAAGAACCGTTTTTTGTGTTCCAAAGTTAAAAAAAAAAATTTTTCATAGATATCCCACTCGCATCCCACTAAGCGACCCCACAGCTCTTAAAGGAAATCGAATAAGCTTTCTTTAGAATCAAAAAAAAAAAAAAAAAAAAAAAGGGCCCAATTTGAGGAAAAAGTCAAAAAAGTTTTGGATTTTTAAGAAAAAAAATCAAACTTTTTTTTTTATTTTTTTTATATTTTTTTTTTCGAAAGATTGAAGAAATAGCTATCTAAACTCTTTGGGACACATTTTGCTAAAAACAATAGGTAAGAAGTTACATGGATGAGAATCAACACCTCTTTGGCCAAAATGTCAAATTTCGACCCCCTCTAACTCAGAGAGTTCTTGACCGATCTCGTTGAAAAATTGTGTCTGAACTACTATCCAATAGGACTAACCTTGGTGCAAATTTCATCCCGATCGGAAGACATCGGTTTCAAAAGTTGTGTCAGTTGACACGAAAACCCCCATATCTTAAAAGTAAGTAAAATTGTACTTAATATAAGTTTAATTGTTTTTATCAAGAGGAAAAATATTTTTTTAAAATAAGTAAAAATTTCCTTAAACTTACGGATTCTGTGGACCCTATGGAGTCCCAATGTGAGGACCCTACGGGCCCCCAATATATGGGGTCCGCCCATGAGTATATGCGTACACTATTATAGGGTCACTATTGATTTTGATCCAAAATTTTGGTCAGAATCGCTCTATCTTGCATAGTTTTCGAGATATGGGAATGGGGTCTTGAGAAATTTGATCATGAAATAACTCGAAAACTATAACTCGCAGAGCTTTCGGGTCTTCCGCGGTCATATTCTACAAGTTAAGGACTACAAAAATGCATTTAGAATTTTTTTCGTATCTGCAGTATTTGCAGAGTTATAGGCATTTGAAAATTCAGCGAAAATCGAAATTTGAATTTAAAGTTAGGGTCTCATGGGGTCTCCACATGGGGCCCCCAGATGGGGTCCCCAAAATACCTAAAGTATTTTTTCCTTAAGTTAAGTAAATTCTTTCTTAAAATGATGAAGATATGGATTTTAATAAAGTCAATGAAATCAATAAAATAAAGATTACTTTTGTCTTAAATTAAAACAAAAATTTATTAAATTAAAGAAAATGCGATTTGCAATTAAAGATTTGTACTTATTTGATACAAGGTCTTGAAAATGTCTATACTATTTTTAAGTAAGTTACGTACTTATTTATTTTTTTTGCACACAATTTAATTTTTTTTCTTTTAAGTAAAACAAAATTTTTTAATAAACCCTTTTTTTCTTAAATGCAATCAATTCGCCATAAATGTAAAGAATATTTAACTTAATTTAAAAAAAACAAATTAAGGAAAACTCTTGTGCTTTTTTAAGTATTTGCATGTACTATCTTCAAGTTAATTTTCTTTGTTTTAAGTAAAACCACCTTATATTAAGATAAGTTGAAGTAAATTCAAAAAAATTTGTTTACTTAAATTAATAACAGTGTTTATTTAATTTCAGTATAGTTATTTTTTCAGTGTACCTTGCTTTGTGTTTTAGATACGTGATTTTAGGGGACCACTGGGGTTTTGAGAATTAAAAAACTCGATAACTTCAAAAATATTACTGGGAGAGTGATTGAGAGATACAAAAATGCTTTTAGACTTTTTGTTGTGTCGGCAATATTTACCGAGTTATGAGCATTTTATAGTTTTCGGGAATGCTAACGTTTTTGGATCCAAAGTTAGGACCCATTAGGATCCACACATGTGAAGGGGACCGGCGATACTATGGAGAGCCCGAGAACCAAAAATGGCCTTCATTTTGCTCCATCTGGATTAGTTTCCGAGATAGCGCCATTTTAAGTTTTCTGAAAATAAAAAAAAAAAATACCATTTAATTTTGCTAATATTAGCAAAAAAGCTTTTAAAAATTTGGTCAACTCAATTTTAAATTTAGCAAAAAAAATTAGTTCAAATTTTGTTTAAAATTGCTAATGCGCTAAATGAAGTTTACAAGATATTTTTGCTAACATGCTAATCTCAACTAAAAATTTGCTAAAAGTTAGCAACTACACTGAAAAAAAAATTTACCATTTTTAAAGCATGTTGAACTTAATTTAAAAAAAGGAGGGTATGCGAGGGCTCCAAAGATATTAATTCTTCTTCCAAGTATATTCTTTCCAAAAACATAGTAATGCATTTACTTAAATATATCTTAAAAGTAAGTAAAATTGTACTTAATATAAGTTTAATTGTTTTTATCCAGAGGAAAAATATTTTTTTAAAATAAGTAAAAATTTCCTTAAATTTACGGATTCTGTGGACCCTATGGAGTCCCAATGTGAGGACCCTACGGGCCCCCAATATATAGGGTCCGCCCTTGAGTATGTGCACAGACTATTATAGGGTCACTAATGATTTTGATCCAAAATTTTGGTCAGAATCGCTCTATCTTGCTTAGTTTTCGAGATATGGAAATGGGGTCTTGAGAAATTTGATCATGAAATAACTCGAAAACTACAACTCGGAGGGCTTTCGAGTCTTCGGCGGTCATATTCTACTAGTTAAGGACTACAAAAATGTCTTTAGAATTTTTTTCGTATCTGCAATATTTGCAGAGTTATAGGCATTTGAAAATTTCGCGAAAATCGAAATTTGGATTTAAAGTTAGGGTCTCATGGGGTCTCCAGATGGGGCCCCAGATGGGGTCCCCAAAATACCTTATGAAGTTTTTCCTTACGTTAAGTAAATTCTTTCTTAAACTGATGAATATATGGATTAAAATAAAGTCAATGAAATCAATAAAATAAGGATTATTTTTTTCTTAAATTAAAACAAAAATGGATTAAATTAAAGAAAATGCGTGTTGGAATTAAAGATTAGTACTTATTTGATTCAATGTCTTGAAAATGTCCATACTATTTTTAAGTAAGTTACGTACTTATTTATTTTTTTTGCTCACAATTTAAATTTTTTTCTTTTAAGTAATACAAAATTTTTTAATAAACCCTTTTTTTCTTAAATGCAATCAATTCGCCATAAATGTAAAGAATATTTAACTTAATTTAAAAAATCAAATTAAGGAAAACTTTTGTGTTTTCTTAAGTATTTGCATGTACTATCTTCAAGTTTATTTTCTTTGTTTTAAGTAAAACCACCTTATATTAAGATAAGTTGAAGTAAATTCCAAAAAAAATTGTTTACTTAAATTAATAACAGTGTTTATTTAATTTCAGTATAGCTATTTTTTTCAGTGTAGCATTAGCAAAAAAAAAAAATTAGTAAATCTACTAATGTATTATTTTGAGTGTAGGGACCAAAAATGGCTACACTGAAAAAATTTTTTACCATTTTTAAAGCATTTTGAACTTAATTTAAAAAAAGAAGGGTATGCGAGGGCTCCAAAGATATTAATTCTTCTTCCAAGTATATTTGTTCCTAAAACATAGTAATGCATTTAAATAAATATATCTTAAAAGTAAGTAAAATTGTACTTAATATAAGTTTAATTGTTGTTATCCAGAGGAAAAATATTTTTTTTAAATAAGTAAAAATTTCCTTAAACTTGGAGTCCCAATGTGAGGACCCTACGGGCCCCCAATATATGGGGGGTCCACCCATGAGTATGTGCGTACACTATTATAGGGCCACTATTGATTTTGATCCAAAATTTTGGTCAGAATCGCTCTATCTTGCTTAGTTTTCGAGATATGGGAATGGGGTCTTGAGAAATTTGATCATGAAATAACTCGAAAACTATAACTCGGAGGGCAGTATTTGCAGTATTTGCAGAGTTATAGGCATTTGAAAATTCCGCGAAAATTCGAAATTTGGATTTAAAGTTAGGGTCTCATGGGGTCTCCAGATGGGGCCCTCAGATGGGGTCCCCAAAATACCTAAAGTATGTTTTCCTTAAGTTAAGTAAATTCTTTCTTAAACTGATGAAGATATGGATTCAAATAAAGTCAATGAAATCAATAAAATAAAGATTACATTTTTCTTAAATTACAACAAAAATTGATTAAATTACAGAAAATGCGTTTTGGAATTAAAGAATAGTACTTATTTGATTTAATGTCTTAAAAAAGTCTATACTATTTTTAAGTAAGTTACGTACTTATTTATTTTTTTTGCACACAATTTAAATTTTTTTCTTATGCGAAAATTGGCCCCTATTTTTTATATAAATTTAGAAAAATTAGCGAATAGATATTATTATATATAATTATATAAAATAACATAAAATTATATCGAATTATATAAAAATATATAAAATTACATAGAATTATGTCAAGTTATATGTAATTATATCAAAATATATGTAATTATATATAATTTTATGTAATTCTATATAATTATCAAATTTTTTATATAATTTTATATAATTACATATGATTAAACAATTTTGTTGTTTTATATCAAATATATGGGGCCAATTTTCGCATAAAATTATATAAAATTTTATTAAAATTTAATCAACATTGATAGAATTTTATATGCCCGAGTAAAAATAAACATATATAACAATATATAACTTGATACAAACATATTAAATCATATATGATTATACATCGCGTGAGATATTTTCTAAATTTTTTAAATGCAGTCATATGTAGTTATATATAATTTAATCATGATTCGGATTAAAAGGTGTACGGTTGATATAATTATATAAAATTATATGAGGGTCAATACAAAATTTGTTGTTCTGTATAATTTAGCATAAAATTATATATAGCTTATGCTGTTCCATATTAAACTATATATGTTTCCAATTAATAAAAAATTTTCTAAGTTTTTTAGGCAAAGTATAAGAAACTTTTTAAAATGTTCCTAAACATTTCTTGTTAGGGTTATGTATATCACCTATCTGGTTCGAAGCGTACCCAAACATTTAAATGTTTGGTGAATGTATCGTTGACCTGTGGTGTATCTCAACCCAAACCAAAAAAACACCAGGATTTTATATTTTTTTATGCAATTAGATCTAATTAGATCCACCAATATATGGCAATGTCTGGTCAAAACTCGGATGAAATCAAATCATATTTTATACAAGTTGATCTTTTTTAATGCAAACACATCCACCATTATTCGGATCAAATTGCGTTTAAATATATATTGTGTTACATATCATTATATATTGCATCATATCAAAATTTTTACTCGGGTGGTTTTATCGACTCATTTTTCGCATCAAATTCTATATAATAATATATGATGTTTATAAAATTATATATCAAAACTTTTTTACTCGGGATACTACTAAATTGTTTTTCATCAAAGTCGTATGAAATAAGTCGAAACAAATGTTATAAATCTGCTTCTGTCCTAAATTACGTAAATATACGCCTTCAGTGAAATTTGATGTCGGTTCTTTTCTTAGAATATTTTAAACCTCTATCTCCCATTTTTAGTGGTCATTTTGGCCCTAAATGAATTATTTATAATTTTATAAGATAACATGTTTTAGCATACAATTTTTTTTACTCGGGACACAATTAAGAAAATTAGGTGCTTGGGTTTCCTTACTCAAATATATTTTTAATGTTGGGGTCGCTATAAATTTGAAATATTGAAAAGGGGTCTTAAAGAAAAAGTTAGTGCTAAGCCCCGCTCTAAAATGTGACTCACAAATTGTTGCACAGTATTCAATAGATATGACCAATCGAAATTACTCTTAAATCGAAATCGATCAATGGATGGTATTAAGGTTAAGCAAATTCTTAGAATGAAGCTACTACTACCTACCTAAGCTGAATATGAATGTAGTCGTAATAAAAATATTTTCTACGTTTTTATTCAAATGTTTTCACGCATTTCGTATGTAAATACGTTGTTCATCATGAATAATTAGTCAGATTTGTCATCATATTAGTAACTAAATAACAATTACATTTATGTACATGCTAGCATATATACACTGAGTTCTATGTACATTGTATGTAAATATACCTACATTCATTAGGCTGGCAGTTATTTTCATTGAGCAAGTTGAAAAATAAAGTAGAAAGGTTGTATTTGAATTGACCGAATCCGTTAATAACCTCCACAATGACATTTTCAAAGTAAGTTTTTCTAATGTAGTTTCTTTTTAATTTTGCCAAAAAGTATATAATCAATGATTACACTGTGCTACAGTGAAAAAATACTTCTAATGTGACATGGTATAGGTTGTTGGTTTTGTCGAGTAGATCAAAAAAATGTCCATTTAACTTGCCAGACACCCTCAAATTTTGCTCACTAAATCTTGTGTAATTCAGAAAATTTTCAACCGATTTTTAATTTTTTAACTGTTTTGGATAGAAGAAGGATAGGGCTTTCCATGTGTGTGAATTGGTCTACACATATAAGAAAGACATCTATTGAATTTTTCTATAATATCTAATTTTTTGGTTATTTTTTTTTTTAATTTTTCGAGTTTATCGATTTTTTCTGCTATAGTTCGTTTAACAACCTTTATATTTATAAAAATATTTTTAAAGAAAATTTAGTTCTGAATTCCATGAGCTTTATCCTGTAAAAATCAGATAAGAATTGACAGAGTTGTGATAATTTTTCTAAAAAATAAAATTAAGATTTTTCAGGAAATCGCCGTTCAGACCTCACAGTGGCCGAAACACCCAATCTAGCGGCGCTTAATTCGGAAATGTAAAATAATAAAGCCCAATGCATATTTGTGATTATAAAACTTATAAAGTATTTAATTTTTAACCATATTTATTTATTTCAGTGTTTTTATGTATTTTGGGAAATTTATGTGAATATTGGGATGGTGGTCTGTATGAGGACTAGAAGTTAAAATGTTCCGATTCCGTTAAAATTTAGAGTGAATATTTATGGCTACAAAAAACATTTAACAGTCGAATTGCAAGAGGATTTTTGTTAAAATACCATTGTTAGGGCTTTTTAAGTAAAACTGGAAGGGGAAATTATCATGGGGGCTATGGGATAACATGGACCGATTTTGTCAAAAATTTAATAGGTTTTGTTCTTTCGATAAAAAATCTTAAATTTAAAATTTTAGCCAAATCGATTGAAAATTGTGGTCTGTATCGCGTTTATACTGTTTATTTGGACAGGCAGATAGACCCTAAAAACCGAACAACTTGCGCGAACTAGCACGCCATACTGAAACGTCAAAACAAAAATAACCCAAAATAATAAACAAAACAGGAACTGGACCGAATAAGATCGAAACTATAGCTTATATTACAAATGTCAACTTCTATAATGCACTAATAATAAACTAGATACACACAGGCCACAAACATTTATTTTTTAGTTAAAACATACCTTTTACTTTCATTTAAACCTTTTTGGCTCAAAATGTATAAGCAATTGACTTAAAAGTGTCAAGAAAAACTCACTGAGTAATTAGGCCCCAAATTCCTTTACTACACTTGCTGCAGAAAATGTATATTTGACAGCTTACAGCTGTGCGAATATTGAAAGCAAAACAAATGTAAAAACGTAAATTTTTTCTGTAAAGTATAGGTAAACGATGCAGTGCAAAAACATTTATCGATTTTAATTTTATAATTTTGACTTAAGCGCCCCTAGATCAGTGATTTCGGCCACAGTGAACCTAGGCAAAAAAAAATAAATTTATCATAAGAGGTCATGTACAATATTTTTAAAGGTTTTTGGCGCGCTGAATCCGAATCTGGCCTTTAAATTGCTCTATCGCGTCAGGATTTTGAGATATTAAAAATAAATTTATATATCAAAAACTTAATAAGATAGCGCAATTTCAAGGTCAAATTCGAATTCAGGGGGCCAAAAACCTTTAAAATAATGATACGCGACCTCTCAGTATGTTCGTTTATTTTTTATTTTTTTTTTGCTTGGGTTGTACGAACGGCAATTTCATGCAAAATCTTAATTTTATTTTTTAGAAAAATTATCACAACTCTGTCAATTGTTATTCGATTTTTTCGACATAAAGCTCATCGTATTCACAATAAAATTTTCTTTAAGAATACGTTTATAAATATAAATATTGTTGAACGAACTATAGCAGAAAAAAATCGATAAACTCAAAAATTTTTCAAAAAAAAATAAATTAGATATTGTTGAAAAAATCAATACATATCTTTCTTAAATGTGTAGACCAATTCACACACATAAAAAGCCCTATATTTCTTCTATCTAAAACAGTTAAAAAATTGAAAATCGGTAGAAAACTTTTTAAGTTACACGTGGCTTAGTGAGAAAAGTCTCAAAAAAACGTTTTTTTGACAATAACTTTAAAATTTGAGGGTATCTTGCAAGTTTGATGGGCATTTTTGTGATCTTTCGAGATCACAAAAATGTAGGTCGGCTGTAGGTCGGCGAGACCTACAACCTTAACTACCTTATTTCAAAAGTATATTCGATTTTGTGTTTTTTGTAGCACAGTGTTATTAATCATATAAAAATATATGAGGTTCAATACAATATTTGTTTTTCAGTATTATTTAAATATACCAATGTTTTTTTTAGAAAAGAAGGGGATGCGAGGGCTCCAAAGAAATTACTTATACACGTACACAGAAAAAAAAATTTGTCAATACAATTAATTTCATTGTTAATACAATTAAACATTTAATTGAAACTGAGCCTACATTGGATTTTGTCAATACAACAATGACATTTGTAACTTTTGAAAAAAAAATCAACTTCATTCATTGTTACATTAACAACGAAATTAATTGAAAAATTTGTAAATCTAAAAATAGAATAAAAAATAATCTGAAATCTAAAAATAGAATAAAAAATAATCTAAAAATAGAAAAAAAAAATGTCTACCGCCATCTGGCATCGAACCCGCAACCTTAGTGCTACGCGTCTAGCGCACTACCACTGTGCTATCCTTAGACACATTTGTATTTGACTAAACGTCATATTTAAAACAGTCTACAATTAGAATGATAAAAAAAACTAAAATTGGAAATAAAAAAAAAAAAATTTCCGCCAACTGGCGGCGAACCAGCTAGCAACCTTCATGATTCGAAGCTAGCACACTACCACCGTGCTATTCCTCATGTATATTTAAAGTTGACTAAATGCGTACATAAGTTGTCTGTGATTTCAATATGCACTTTTTGCGGTTTTAACAATAATAAAAAATGTGGCATTATACATATTTAAAAATAAATAATAATGTTGCATCACACAAATTTAAAAAAATCTAAAAATAGGATAACAAAAAAATAATCTCAAATAAAAAAAAACAAAAAAAAAACTGTTCCGCCAACTGGCAGCGAACCCGAAGCCTTAATGATTCGAGTTTAGCACACTACCACCGTGCTATCGTCGCATATATTTGTGCTTGATTAAATGAGTTTATAAATTGTTTGTGTTATTAATGTGAATTATGTGGAATCTATAACAATGATTTTAATTCATGCGTTTAATTGGAAATAAACCCGAATTTTTGTCACATTAACAATACACATTGTTGATACAATTAAAAACGTTGTTGAACTAGTATTTCGTTGGTAACAATTTGTTTTGTTACTCTTGATTTTACGATATTTTTTTCTGTGTATATCTTATTTTATACCAATGGTTTTAAGAAAAGAAGGGGATGCGAGGCTCCAAAGAAATTACTTGGTATTCCAAGTACATTTTTTCCTAAAAAATAGTAACGCATTTTCTTAAATATATCTTAAAATTAAATAATGCTTAATTTAATTTTAATTCTTTTTATCCAGAGGAAAAATATGTTTTTAAAATAAGTAAAAATTTCCTTAAACTTACGGATTCTGTAGACCCTACACACAAAAAAAAAAAAAAAATATAAAAAAAATTGTGTACGTTTTGGGGATAATACAACCTATAGGGTGGTTTTGGATAATTTACCTTAGTATTTTAGAGCAAAAACTTTGGTATGTTATCCAAAACCACTTTATAGGTTGTAATTAAACCAAAAACTGGCACAATTTTTTTAATTTTTTTTGTATGTATGGAGTCCCAATGTGAGGACCCTATGGGGCCCCAATATATGGGGTCCGCACATGAGTATGTGCGTACACTATTATAGGGTCACTATTGATTTTGATCCTAGCTTAGCTTTCGAGATATGAGAAGGAGGTCTTGAGAAATTTGATCATGAAATAACTCGAAAACTATAACTCAGAGGGCTTTTGGGTCTTCGGCGGTCATAATCTACGAGTTAAGAACTACAAAAGTGCCTTTGAAATTTTTTCCAAATGACACTGTAATTTATTTAAGTAAAATTTTTTTTCGAATTTATTTCAACATAACTTAATATAAGGTGGTTTTACTTAAAACAAAGAAAATAAACTTAAAGAAAGTACATGCAAATACTTAAAAAAGCACAAGAGTTTTTTTTAATTTGTGTTTTTAAATTAAGTTAAATATTCTTTACATTTATGGCGAATTGATTGCATTTAAGAAAAAAGGGGTTTATTAAAAAATTTTGTTTTACTTAAAAGAAAAAAATTTAAATTGTATGCAAAAAAAAATAAATAAGTACGTAAATTACTTAAAAATAGTACAAACATTTTCAAGACCTTAAAACCAATAAGTAGTATTCTTTAATTCCCCATCTGGGTGCCCCATCTGGATACCCCATGAGACCCTAACTTCAAATCTAAATTTCGATTTGAGCGGAATTTTCAAATGCCTATAACTCTGCAAATACTGCAGATACGAAAATTCTAAAGGCAGTTTTGTAGTCCTTAACTCGTAGAATATGACCACTGAAGACCCGAAAGCCCTCCGAGTTATAGTTTTCGAATTATTTAAAGATAAAATTTCTCAATACCCCATTTCCATATTTCGAAAAGCAAGATAGAGCGATTCTGACCAAAATTTTAGATCAACATAAATAGTGACCCTATAATAGTGTAGGCACTAACTCATATGCGGACCCCATATATTTGGGTAGGGTCCTCACATTGGGACTCTATAGGGTCCACAGAATCCGTAAGTTTAAGGAAATTTTTACTTATTTTAAAAAAATATTTTTCCTCTGGATAAAAAGAATTAAACTTATATTAAGTACAATTTTACTTACTTTTAAAATATATTTGAGTAAATGCATTACTATGTTTTAGGAAAAAATATACTTGGAAGAAGAATTAATATCTTTGGAGCCCTCGCATACCCTTCTCTTTTTAAATTAAGTTCAACATGCTTTAAAAATGGTAAAAAAAAATTTCAGTGTACCCTGTTCCACAGAGTGGTGTAGGGTATAATCATTGATTCTGGAACATTAAGTAGAATCGGTTGCAGGGTAATATGATGCGTTCTGGAACCGATTATTTGGAACAGAAAATTTTGCTGGGCATTTTTCGAAAAAAAATTAAGTTTAGTTAAATTCTACAATTTTTGCTTTGCTTTTTTCGGCACAAAATTTAAAGTTTGGTAAAACTTAACTTTTTTTTTTGGGATGAAAGGTAAAAAAAAATCACGAAAAAAGTCGACTCTCACAATAATCTTATTGAGTTTTATGTGTCCATCTCTAATCAAAACAACTAGATGCCACCCTAATGCATACATTCGTCTGTGTACCCAGTCGTTTTTAACGTAAATGCATCGTTTAATTACTCAAAGTCGAGGATGATAATACGTGATTGTTTTCATAAAATGTTTACTTAAATATGCATTAAAATGAAAAAAAAAAAAACATGTTTTGATTAATAAATCAAAGGGCATCAAATTTAAAACCAAAAACATATTGCTGCAAGTATTGACCAAAGATAAACAAAAAACGATACAACACCAAAAGACATAAAAGAGAGTTTACCTTACACTGTACAACAAATTTGGGGTCTTCGAGTGTATCTTGAACGCGACAAAAAAATAATGAAAGTATACTAATAGACGACAAAAATCCCCGAAAACTTAGCTCGAGTTATTTTTTTATGGTCCACTGAAGTTTTAAATTTTTTTCAAAGGCGTTTTGAATAAGTAAAAAAAAGTATGAAATCTAATTCTAAGGTAAATATTGTTTTCAGTAAAATGTCTTCAGTAAAATTTGATGGCGGTTCATTTCTTAGAATATATTAAACCTATATCTTCCATTTTTAGGGGTACACAGACGAATGTACGCATATCCACTTAGAACAGGACTAAGGCGTGCGTTAAAAGGATTAAAATGTTACGAAAAATAACCCAAATATTTTAATGAAAAATTGTCCTTTTTTTATTTTAAGTTTAGTTTTTGTCAAAATTATTTTCAAAGGCAGTCAGTAGAAAAACAAGTAAGCAAATTAAAGTCGGTCAAGACAGACCATATAATACCCTACACCAGACTTTAATTCAAATTTGAGTGAAATACGTTTCGATTTGTTATCAATAAACAGCTTTAAGTGAATATCGGGCGAAATTTTCACATGGAGCCTAAGTCCAATTATGGTCCGATGGTAATCAGATTTGATAAGGTTGTTAAAGTACGCGTTTAACATACAAAAACAAAATTTTAATAAAATATTTTCTATTTTCATGTAATTTGAGAGATTTGTGTAAAAATCGGGAAGGTGGTTTGTATGGGGGCTACAAAAAGAACTGATCCGATTCCTTCAAAATTCGGAATGGTGATTTGTGAGGACAAAACACGTTTACCTGCCAAATTCAAAACGAAACATATTATAGTACGATTATTAGAGTCATTTGGTCCACAACTAAAGAGGACCTTTGTATGGGGGCTAGGTCCTAATAAGGACCGATTTTTTCCAATTTCAATAGGCTTCGTCCTTGGTCCAAAAGAGGCTTAAGTTTCAAATTTCAAGTCAATTTGTTAAAAATTTCGACCTGTATCGTGCTTACACCGTTTACATGGACAGTTAAATTATTTGACTATGTGCGTAGCAAGTTTTTTTTTTAAATTACATTAAAATTTCGACGGTCTTTTTCGGTCTTTAAGACGGCACATTTTTGTGGTTGCTTCAAATGACTCCATATGGAACAGGGATACTCTAGACATAATTGGCGATCTACTCACAGTTTTTCGTGCCGGTCGTAGAACAAAAATTTTGAGAAATCGGCTGTTAAACTCGTAAAGTCCAAGTATTTACATGAAATTGGGACGGTCTTTTTTGATCTTTAGGACGGCACTTTTTTGTGGTTGCTTCAAATGACCCCATATGGAATAGGGATACTCTAGACATAATTTCTGATCTACCTACAGTTTTTTGTGCCGGTCGTAGAACAAAAATTTTGAGAAATCGGCTGTTAAACTCGTAAAGTCTTGTTTTTTCCATGTATTTACATGAAATTGGGACGGTTTTTTTCGGTATTTAGGATTGAGTCCACACATCGATAGAGGAAGGCTGTTCCATTTTTTCTTTATTGTCTTTCTTTTGAAAATTTTCTCCGTTTTGCTCTATCTTGCTTAGTTTTTGAGATATCGGCATTTTTAATGAAAAAAAACCAAGTTGTTCTTAAGTTTTGTAAAAAATTCACTTTCTCTACATAATATTTCAGTTTGGCACTTTAGTTGTTCTTAAAAATGGTGGAAGTGGGAAATTTTTGAAAAAAAAAATATAAATCCCCGGGACCTGATGGTATAATCCCGGCTGAGTTGCAGCAAGTGTCGGACTATATAGCCCCGTTGCTGTATAATCTATACACAGCATGTATCAACTGGTCGTATATTCCTTTAAAATGAAGGGATACCAGAGTCGTCTTTATCCCGAAGGCTGGGAAAAGTTCCCACACAGCTCCGAAGGATTTCAGACCAATTAGTCTGTCTTCTTTTTTGTTAAAGACAATGGAACGAATGATAGACTCATATTTGCGTAGAGTGATTGACCCGAGGTTGCTTTCGACAAAGCAACATGCATACAGCAAGGGTAGATCAACGGAAACAGCTCTGCATGAGCTCGTTGGTACCATCGAGAGATCGCTTTCGGTAAAGGAGTACACCATGGTGGCCTTTCTTGATATAGAGGGGGCTTTTAATAATGTCATCCCAGACTCGATAATTTTGGCATTGTCTGGTCTAGGAGTAAAGCATGGAATCGTTTTAATGGTGGAAAACCTACTTGCCAATAGACGTATAACGTCTCAATTGGGAGCGTCCGTCATATCTCGATTTGTTAATAGGGGCACACCACAAGGAGGTGTTCTTTCGCCGCTTCTTTGGAACCTGGCACTGAATTCAATGCTGCTATCTCTAGAAGCACGTGGTTGTCATGTTGTCGCATATGCTGACGATGTCGCGATAGCGGTAAAGGGGAAGCATCTGCCAACATTGAGGGACATTCTTCAGGGTTCTCTGAAAGATCTGTCTAAATGGGCAAGAGACTGTGGTCTAGGAGTTAATCCAAGTAAATCAGAGCTTGTTTTGCTTACAAGGAAAAATAAGATTCCTGCTTTTGATGCTATTTCTCTGGACGGCACTGAAATCACCTTCTCAGATGGAGCCAAGTATCTTGGAGTATTTCTAGATAGGAAGTTGAATTTCAGGCGTAACATTGAGGAAAGGGTGAGAAAAGCAACGATTGCTTTATATTCCTGTAAAAGGGCCATTGGAAAACGATGGGGTTTTAGCCCTCAAGTCGTTCATTGGATCTATACAGCAGTGGTGCGTCCAATTTTGCTGTATGGAATCATTGTCTGGTGGCCTGCTTTAGAAACAAAAGCGAACTGTGTCTTTATCACGAAGGTACAGAGAATGGCGTCGATTTGCATCACTGGTGCTCTTCGTACTACACCTACGGCTGCATTAGAAATCCTCCTTCACCTGATACCATTGGACATATTGGGTAGGCAGTATGCGGCTGCGTCGGCAATTCGACTTAATAGCACGCTGCAATGGAGGAGCAGCGATTGTGGCCATAGCGCGATCTTGAAGAAGATAAAAATATCACAAAATGTGGACTGTGCTCCCTCTTTAAGCCTCTTTGAGCGCCACTTTACCACTATGATACCATCCAGGGAGTCTTGGATGGGGGATACTCCGGGTAGTGGAGCTACCATAAATTTTTACACAGATGGATCGAGGCTGCATGAACAAGTGGGCTTTGGAGTCTATTCTGAAGAGCTTGGGTTGAGCCTGGCTCGTAGATTGCCAGATCATTGCAGTGTTTACCAGGCAGAGATGCTGGCAATAAAGGAAGTGGCTGACTGGTTGAGCTGCAATATCTTGTCTACAACCGCAGTCAACATCTATACTGACAGTCAAGCCGCGGTCAAGTCCCTGGATTCAATGTTTCTGAAAACAAGATCTGCCCTTATCTGCCGCACGTCTTTAAATGAGATGGCCAAGCAGTTTAACATACGACTCATATGGGTCCCAGGGCACAGAGACATTCCAGGGAATTGCAAAGCCGATGAGCTTGCAAGACTAGGAACTACCTCACAGGTTCCAACAGAATTGGAATGTGTTGGTATGACTCTAGAAACTTGCAAGCAAAACCTACGGCTTTGTTCTGCGACGGAGACTTATCAAAGATGGGCAAATGGATGGACGTGTGAGACAACACGACTGATTTGGCCTTCTCTTAATCAGGGGCGCACAAGTGAGCTGATATCGCTTCCAAGAGGAGAGATTTCGACGGTGGTTTCTATAATTACCGGACACTGTCTTATAGGGAAGCACGCAGAGCGGTTAAACGTGCCGTCGAATGACTTTTGCCGAAGTTGCACGGATGAAGAGGAGTTGGAAACTATCGAACACTTTATTTGCCATTGCCCGGCACTTTCTGGTCAGAGACTTGCTTCACTGGGATCTAGGGAGCTGTACGATCTTTCTGATTTGTCGGATGTCAAAATTCAACATCTAAGGAGTTTCATAAGAAGCTCAAACTGGTTTAACGACAGGGACTAGTAGGGAAACCTATTACGGTCCCGTGGTATCACAATGGACCTCAGAGTCTACGTGTGTTGACGTAAAACGTCAGCAGCCACTTACAACCTAACCTAAACCAAACCTAAGACCGGTAGGCTCTAGTCATTATCAATCCAATACAAAAAAAAGTAAGAAAGTTATAGCCGGTCAAGACCGACCATAGGATACCATACACCAGTGTCTTCCCAAAAAGGTTCCCAAGTCCAAACATGGACCGATTGGATCTGCCTTTTGTTAGATCTTTATTAAGTTAGAAAGCATACACAGATCAAATTTTAGTGGAATTGGTTTATTTTTTTGTCAATAGACCGATCTGTATATCGGCTGAAATTTTTATTTGGGGGACTAAGTCCAAAAATGGTCCAATTATAATCCGATTTTATTAGGTTACTAAAGTACACATTTAACACCTAAAAATAAATTTTTTATCAAATATTTCCATTTCAATGAATTTTGAGGGAATTATGTGTATATCGGGAGGGTGCTTTGTATGGGGACTACCAGAAGGCCTGATCCAATTCCTTTGAAATATGAAATGATGATTCGTGCATACAAAATTTGGTTACCTGCTAAATTTCAAAGCGATATCTATTATAATACTGTTATTAGAGTCATTGAAGCCGAATCCAAAGTGGGGGGGATAGGTCTTAACATGGACCAATTTTTTCCAAGAGATGCTTAAGTTTCAAATTTCAAGTCAATTGATTGAAAATTTCGACCTGTATCGTGCTTAAACCGATAGATGGACAGACGGACGGACGGACGACTCAAAAAGTAATTCTTGTCGATCGGTATACTTGAAGGTAGTTCTAGGACCAATATTTCGCGTAGCTACAAACATCAGCACAAAGTCAAAGTCACTGACTAGTTTTAAATCACATTACGGCACTGCATTACCGAACTTAAAACCGCATACAAATCCAGGCTTGCCAGATAAACGGATTTGTCCCTAAAATGGGGATTTGAACTTCGACTTAAGGGTATATGACACTACATTTTTTTGTATTAAATTGAAATTGACGGCATACTTATCACATTAGGGAACAGCATTACCGGGATCGGTAATACTGTGCTCTAATATGATTTACATTGCTGTCAATGTCAATATAACCGCGACAGCATTTCCCACAGACAGACAGACGGACAGACGGACATTGCTAGAATGACTTAAAATCGATCGGGCATCATGAATATATATACTTTATGGGGTCCCAGGGGGTCGATTCTGGTTCTGTGAAAAACGTATGAATGAAAAAATATGTCAGTTTACTTCACTGAAAACTAATAGGCAAAGTGACATTATTTTTTCAGTGATAAATTTATCACAGAAACAGAATTGGCGCTCAGATCGATATTTCGAAGAGTTACAAACGGAATGACAAACTTATATATACCCTCTATCACTAAGTGGAGGGTGTAAAAAATGTAGTGTCATATACCCTTTAGGAACAGATTTTAGTGGGGAGTGATTTTGGGATTTCACAAAATTTTAGGGTGATTGGAAAGTTATTTAAAAAAATTTATTTCTGTTTAATTATAAGTAATTAGAAGTAATACTTATAAGTAATTAGTAAAAAACCCTTTTCGAACACCATTCATTTGAAATACATAGTTTAATTTTTGGTTTTCCCCATACAGTTTTAAACTTTTTATCTGTCAAAATAAATACCGTTTAATTTTGACGTTTAAATTTTATTGGGAAACGCAATAATTAAACTAGTTATAAATGAATGCGAATATGGTATAACTTTAAAATAATTCATTTCCTAACCCGAGTAAAAATTTTTATATGATGCAATACATAATGATATATAACACAATATATATTTATACGCAATTTAATCCGAATAATGGTGGATGTTTTTGCATTAAAAAAGATCAACTTGTATAAAATATGATTCGATTTCATCCGAGTTTTGACCAGACATTGCCATATTTCATTGGATCCAATTAGATCTAATTGCATAAAAACATAAAAAATCTTGGTGTGTTTTGGTTTGGGTGAGTTACACCACAGGTCAACGATACATTCACCAAACATATAATTTTCTAAAACAAAAAAAATGTTTGGGTACGCTTCGAACCAGATAGGTGATATACATAACCCTAACAAGGAAATGTTTAGGAACATTTTAAAAGTTTCTTATACTTTGCTTAAAAAACTTAGAACATTTTTGGTTAATTGGAAACATTTAATTGGAAACATTTATATATGGAACAGAATAAGCTATATATAATTTTATATTAAATTATACAGAAAAACAAATTTTGTATTTGCCCTAATATTATTTCATATATTTATATCAACCGTATACCTTTTAATCCGAATCATGATTTAATTATATATTACAACATATGACTGCATTTAAAAAAATTAGAAAATACCTCACGGGATGTATAATCATATATGATTTATTATGTTTGTATCAAGTTATATATTGTTTTATATGTTTATTTTTACTCGGGTAAGTAACTTTGAAAATTTTTCAAAATTCATTAAATTGTTTCATTCCTTAAATCATGATTTTGTTTAAAATTTCGCATAAAAACCGAAATTTTTTTAAAAATATTTTGTGTCCTTCTGGACTTAGAAAACTGTGAAAAATTTTAAGAAAAATTCTTTATTCCAAAATGCAAAAAAAAAATGTGTCCGGCATTGAAAAAATTTAAAAAAAATTTTAGGACTTGTAAAAATTCGTTTAATTGGAAAATGTATGAACTAAATACTTATCACCTGTCATGTGAGTAGCATTATCAGACATTGCACTATAGGAAATTTTACCCTTTTTTTGGCCAAAATTATTTACAGCCAAACGGCTGGACCGATTTGACTGATTTTTTTTATTTGACTTTTGGAAGACTTTTTAGAGGGAGGGAGTGACTCTTAAAGGTTTTCATACACTCAAAAAAAAAAATTAGTAAAGTTACCTAAAAAATTACCTAATAATTAGTTCCAAACAGGGTTCCCGGGTTATAAGTTGCCGCATCTAAGATTTTTTAGATCCTTGATAGATTATATGGTTTTCTAAACTGTTTTTACAAAATTTTTTTTTTGAGTGTACACTAACTTTCGAAGATAACAGTAGAAATTTATTTTAACAATGTTAAGAAGTGTCAAACAAATCTACTTTTTAATAAGGATTTTATTCAAAAATTTTATTTTTAAGTTCCAAGTCGTCAACTACATTTCAAAATGCCACTACGGGCAGCCGTAGATGATGCAAGAGCTAGGGGCTCAACTTCCCTATTTAGATCTTTAGAGATTTCTGCTTTAACTCGTATTTTTGTTCTCGCAGATTTTGACAAAAAAGTTAATTGCGGTCGCCCAGGTTTCGATTTAGTGGAGGCAGGCTGCGTTTCAAGTTTTTTTTAGCCAAGTATTGCCTTTAAGCCAAACAGCATGCTGCCTTTCAAAAATTTTCAAACTCCTACAACTTTTAATCCTTTTCATATTTATATTTGAACAAAATATTCTTAATTCCTCCTTTATATATTGTTTAAAGTTTTCGAAACATTCACTCTCAGCAATGTATGAAAAGAAATGGTCAGAAATAGCGGCTCCTTATCCACCTCTGCTTTATTTCTCTCGCCATGTATTAAATAACTCTGAATTTGGCACTCAGTAGTCACCTGGAAAAATGGGTATAAAAAAAAAGTTTGCACATATCCGACCTTGAAATTTTTTAAATTCGGAAGGTAATTGATTGTCCTAGAGAACTTTTATAGTTTTATAGCTAACATATGCTATCATTTTTTTTAAAGTCAAAATAAAATTCCAATTCATACTTCAATAAGTTCATCTTAAGGTCACTTCAATTTTTCCAATAAAATCGATCTAATAGATGAGTTCACCAACATTTCACTATTTATCATTAAAGTACTCACCTTTGACATTATTTTCCATTTTTTAGTTTTTAAAAACTATAAATTCTTAATATAAAAACTTTTGTTAGAAGCTATCACAAAATTCGCTGCTCTCAATCGTTATTTTATAACTAAGTAAGAAATTGCAAGAAAAACTACTGATAAAGTGACAGTACATCAATTCTGTCGAAAAATTGAGAAAGAATTGTTTACTTTGTTAAGTTTTTTTTATATTAATGTGAAAAAAAATAATGTTTGCAAAAATTTTAATTTTGACTTTTGGCCAAAAAATGGGTAAAATTTCCTATAGTGCATTGCAGTGATATGTCCCGTTTTCACTAGTCACGGGATATGAGATTTCGGATCGACTAACCATATTTTTCTACGAAATAATATTTTTTTTTTCGTAAGGGGAATGAATTTTGAGTGTTTATAAAAAATCAAGATGTATATGGATTTCTATGTTTTTTGGACCGCCAAAGCCGAATATGACTACAAAAAATGTATAATACCCCTCCCTAACTCCCTAGTACCCCTTACTACGCCCTATAGGGTATTTAATTTTGAAATTTACTTTCATAATTTTGTTAGATTACATTCTAAGTTTTAATGAAAATTTCAAAATTAAATCCCCTATAGGGCGTAGTAAGGGGTGCTAGGGAGTGAGGGAGGGGTATTATACATTTTTTGTAGTCATATTCAGCTTTGGCGGTCCAAAAAACATAGAAACACTCAAAATTCATCCCCCTTCAGGAAGTTGTAAGGGCGTGCTACGGGTTGAGGGAAGGGTCATATAATTTTTTTGTTGTCATTTAAGGTTTCCGCTGCCAAAAAAACATAAAAGTACACATTAATTTTTAGTTTCTATGAGAATTAAAAGTCAATCCTCCGGGGGGTTACAGGGGGGGGGGGGCGGTAGGGTAAAAACTGGCAATTGAAATGATTTTTTATGGTCATATTCGGATTCAGCGACCCCAAAAACCTAAAATTAACTGGGTCTGGCCAATTTTTTTTTTTTTTTTGTGTGCCTGTGTAATTACCCAGGCAGAAAAATACGAACGGGAAAGCGCTGGCAAAGTACCTTTTATGGTCGCTTGTGTGCTGGGAAAGCATCACAGTTTAGTACTCCCCCAGCGTCCAAAATGATAACCACGGTAAACGGTATGCCGTTGCTATTTTAAAGCGCTTTGAAAGCGCTTTAAAAACAAAAAATATGGTACTATTATAGCAATTTTAGAACAAAAAATGGGACGTATCGAAATTTTATAAGTCCATAAGACACAACTTTTTTTGGTGTTTATTTGAATAAAGAAATTTATTAAATTACGATAAAAAATTTATTGACTAATTTATTAGGATAAAAAAATTTTGGACAAACTTTGAAATATTTTCTAAGTCCCGAAAAAAATTAGTTTGCAGTTTTCTTTGCGTTTTGGAATAAAAATTTAATTTAAAATGCTTCTAGGAAAATTTTTGGAAAAGTCCCGAAAAAAAGTGGTGTATTGAAACGAATCGGGTAGTGTTCCAAAGGGATAGGCCCAGTAACATTTCACATGTGATGTATCCGGAGTTTAAGACACTTCCCCACGAAAGAAACAGGTGTTTTTATATAAAGGTGTCAAGTTTGTAATATGTAGGTCATTGTGTCTAAGTGACATATCACGAGAACTATCAAGGACCGGCCACTTATCCTGCAGGGAAATAAAAAATATTCCAATTGTTACGAAAATTAATAAATTTTAATAAAAAATTTATACTTTGAACGGATTTAAATAGAAAAACATTGGCAAAGCGCTGGCAAAGCACTTTTTCGAATTCATACTACCTTTTACACAAAAAATAAAGTGCTTTGCCGAGACTTTTTTTTTGGAACGGTTGGCAGTTTCTGCCTGGGTAACTATGGAATTTTGATTCCTAGTGAAGAGCTGATTGTTGGCAAATTGATGAAAAATTTTGGAAGTGTACTTTCAGTTGGCAACTAGCGGTAAAATTTTGAAAAATTAAGTTTTTAGACCAAAATTCATGTCCGAATTTTTTTACCGAATCTGGCTCAAATATTAGAACATTTAGCGTACTTTATGTGAACATTCTTAAAAAAATTCCGAGACCACGAATGTAATCCACTGATGTTTATTTTTAAATTTAATTTCCTTTTAAATAAAGTTTTTGCAATAGTCTTTTTGAAATTGTGGAGGGTATCACTACATTCGGCACGGCCGAATTTAACTTTTTTACTTGTTAAATATATTTTTCGATTCAAAGAGTACGCAAAATTTTCTAATTTATAACTAATAAAATAATGCTTGAATTTTGGTCGAAAATCGTAACTTTTTCCAACTTTGATTGTTGGAAGTTTTTAAAATATATTTTTCGTTTCAAAGAGTACGCTAAATTTTCTAATTTATAAATGATAAAATTATGCTTGAATTTTGGTCGAAAATCGTAACTTTTTCCAACATTGATTGCTGGTTGCCAACAGTTTTGCATAAATTTTACCACAATCACCTCTTTAAATTCGAATGTTTTTTATTTACGGGACCAATATCAACTCTTTTTGCTAAAAAATTATTAGATCAAAATTTCCCTAGTAAAACAATTATATAAATTAGACTAAATAGATCTCATTTGATCCATGAAATGGTTGTATCCAAGAATCTTAATTGTTTTGCTTTAGAAAAAAAATTAAAAATTGATACAATTTAATCTGGGATTTGGTCAAATCTTCCCGACTAAAAAAAAGTCATACAGCGCCATATATTATTTGATCCCAAAAAAATATATGATTATATCAAGGACCCAAAATAACTATTATCGACATTTTGGATTTCCAAAAAATTGCCCATTTTTAATAGTTATTTATAAAAATTGAAAATAATTATTATCAACAAAATAACTATTAAATAACTATTATTTTATAATAGTTATTTTTTATCCTTTGTTGGTGCAAATGAAATGATATCCTTTTTTGGAAGGATACTTTTTGAAACTAAATAATTCGTTAAAAATCTTAGGTTAGGTTGTAAGTGGCTGCTGACGTTTTACGTCAACACACGTAGACTCTGAGGTCCATTGTGATACCACGGGTTAAAAATCTTACTTTTTTGCAAAAATTAAAGTGACCACGGTGTAATTTATAAAAATTACTTAAGCCCATAACTATTATTTTACAATAACAAAAATATTAATTAAGATTTAATAGTTATTCGTAAGAAATAAAATAAAAATTGACCTATAATAGTTATGACATAAGTAATTCACCATAAAACTTATAATAGTTATGTCCTTGGATTATATCTTATTAGATCAAATTTTATATAATTAGATCACAAAAACGGAACGGTAAATATTATCTAATTTCCCGAGTAAAAAAAAGTTATATGACGCAATATTTAATTTTATATGAACAGATATGCTTTTATGTAAATCCATATTAATTTTGATCCGAAAATTGGCGGATCGAATATTATACGATTATATCAAATTCTATTATTTCTGATAAAATAATATCAAATTTGATTAAGTTTGATCCCAAAAATGGGTCTATCTAATTGTATTAAATCATATCTTATCTGTTAAAATTAGATAAATTTTTATATAATTAGATGAAATCTGGTCAAATTTTTTGGAATTTTAAACGTGAAATTAGAAATTATTTTATCAGATTGGATACATTATCAATTCAAAGAGTTTTTATTTTTTTTTTTTTTAAATCAATTTTTAATTTTTTTTTTTTTTTAAATCAGTTATAAGTGATTTAAAATTCTAAAAAATGTTTGTGGCTTAGAAAATTTAAAAACATTTTTTCGGAACTTAAAAATTTTTCCAAAAAAACAAAATTTTTCCTTAAAACATTTTCAATGATTTTTTTACTCCAAAAAAAAAAATTCCAAAAAAATTTTGTGTCCGGAACTTTGGAAAATTTTCATAAAATTTTTTAGGACTTGAAATTTTTTTAATTGTCCGGGACTTAGAAAATTTTGAAAAATTTTTTCGGGATATAATTATAAATAAAATCATATATCTTATTATCTGTCATATCTAAAAATTTCCGACCTTATATCAAAGGGTATGCAGCAGCTAAAAGTTATAAAGTTGTTCACTTGGCTTTTTTGTGGGCTCAAAAATTGGACCAACATTTTCTATTTGTATACAAAAATTTCACTAATACTATCACATATTTAAATTGGAATAATAAGAAAATCTAATATGAATCACTAATACTGTCGCATTTTAGAACATTTTGTGACAAAAAATGTTGGTCCGAGATTTGAGATTTCTCAAAAATTGAAAAAGTCTCCACTGCCACCTCTTTCTTTATACTCTTTGCCTTATATGTCATATCTAATTTCATATAGATCGGTATATAAATAGATAGGAATATGTATGTTATCATATTAAAAAATAAGGAAAAATACAATGCTATATATAAACTTAAAAATTTGTAATTTTTTTTCTAAAATCATTTATAAGTGATTTAAAATTCTAAAAAATGTTTGTGGCTTAGAAAATTTAAAAACATTTTTTTGGAACTTAAAAATTTAAAAAAAAAAAAAAAAAATTTCATAAAATCATTTTCAATAATTTTTTTACTCCAAAAAAAAATTGACAAAAAAATTTTGTGTCCGGAACTTTGGAAAATTTTCATAAAATTTTGTAGGACTTGAAATTTTTTTATTTTTTTTTAATTGTCCGGGACTTCCCAATAAACACAAGAACGATATAATAGCGTAAACGTTATTACCTATGTGATAGTTTAAAAGATTACTTACAAAATAAATTCCAAAAAAAATTGAATATTTAAATTTGAAATAAACTTCAAAAATTTTCACAAATAATTTTTTTGTTTGTTTAAAAAATATTATAAAATTGTTAATTTATAAAAAATAAAAAGATTGCCTTAAAATTAGTGCAGCTGTTTATTTAATCTACTACTAAAGAACAAATGGACCATAAACTGTAAGTACTAATTTTGATACATTTTCCAATCAAATACTGGAAATATGCAAACTAAATTCAAAATTTCGTTTTAGAAAAATAATGTATGCAGTGTCGGCGCTTCAAACCATAAGGAGTGTGTCTTTTAATGCTGGAGAGCCCTTATGATGAATACATCAGCAAAATGTTGGAATGTGATGAAAGTCCAAAATGCTGTTCACAATTTATCCTGCACTTCAGCTATAAAAATATGTTTTTTTTTAACCCCGATTTAATTAAAATTCTTATACAAATCTTATAAAATTGGACTGTAAAAGTCTTTTCGCATTTTACGTTTAAAACGCGGTGATATAAATAATCTTTGTAATTATCATAATATTTTATATATTTTTTAATAAAACTACGTTCGTTTAAGCAAAAAAAGTAAATACCCTAGTAAAAATGTGCCCAATTTTCGGATGAAACTATATCTAAATTTAAAAAGTTTTATGCAGTTATGTATAAAAGTATATTATCCGATGTAATTATGTCCGAAAATTAGACACATTTTTATTAGGACACTTTATTTATTTTTATGATTTTCTTATAATTTCAGTTTTTTATAATTTCAATGAAAAAAAAAAAATATTGCGAATTTGATCGCTAATGATATCACTAACATTATCGCCAATGATATCATAATCGCCTGGAATAACGATATATTTTCGATACTAAACTGGACTAAGGCGATTTAACTATCGTCCTACCGATAGCGAAAACGGTATCACTTTTTTATTGGAAAACGATATCATAAGGAAAGGTACACTTTTGAACGAAAACACTATCGTTTTCGTATCACTTATAATAATCACTTATGATAATGAATATCACCAAGGTGATATTGCTTCGATATCATAACGGTATCGTTTGGTTTATTGGGTTGGAAAATTTTGAAAAATTGTTTCGGGATATAATTATAAATAAAATCATATATCTTTTTATCTGTCATATCTAAAAATTCCCAACCTTATATGTCATATCTAATTTCATATAGATCGGTATATAAATAAATAGGAATATGTATGTTATCATATTAAAAAATAAGGAAAAATACAATGCTATATATAAACTTATATGTCCATATCAAAGTTCATGCATAACCATATATAAATATAAATAATTATATAATAGCATATATGATTATATCTGTTCTTTTTTACTCGGGTTGATATCATAAAAATCGATCTAATAAGATCTAATAATATAAAATTATATCTTATTATATCTAATATTATCGTTAATATCAAATGAGATGAAATTTTCGTTCCATTTTGGGATCTAACTGTATATAATTATATCAAATTTGATCTAATAAGATATAATCATACATTTTTGGATCGCCCAAGTAAAAAAGTTTTGATAAAGTCATATATAATTTTATAAACACCATATATAATTACCCGAGTAAAAAAAAGTTATATGACGCAATATTTAATTATATATGAACAGATATGCTTTTATGTAAATCCATATTAATTTTGATCCGAAAATTGGCGGATAGAATATTATACGATTATATCAAATTCTATTATTTTTGATAAAATAATATCAAATTTGATCAAGTTTGATCCCAAAAATGGGTCTATCTAATTGTATTAAATCATATCTTATCTGTTAAAACTAGATACATTTTTATATAATTAGATGAAATCTGGTAAAATTTTTTGGAATTTTAAACGTGAAATTAGAAATTATTTTATCAGATTGGATACACTATCAATTAGAAGAGTTTTTATTGCATTCTTCGGAATTTTTTTATTAAAAATTTGTCAATTTTGTTTTCTAAATCATTTTTACGGGATTTAAAAATTCAAAAAAATGTTTGTGTCTTAGAAAATTTAAAACCATTTTTTCGGAACTTAAAAATTTTTCAAAAACATAAAATTTCTCCTAAAAACATTTTCAATGATTTTTTTACTCCAAAAATAATTGCCAAAAAAATTTTGTGTCCGGGACTTTGGTAAATTTTCATAAAATTTTTTAGGATTTGAAAATTTTTAATTGTGCGGGACTTGGAAAATTTCGAAAATTTTTTTCGGGATATAATTATAAATAAAATCATATATATTTTTATCTGCCATATCTAAAAATTCCCGACCTTATATGTCATATCTAATTTCATATAGATCGGTATATAAGTAGATATGAATATGTATGTTATCATATTAAAAAATAAGGAAAAATACAATGCTATATATAAACTTATATGTCCATATCAAAGTTCATGCATAACCATATATAAATTTAAATAATTATATATTAGCATATATGATTATATCATATCTTTTTTACTCGGGTATATGGAATTTGATGCGAAAAGTGAGTCGATAAAACCATATAAAATTCTATCAATGTTGATTAAATTTTAATAAAATTTGATATAATTTTATGCGAAAATTGGCCCAATATATTTGATATAAAAACAACAAAATTGTTTAATCATATATAATTTTATAAAATTATATCAAATTATATAAAAATTTATATAATTATATAGAATTACATAAAATTATATAAATTTATATATATTTTGATATAATTATATATAACTTGATATAATTTTATGTAATTTTATATATTTTTATATAATTTGATATAATTTTATGTTATTTTATATAATTATATATAATAATATCTATTCGCTAATTTTTCTAAATTTATATAAAAAATAGTCGGCCAATTTTCGCATAAAATTATATAAAATTTTATTAAAATTTAATCAACATTGATAGAATTTTATATGGTTTTATCGACTCATTTTTCGCATCAAATTCTATATAATAATATATGATGTTTATAAAATTATATATGACTATATCGAAACTTTTTTACTCGGGTCCTTAATTTTTGGTATCCCGAGTAAAAAAGTTTTGATATAATCATATAGTTTTTTATATAATTGTATTTAAATAGATCCATCATTTGATCCCAAAAATGGAGGATCTAAAAATATATGATTTATTCTTATTAGATCAAATTTGATATAATTAGAAATAATTAGATCCCAAAAATGGAACGGTAAATTTCATCTGATTTGATATTAAAGATCATATTAGATCTAATAAGATATAATTATATATTATGAGATCTTATTAGATGTAATTTTTTATAATATCAAATGAGATAATATTTACCGTTCCATTTTTGGGATCTAATTATATCTTATTATCTAAATTTTGATCTAATAAGATATAATCATATATTTTTGGATCCTCCATTTTTGGGATCAAATGTTATATGGCACCGCATTATTTTTTTTTAGTCGGGATCAAATGATGGAGCCATTTTCCCGACTAAAAAAGATCTGATATAATCATATATGCTATTATATAATTATTTATGCTATCCCGAGTAAAAAAGATATGATATAATCATGTATCCCGAGTAAAAAAGATCTGATATAATCATGTATGCTATTATATAATTATTTATATTTATATATGGTTATGCATGAACTTTGATATGGACATACAAATTTATATGGGGCATTCCATGCCAAATCACTCACTTTTAGACCCGACCCCTTTCGATTTATTTTATTTTTGGATATGTTTTAGTATTTATTAAATGCAACTCGGAGACCAATTTTCAGCCTTTTATTTTAAGATGGTGTTGAGTAATCAATTTTTCAAAATGGCGATTTTCTCAAAAAAATTAAAAAATTGAAATTTTTAATTAATTTTGACCACTAAAAAATATAGATATTTTAAAAAAAGTTGGACAACTTTTTGTTGGTATTTAAATGTAGTTTTAGAAAAAAAATATGAAAAAATTATTCGAAGTAATTATCACTTTTTTTTTGACGTTTAAAAATTAAAATCGATTTTTTGAAAAAGTCCGAAACCTTCGATTTTTTTGTAAAAAACTATAAAAATTCTACTCTTAATTACGCAACTTTTAAGCCATAATTCGAGATGTGATCACAATTCTTTCTATTTTTTTTTTAATTTTTAAAATTGCACCTTTAATTTTTTGGCTCTGATTTATTTTATATGGTGTTCCAAAAAAAATAAATTGGTAGATATTGTCCCTAACTTACCCTAGATATATTCATTTCGAGGTAAAAATACGTCTTACAAAAATTTAGGACGATCGGAAATGGGTAAGGCGTTTTGCATGGTCCTTGAAGTTTAAAAAACGGATTACAAGGAAAAATATGATTTTTTTTCTGTTTTCGAAATTTTTTTGGTATTTTAAGTTAAGTTTTAATTCAAGTGATTACAGAATTATGATGTGCAGCAAAATTCCTTTCTAATAAGGTACTAAAAACTAAAATCGGTTGAAAATCAGCCAAGTTATAACAACTTCCCCAGGCATCTAACGTATGGCAGACCACTTGATTAAGCAATACAATCCGATTTTTGTAATTCATTGAAATTTTCTATTGTAATAACATTTTTTTATACTTCAAGTTCAAATGTATTTAGATAACAAGTATTTTTCATATTGTGTTTTTCTAACATGTTTTAAATTAATGCTAAAAATGCCTGCATTTTCAACACCCTTTTGAAATCTCGATTTAAAAAAAAAAATTTTTTTTTTGTTTTAAAATTTGGAAAAATTATAAAAATATTACACTAAAACATTAATAATGAAAAAATGTTATTACAGTAGAAAATTTCAGTAAATTTAAAAAAGGGACTCGTATTCTTTAATCAAGTGGTATGACACACGCTAGATGCCTGGGGAAGTTGTAATAACTTGGCTGATATTCAACCGATTTTAGTTTTTAGAACCTTATTAGAAAGGCATTTTACTCCTCATCATAATTCTGTAATCACTTGAATTTAAACTTAACTTAAAATACCAAAAAAAATTCGAAAACAGAAAAAAAATCATATTTTTCCTTGTAATCCGTTTTTTAAACTTCAAGGACCATGCAAAACGCCTTACCCATTTCCGATCGTCCTAAATTTTTGTGAGACGTATTTTTACCTCGAAATGAATATATCTAGGGTAAGTTAGGGTCAATATCTACCAATTTATTTTTTTTGGAACACCATATAAAATAAATCAGAGCCAAAAAATTAAAGGTGCAATTTTAAAAATTAAAAAAAAAATAGAAGGAATTGTGATCACATCTCGAATTATGGCTTAAAAGTTGCGTAATTAAGAGTAGAATTTTTATAGTTTTTTACAAAAAAATCGAAGGTTTCGGACTTTTTCAAAAAGTCGATTTTAATTTTTAAACGTCAAAAAAAAAGTGATAATTACTTCGAATAATTTTTTCATATTTTTTTTCTAAAACTACACTTAAATACCAACAAAACGTTGTCCAACTTTTTTTAAAATATCTATATTTTTTAGTGGTCAAAATTAATTAAAAATTTCAATTTTTTAATTTTTTTGAGAAAATCGCCATTTTGAAAAATTGATTACTCAACACCGTCTTGAAATAAAAGGCTGAAAATTGGTCTCCGAGTTGCATTTAATAATTACTAAAACAAATCCAAAAATAAAATAAATCGAAAGGGGTCGGGTCTAAAAGTGAGTGATTTGGCATGGAATGCCCCATATATAGCATTGTATTTTTCCTTGTTTTTTAATATTATAGCTAGAGTTTTTCACGGGAATTCCCGGGACGGGATTTCCCGGGAATTCCCGTAAATTTTCGATCCCGAAATCCCGGGAAATAGAGCGGGAATTCCCGGGAATTTTTGTTTCTTTGAAATTGTTGATTTTTCGACTTCAATTTATTGTTTTGTATGAGGTTTTTTAGAGATTTTATTAAAATGCTTGATAATTGATGTCAGAATCGTACGCAGGGACCAGGAGGGTCCAAAAAGTGTTCCAAGAGAGACCTTCCAACTAAAACATGTCATAAAATCTGAGACTTACAAAATGAAAAAAGCCTAAATCTTCGATAGGATATAATTATCAGAGCCTAATACTTTTTCCAGAAGCTGAAAAATGTTCTTTCTGAGACCTGCATTAGAAAAATTTGCAGTATGATTATTTGTTGCTATATAAAATATTTATGTCTCTGGATATAATTCTTTTTAAATCGAATGATATAAATTCTGTGTAAAGAATGACTCGGAAAAAAACGGGTTTTTCATTTAGAAACCGGAATTTTGAAATTTTAAAAAATTTTTGAAATAATTTTTTGGGGTAAATTTTCTTATATATTCATTTCTCTGAAACAGTTACATTCAATTTCAGAGACATAATTGATAAATTCCTCTGAATCAGTTTGATTGTGTTTTAAAAGCAAATCGTTGAGAACTAATTGTCAAAATTAACTGAGATGAATTAGAATAAATGATGAATTTTTATTATTAAAACAGATAAAGCGATGTGAAATAAAATATTCCCTTAAAAAACTTTTAAAAGAAAGATATTTGGGCCGTTTTTTTTTATAAAAACTGGGTAAAAAAATTTGTTCCTTTTTTCTCGAAACTAATTTTTTTTTGTTTTAAAGGTACTAAATAATATTTTTATGGTGTTAATAAACATTATAAATAGTGTATTTTGTATCAAAGGTTTTAAATATATATTTTTGGACAAAAAATTTCGGTTTTTAGTTTCTGCGGGAATTCCCGGGATCCCGGGAAATTTAGAAATGAATCCCGCTTTCCCGGGAAATGAAAAAGTCCGGGAAAAGAAAAACTCTAATTATAGCATACATATTCATATCTATTTATATACCGATCTATATGAAATTAGATATGACATATAAGGTCGGGAATTTTTAGATATGGCAGATAAAAAGATATATGATTTTATTTATAATTATATCCCGAAAAAAATTTTCAAACATTTCTAAGTCCCGGACAATTAAAAAAAAAATTAAAAAAATTTCAAGTCCTAAAAAATTTTATGAAAATTTTCCAAAGTCCCGGACACAAAATTTTTTTGGCAATTTTTTTTTGGAGTAAAAAAATTAGTGAAAATGTTTTTAGGAGAAATTTAATTTTTTTGAAAAATTTTTGAGTTCCGAAAAAATGTTTTTAAATTTTCTAAGACACAAACATTTTTTGACAAATTTTTAATAATTTGCTAAGTCCCGAAAAAATTCCGAAGAATGCAATAAAAACTCTTCTAATTGATAATGTTTCCAATCTGATAAAATAATTTCTAATTTCACGTTTAAAATTCCAAAAAAATTTTACCAGATTTCATCTAATTATATAAAAATTTATCTAATTTTAACAGATAAGATATGATTTAATACAATTAGATAGACCCATTTTTGGGATCAAACTTAATCAAATTTGATATTATTTTATCAAAAATAATAGAATTTGATATAATCGTATAATATTCGATCCGCCAATTTTCGGATCAAAATTAATATGGATTTACATAAAAGCATATCTGTTCATATATAATTAAATATTGCGTCATATAACTTTTTTTACTCTGGAGTTCTTTAAAAAGTCTTTGGAAACAAATTTAAATTTTAATTTACTGGTCTAATCTAACTAAACTGCTACTTTAAATTTTTTTAAATTTTTCTGAAACCAGAAAAAAATATACTTTGTTAGATATTTAAATTTTGTGTCGCGAATTAGCTATGTGGACAAATTTGGGGATTTGAATTTTAATTTGTGGATTTTTGGGGATTTTCATTATAAGATTGGGGATATGATGTAAAAAAAACATCTTCAATTCCGCATAAAAATAAACCGCATTTTAACAAACCTACGTGTACTGACTTTTCCATCTCTGTTATAGTTTTCTTTAAAACGGTTTCACAGGGTGTCTTGTAAAAGTATAAAACATTGGACTATCCCTTGGTTGTGGTATTTGCTTGTAGACCTTATGGTAAAACAGTTCATTATAATGCAGTACCAGTTAAGGTAACATAGTGTAACTGTTATAACACATTGGCAGACTCAGTCTCAGTGTTGCCAGAAACTTTTTATTTCATATCCACAAACTTAAAATGAAAATCCCCAATAAAAAATTAAAATCCCCACAAAAAATTTCAATATCTAAAAAAGCATGTTGTTATCTGGGTTCAAAAAATGTTAACAAATTTCTAAAAATGCAATTGGAAGTAGTTTAGTTAGTTAGATAAGTTAATTAAAATCTAAATTTGTTTCCAAAGGCTTTTTAAAAACAATTTTTCTCCGAAACATCAATCTGTAATTCATTAAAGCGTCTTATTTAATTATATCCCAACAAATATTTTATGCTAAAGAATTACAAAATTTTGCTTACTTTTTTAAACAAAAAATATATTAAAAAAATTTCAAAATCTCGATTTTGTTCCAAATATACTGATTTTTGAATATGTGACGGCTCGTACAACCTGACACTATCTCCAAATGGAACGTACTACCTTATGGTCCGGCCGTGCTCAGGGAAAATGGGGAGGATCTTGTCCCTTGAAGATAAGTTGCGAGTCGCTACAATAAAATTTAAAAGGTAGCTTTAAATTACACTCCTAATGTCAACCAAAACACCAAACCCTAAATAGAGAGAAGAAAGAAGAAATATAAACCTGGTAGGTGACGTTGAATGTCGAAAAGAATAAGATGGAAGTCTTCTTTTCGATGTCTACCCCTCCCAACCTTGCTATCATTCTTAAATTATTTGATAGCCCGCATTTAATCTAACTGTCTATCCTAAAACTTTCGTGGAATTACGAGAAAAGAGATTTAATTAACCATTATAAAAACATACATATTTATTCAATAAAAAAAAATAACCGATTTACAAAATTATAAATAAAATGAAGTAACAAAACAAAAAAACAATATTACTATTAACATTATTTGAGTGTATAAGGTTGGATGTTTGAAGTTCGAATCTAAATGTTCGATTCAACTTTAGACAAGTTTGTCCATTAAAATGTTTGAGGATTCATTAGAAAAAAAATTTAATATTTAAAAGACATTTAAGAACGTATCAAAGAAAATTATTTAATCGCGGTATAAAATGAATTTAAAATTGAAACTGATTATTATTTAATCTTATAACTGTATTTATATTTTAAATGTATTTTGTGTATAAATGAATATAAACCAAAATTGACAATAACTCACCAAATTCTTTTCCAGCGATGACAGAAGGCCTTTTGTCTGCTACTTGTAGAATCTTATCGCGAATTAAATTCAAATCTGTGGGCTTATTTAAGTTTGAAAGTTTGCTTTTAGTGTGAACGTGTATGATGTTATATGTATGAAAGTGTTTGTATGAACGTACAATGAATGAAGTGGAATGAATGTGGTAAAACTAAAATCTTTTAAAACGTGAACAATACTTATACCCTAATCAAAAAAAATAAAAATGTAATTTTAATTGGTAAATAAACTCAACATCAAAAAAAAATAATTAAAAAAATTATAAAAAAAAAAAATATATGTATCTGTCAAATCTTCGTTGACGACGATGACGTTTAAAACTATAAAACTTTTGTCAGGCGTATGACCAGTTTTATCATTGACTGTAACCGTGAATATGTGTGACTGTCTGGTTTGAAATTCGCAAATTTAAATCTTGGAGCTTGATCTCAGATTCGAAGACTATGATTATTCACTCTTCACAAAAAAATTATTTGTCAACTAGTTGCTAGGCTGCCCACCAGAATAAGTGAATCCGCTTGACGGTAATTAGGTCGCCAAACCGACGTATTCTATTGCAGTTCAACCCCTCGCTTGGGATGATAAATATTCGTATGAATGGCCTTTAACTCAAATACAATATCGTGGCCCAATATGATTCACACTAACCACGGGTTGAAGCTATCGCCACTGAAATTTATAAATTCAATTTAGTCCCATTCGCCGCCGAAATATTCTATTTATTCTCACCTCAATTTAAATTGACCGTTATATGCCCCCCCTCACGAGACTGGAATTTTACCAGCTAGTTTTTTACTTTAATTAGCGCTTAGGAGATTTGCAACAAAAATCAGGATTCAGTTTATTTTCCTCTATTAACTTCCTCTTTTAAAAAATTTTATGTTGTTACATCAAAATTCAAAATTAAAATAAAATTTTCATTGAAAATTTTTGAAATTTAATTCCCAGAAATTATTTTTATTTGACAAAAATTTTAAAATTTTACTTGTTCCTACAGTAAACCCTCCTTAAATTTTACTCAATATAATTTCCAACCCAAAACCTTGTGAGGTACCCTCACAAATATTAAAATTAATTTTTTACCAAATTCGTCTCCATAATCTGAAAATGTTGAGTGCGTTATATAAAAATTATTAAAAAATTGATTCGCAACTTTCATCCAAAAATGCTGATCAGCATCTGTGGACCGAAATAGCGTATTGGAAGACTAAAAATGTTTTTCCATTATCTACACAAGATATGCTTCGACCCATGAAAATGTTACCAAAAATATTTTTTATACCCTCCAACTACAGTATGGGGGTATACTCACTTTGTCATTCCGTGTGTAACGCATCGAAATATCGGTCTAGGACCCCATAAAGTATATATATTATTGATCAGTGATCGATTCTAAGACATTTTAGCGTTGTCCGTCCGTCCGTCCGTCTGTCCGTCCGTCCGTCTGTGGAAGACACGATACAGTCCAAAATAAAAGTGATAGACTCCTGAAATTTGGCACATATATGTCTTATGTTCATAGGCTGGTTAAGTTCGGAGATGGGCAAAATCGGACCAGGGGGGAAAAAGTTCCCCCTTGACGAAGTAAACCAACCCATGAAAAAAGGTAACTTTTTATAGGTTTTTTTGTATTTTTGTTAAACAAATGAAACATTTTTATGCTTGAAAAAGTTCAAAGTCTTGGACTTGGACCCAGGGAATTTGAAAATTACTTTTTTTTGGTCCGCCCCCTTTTGTGGGCGTGGATATTATCAAATAATTTATATAATGATGAAATTGTATATCTTTTGTACAAAAAGCATAGTAATTAAATTTGTAAAAATTTTTGACCAGAGAGAAGGTGTCCCAAAGGACCCCCGACAAGCCCCCCCCCCCCCCCAAAAAAAAACGCCCCTGCAATTTTTTTTTTTTTTTTAAACGTTGGAGGGTATACAAGATTCGGCACAGCCGAATTTAACACTCTCACTTGTTCTAATTGCTTTTGTTACCACGAGAGGGCGCTAAAGTCAGAGAATTTTATGCAAAAATTACATGACGTTAAAATTGGTTTTAGTTGCTTCACAAAAATAATTCTCAAAAATCCATTTTTAAAAACACTGGTTCGAAATTTTGTTTTCAAGTACTTTGATATATTTGTAGTTTAAAAAAATATAAAACTTAGTATATATTTACGGCACTATGAAATAACCCCCAAACAGAAAAATGAAAAAAATCCCCAAAAAAAATGCTAAAATTTTATTTGGGGTTTTTTTTAATTATTTTGGGGGTTGTTTCATTAATGTATTTGGGGTTTTGTTCATTATGAAATAAGCCCCAAATGGAAAAAGTAATAAAAAAAATTATTTGGGGATATTTTCATTTGTTTGTATTTTGGGGGTAATTTCATTTTTTGGGGAGTTATTGCATTGCCGAAAAAAATGATCTTTGTTTTAAGATTAAACGGAGTTAAAAACTACAAATTCTGTTTTTTTATAAAGTTTATTTTTGAGTTTAACTCACAAACCTTAGTCAGTTAAACTAAGGTACAGAAACGTAAACATAAAACCGGCGATTTTCAAATATACTCGTTAGTGTTGTCAGGTTTTGGTACTTTATTGGAAAAAATGAGCAATGATGGCGGCTTTTCTAATTGATAATGCAATATTCAGTATGACAGTACCAAAAGTATTGAGTAGTATCGAGTAGTCAGTTGAAAAAGTATCGAGTAGTATTGAGTAGTCAAAAGTAACCACAATTGTATAACAAGTAAAAAATTTAATGTTTACATTTTTTTTCCACATGTATGTGTTAGAGAAAAAATAATATTTTAATCACAACAAAAGCCTTGGCTTTGGCGTGTTTTCCCATAGTCTGGGAACAAACGTTAAAGACAAATTCTTTGTTGTAATTTAACTTTAAAGACTAATGAAATTTATTACTTGACCATAAAAAACAAAAGTTTTTTTATATTTATAATAAAAAAATGTACATAATGAGAATTCTGTGTGTATTCACATGCTATTCTATAAATAAGCCAATAAAAAATATGAGATTAACTAATTTTTAGGAAAAATGTCCTCATAAGAAGTGGCTTTTTAACTAATAAATGGGAAATTTTTTCTCACTCTCTAGTTCAAATTGGTCCTTATCTTTAAGAAAAATATGGACCAAAAAGTAGGAAAACATGGCAATGGAGCTAAATCATTATCATTTTTCCTTGGATTTAGTTAATTTTTCCATTTTTAAGTTAGTTTTTTTTCTGAGTGTAGTCATCGCCTATTTTTTTTTTTTTTTAACTAATATCTCAAGCAGCGCTGCAAACTTTGACGATTTATCATCATTTTGACGATTTTTGAAGTCAAATTTGCTAAAATGACGACTGACGATATTTCGTTTTCGCCAGAAACCGATTTTTTTAATGAGGGAAATATGGTTACCTTTTGTTAAAAAATTCAATTTTTGTAATCAAATATTTTGTTTTTTGTTAAAAGAAAAGAGAAATACACATATTTTTTTTTTCTTTTTAAATATAGTAACCTTTAAGGAAAATGCTAAATAATTTCCTGCAAAGACAGGAAACAATTTCCTGCAAAATTCACCAGAAAAAACATTTAAAAACCTGTTTTTCGTCATATGTCAGGAAAAAGAAACGCAAAATAAAAAAGAACCAAAACTAAAATCATGGGCGGTGAAGCATTTGGCGCCAATAGACAGATTTAAGTGAATATGTGAACGAATTTTAATATGGGAACTATGCCCAAAAATTCAATTTCAATAGTCTTCGTTCTTGTGCCTTAAGCTTTTTTTAAGTTTTAAATTTGAGGTCAATTGATTTATAATTACGTCTTAAAGATAGGTCTGGGACCAATATTTTGCATAGTAACAAACCTCAACAGAAACTCATTTCACGCTGTATCACGAAGTGGTCTAGGGTTTTACCATTTTTAAGTATTAATAAGCGTATTTTTGTCATGACGATTTTTTGACAACTATTTTTTTTTAACTTGACGATTTTTTTTTTTTAAATTGACGATTTCTCCAAAAAAAAGTTGGCAGCACTGACTTCAAGACTTAATAGAAATAATTACAAAATTTATCATCTTTATTTGAAAAAAATGAAATAAATCTCTAAAAAAAATAATTAGGGGTTTAATTCATTTGTATTTTTGGGGACCTATTTCGTAATAAAATTATTCCCCAAATAAAAAATGAATTAAGCCCCCCGAAATAAATCCCAAATTATCGTTGTTGTTTTTTTCTGTACAAATTTTTGGGGACTTATTTCATTTTCGTTTTGTAGACTTATTTCATGGTGCCAAGATTTTTCTAAAGTAATTAAACAAAATTTAATTTAAAAAAAAAAATTTAAATCCCCAATAATGTTCTAAAATTAGTGTAAAATCAACAAAATTATGTGAAATCCCCAAATCCCTCCCCACTAAAATCCGTTTACATGACGAAGGTTAAATCCCCATTTTGGGGACAAATCCCCTTATCTGGCAAGCCTGCTAACAACTTTCCCAAGTATAACAATTAAAAATACACAAACAAAATTGAAGCATACTTTTAGGATTATCGCAAAATCATTTTATTTAACCCTTAGCTATACAAGTCTGAGTGTTGACTTTATTTGTATACAATCCATCCACAGAGTAGTTGTACATGGGACGCCCCCTCAGTTTATTAAGTTTCATATAAAAGTAATCCCAAATTTTTTTTTAAATTTTCAAAAATGATTTTAAGGTCGTCCCGGACTTTTGAAGTTCGGGGCCTGGAGCAATATAGACGTTTAAAAGCTAATTTTGTGTATAAAAATTTAACTAAGTCATTATGAAACCGGTTTTCTTTAACATTTGACCCTAAGTATTTAATTCAAAATTTTAATTTTTTTTTGACATAGTTAGCCCTTTACTACACAAGGTCAAAAAATGCCCAGAGCCATAATTTCATGGTTTTTAAAATTTTATTCACTTAAATTTAAAAATGTCCAATTTTTTTTTTCTAAATTTTGATGAAAATAAATGGGACTTTCTAAATGTTCATTTTTTGGAATTTTTCGCTCTTTCAATTCAGCATATGCAGGGATTTAGTTTTAGCGATTTTCAAGAAAATGCGTTTTTTAACCATTATTTTTGTTGGAAAAATTAACTACAGTTCAATTCGTTGATTCGAACTTTATTATATACTTTTTAAATCTTACCAGTTCACGAGATTTTTAACCCATGTTGACCGAGGGCCAAAAGCGACCTTATTTCCAAAAAATATTGAAATTAATTACTACAATTTTTTATTTAATCGTAAAGGATTATCGAATTAATTTACTCAGAAACCCATTAACCCCTGTTGACCAAGGACTTGAAAAAACATTTTTTTTACCCAGCCAAATTGCAATAGGCGTTTTTTGTTGGCATAATTATCAGTGTTTCACAATACAAAATTCACATTAGTGTTAACGCTCAAAATTCTAGAAGTTAAAAATTAACTTGCATACATTGTGAATGATTCTCTTATTGTTAATGGCTCTCTTTCCGGGAAACGGAAAATAAAAAAGCTATTTCCCGGGAATCACAAAAAAAAATAACATTAAAAAGTAAATTAAAAGTAAGAGAAGTAAGATAGAAAAATTAACAAATTTTAATTTTAAAATTGAAAAGTCCGGGAATTCCCAAACACTACACTCAAAAAAAACCTTGTAAAGTTACCAAGAAATCTCGTGATTTTACGAGGCTATTCTTGTAAAATAGGAGGTAGGTAAAATTCTCGTAAAATAACGAGGATTTCCTCGAAATTTTGAATGTGCCAAAAATTGGTAAAATAACCAATTTTATTGGTAAAAATATTGTTTTAAAACCGCAAAAATAAAAAAAAAAAAATGGTAAACTTACAAGAAAAAATGGTAAATATATTAAAAAAAATGGTAAATTTACAAACCAAACTGGTAAATTTACAAAAAAGAAATGTAAATTAAAAAAAAAAATAAAATTGAACAGTTCATGCGAATAAAAACGAATAGACCATTTGTAGAATTTTACAGGGGCAATAAAAACGCAGGAAACGGTTAAAAAATAATATTTTTTCCCACTTTTTTTACCAATAAATCTCGTGATTTGACAAGGCTATTCTCGTAAAATAGGACGTAGGTGAAATTCTCGTAAAATTACTAGGATTTCCTCGTAATTTTGAATGCACCAAAAATTGGTAAAATAACGAATTTTATTGGTAAAAATATTGTTTTAAAACCGGAAAAATACAAAAAAAAAATGGTAAACTTAAATATGTTTAAAAAAATGGTAAATTTACAAACCAAAATGGTAAATTTACAAAAAAAAAAAATTTTTGGTAAACTTACAAGAAAAAATGGTAAATATGTTTAAAAAAATGGTAAATTTACAACCAAAATGGTAAATTTACAAAAAAAAATTTTTGTTAACAACATAAATCCTCGTAATAAAATCATTTTTTGTAAAATAACTGTTTTTTTTTTGTAAATTAACTACTCCTCCTTTAAAAGCTTTTTTGTTAAACACCATAAATCGTCGTATAACATAATTTTTGTATTATAAAGTTTTTTTTTGTAATTCAACTAGAATCCTCGTAATAAAAACTTTGTTGTAAAATTACAGTTTTTTTTTTGTAAAATGACCTTTCAAAATGGTAGAATACAATTATGGTAGAATACAATTAATAAAACTGTAGTTCTCGTTTGAGCAAAGTACAAGATTTTTTGTTAAAAAACAAGGAAAATTGTTAAATATTGGTAGAACGGGATTACAAGGCATTTTACCAGGCGTTTTACCAGTTTATTTTTTTGTAGCTTAAAGATTTAAGTCACATATACCTATATACAAAATTTTAGTAAGGTATTCGAAAGAGAACTTGCCAAAAATTGGACTTCAATTTTTGCTTAAATGGAAAATGGGCAAATATCCAAAAAAATGTATTGAAATTTGAATAAAAATGTGTTATTTTGCAGCAGATTTTGACTACACTCAAAATAATAACTCTGTAAAATACTCTGTAAAATACTCTGTAAAATTACTATAATCTCAATTCAACAGATATTTGACAGAGTTTTCTGTCAAAATACAGATTTAAAGAAAATACTTTGTATTTTGTTGTGACAAAAAAACAAAGTCTCCTCTGTTATATTACTTTTTACTTTGTAATCTTAATTTTACAGATAATTAACAGAGTTTTTTGCTAAAATACAGATTTAAGCAAAATACTTCACTCAAAATAATAACTCTGTAAAATACTCTGTAAAATGACTTTAATCTCAATTCAACAGATATTTTACAGAGTTTTCTGTCAAAATACTGATTTATAGAAAATACTTTGTATTTTGTTGTGACAAAAAAACAAAGGTTCCTCCGTTATATTATTTTTTACTTTGTAATCTTAATTTTACAGATAACTAACGGATTTTTCTGCTAAAATACAGATTTAAGCAAAAAACTTCGTATTTTTTTACAAACAACAAAGTTTTCAGTTTTGAGTAGTTTTTGTTTTTGTTACCAAATATCAAAATTTTATCTGTATATTTTTTTTTGAGAACAAGTTGAAGAAGTAGCAAAAAAGTTATCAAAAAAATCTTTTTAGAAATCTGTAAATTTACAAAGTTTTTTCTGTAATTTTTTTTTTTTTGCATCAAATGCATTTTACAAATATATGTAAATTTACATAGTTTTCTTTGCTAAATGGGGGTTTATTTAACCAATATTTTACTAGAAACTCTGTAAATACAGTTTTTATTTTGTCAAAATCATTTTACAGAGTTTTAAAGTAAAATAACAGAGTTTTCTCTGTCAAAAAGCTTTCATATTATTTAACCAATATTTTACTATAAACTCTGTAAATTAACAGTTTTTTTTTTGTCAAAATCATTTTACAGAGTTTTTTAGTCAAATTACCAAGAAATGTTGTTGGCTGGAAAAGTATGGTGTACTCTGTTAAATTAGCAGAGTTTTTCTGTAATTTAACAGAGTTATTATTTTGAGTGTACAATTTCAAATTTTAGCTAATATCAATTTTAAACTCGCAGCTAAATAATTTTTATATAATATTTTGTTAAGGATGGATATTCGCCCTTGTTGCTTTCCACACTTTAAAGTCTTATAACTCAAGAACGGTAAAATTTTTTGCCAATATAATAAGTGTGGTTTGTTCCTCGTAATGTTCTTTTAACACATTGTTACCGAAAGTAAAATTTTTGTATGTTTTTGTGTTGTATTTAATCAAAATTGTGCGTTAGTTCACTCCCAATTTAAACAAAAATATAAAAATATACGAATTATTGCACTTTCAAAGTCATTTTTTTACACTCAAAATAATAACTCTGTTAAATTACAGAAAAACTCAGCTTATTTAACAGAGTACACCATACTTTTCCAGCTAACAACATTTCTTTGTAATTTTACTAAAAAACTCTGTAAAATGATTTTAACAAAAAAAACTGTTAATTTACAGAGTTTATAGTAAAATATTGGTCAAATATGAAAGTTTTTTTGACAGAAAAAACTCTGTAATTTGACTTTAAAACTCTGTAAAATGATTTGGACGAAAAAAAACTGTTAATTTACAGAGTTGCTAGTAAAATATTGGTTAAATAAGCTACCATTTAGCAAAAAAAACTATGTAAATTTACATATATTTGTGAAATGCATTTGATGCAGAAAAAAATTTACAGAAAAAACTCTGTAAATTTACAGAGTTTAGTTAAATGCATGTTATTTTGTAAAATTTTTATAAGATTTCTGAAAACAAAAATTTTGTAACTTTTTTTGCTACTGTTTCAACTTTTTCTCAAAAAAAAAAAAAATATACAGATAAAATTTTGATGTTTGGTAACAAAAACTACTCAAAACAGAAAACTTTTTTGGTTATAAAAAATACGAAGTATTTTGCTTAGATCTGTATTTTAGCAGAAAACTCTGTTAATTATCTGTAAAATTAAGATTGCAAAGTAAAAAGTAATATAACAGAGGAAACTTTGGTTTTTTTTCAACAAAATACAAAGTATTTTCTTTAAATCTGTATTTTGACAGAAAACTCTGTCAAATATCTATTGAATTGAGCTTACAGTCATTTTACAGAGTTATTATTTTGAGTGTATAAATTACAAAGTGACCACAATGTTATTGGTTATTTATAAAAAAATGAACCGGTTGAACCGACATAAAAACACCGGTTTTTCGAAAAACCGAGTTTAAAGAAAAACCGAAACCGGCCGTGTTTTTGAAAATGAAAAAACCAAACCAAACATATGACTGTACAATTTTCGCTACAAACTAATTGATGTTTCGAAACATTTTTTTCACCGGTGAACAACTTACAAAGCTAAGTAAGTTGTTCAAGCAAAAATTTAAGTCCAATTTTTGGCAAGTTCTCTTTCGAATAATACCTCAATAAAATTTTCTATATGGGTAGAAGTGAGTTAAATCGTAAAGCTAATGCAAAAAAGTTAAAAAACAAATTAGTTTTTGACCGTATCCTTTATTTTCATTGTCCCCTTTAAAATTCTACACATAGTATATTCGTTCTTATTCGCATGAACTGTTCATGTTCACGATGTATAGAAACAAATCACAGGTAGCTGGAAAATTCGGCAATGCTTCCATGTGCAAACACTTTTGAGGAAATAACTTAATTGATTAATTTTTCAATACATAAGCTAATCACTTAAGAACTCTTAGCAATTATTTAAACACAAATTCATTATACTTGCCGTAGGCAAATAGACAAACCAAACCATTCCCATGTACAAAATCAACAAACAACGCGTGTAGTGCATTATGGATGTCATACGAGAACGACACACAGTAATTTTACACTAATGGAAAAATGTCTACTGTGGAGTTCTCACAATGAAATTTGAACGTGTTAAAGCAACTTGTTAAACAAACAAAACATAAGTGTTCATTCACACTAACTACAGTTGGCACTTTTTGAACAGCCGAAAAGGAAGGTGCAGGTTGGGTACATATTGGGGTGGAGAACCTTTTTTTCTTTTTTCCGAATTTCAAAATAGTCGGGTTCGGAATAGTCCCGGGTAAAAATGAAATATATATGATCATATATGAAGATATATGGATCATATATGGATTTACATAACCATATATTATCATATATGCCTCCATATATGTTCATATATGATCTGATCCGAAAATTGGCCCGATATGAGGTCATATCGGGCCAATTTTCGGATCAGATCATATATGAACATATATGGAGGCATATATGATAATATATGGTTATATAAATCCATATATGATCCATATATCTTCATATATGATCATATATATTTCATTTTTACCCGGGGTTGCATTTTACAGTCAATATTAACACAAGAAAATCTGTAACTATAGGATAATGTCTCTGGGTTCCTTTTTTGACTTGAAAATTGGAAAGTTCCATACAACGTAAAAACAATTTGTTTTTATACCCTACACCACTCTGTGGTACAGGGTATAATGAGTTTGTGCTGATGTTTGTAACTACCCGAAATATTGGTTCTAGACCTACCTTCAAGAATAGTGATCGACTCAGAATTACTTTCTGAGTCGATTTAGCGATGTCCGTCCGTCCGTCTGTATGTCTGTCCGTCCGTCTGTCCATCTATCGGTTTAAGCACGATACAGGTCGCAATTTTCAATTAATTGACTTGAAATTTGAAACTTAAGCATCTTTTGGCCCAAGGACGAAGCCTTTTAAAATCGGTCCATATTAAGAGCTAGCCCCCATACAAACGCCCCCTTTGGAAATAGCTTAAATGACACTGATAACCGTATTGTAATAGATATCGCTTTGAAATTTAGCAGGTAATCAAAGTTTGTATACATGAATCACCATTCCAAATTTCAAAGGAATCGAGTCAGTCCTTTTGGTAGTCCTAATACAAACCACCCTCCCGATATTCACATAATTCCCTCAAAATTCATAAAAATGCAAATATTTGATAAAAATTGTATTTTTAGGCGTTAAACGTGTACTTTAGTAACCCTATCAAATGGGAATATAATTGGACCATTTTTGGACTTAGTCCCACACATAAAAATTTCGACCGACATTCAGTTGACAAAAAAATAAACCAATTTCACTAAAATTTGATCTGTGTGTGTTTTCTACACTAAACAAAGATCTAACAAAAGACAGATCCAATCGGTCCATGTTTGGACTTAGGACCCATTTTCCGGAAAACACTGGTGTAGGGTATCCTATGGTCGGCCTTGACCAACTATAACTTTCTTACTTGTTTTTTTCTCATTTTGTATATAGTTTTATATGTATGTATAGAAAAGATTTATAATCAATTTTATAAAATTGTCTTACAAGGGAAGTATCTCAACCCTTATGAACCGATTTGCCTGAAATTTAAAATATATATCAAAGAGACAATTCTAAGGTTGGGGTGTCTCGGCTTATCGGCCATATCGGGGATTTAGGGGTTCAAAACATGGATCAAAAAATGGCGAAAAAATCGTTTTTTGGATTTTTCAGCCAGTTCTTTTAAGAAACTATATGATGTTTTCATATGACAAGAAAGGTTTTTTTAATGCCTATCCAATGGTGGCATAACCTTTTAAAAATTCGGCTTCTTTAAATATTTTTTCAGGAAAATGTGTAAATTTTGGGGGGTACTTATGTGAAGACATAGACCTACGATATCCATATGGATAAGAAATAATCTTTATTAAATTTAAGTCGACACGTGTTTTGCCCTAGACGATATTCCTGTTAGTTCGAAAGTTATTAAAATTTTCCCGAAGGCCTACATGGTTTCATAAGGGGACAGCGAAATTTTTAAACACCGATATGGCCGATAAGCCGAGACACCCCAACCTTAAAATCGTCTCTTTAATATATATTTTAAGTTTCAGGCAAATCGGTTCATAAGGGTTGAGATACTTCCCTTGTTAGTGCCTTTGCCTTTACGGCATAAATGTATTTGATGAAGTTTGAAGAAACATTTTTTAAAACTATTTTATTTAAAAACAAGTGAGAGTGTTAAATTCGGCTGTGCCGAATCTTTTATACCCTCCAAAATGTAAAAAAAAAATTGCCAGGGGCGTTGTTTTTTGGGGTGTGGGGGGGTGGAGTGATGGGGGTCAGTGGGGGACTTTGAGAAGTCCTTCCCATCGCGATAAATACCCGAGTAAAAATAATCATATATAACAATATATAACTTGATGCAAACATAATAAATCATATATGACTATACATCGCGTGAGATATTTTCTAAATTTTTTAAATGCAGTCATATGTAGTTATATATAATTTAATCATGGTTCGGATTAAAAGGTGTACGGTTGATATAATTACATAAAATTATATGAGGGTCAATACAAAATTTGATTTTTTGTATAATTTAACATAAAATTATATATAGCTTATTCTGTTCCATATAAAACTATATATGTTTCCAATTAACCAAAAAATTTCTAAGTTTTTTAGGTAAAGTATAAGAAACTTTTTAAAATGTTCCTAAACATTTCCTTGTTAGGGTTATGTATATCACCTATCTGGTTCGAAGCGTACCCAAACATTTTTTTGTTTTAGAAAATTATATGTTTGGTGAATGTATCGTTGACCTGTGCTGTACCTCAATCCAAACCAAATAACACTAGGATTTTATATGTTTTTATACAGTTAGATCTAATTAGATCCACCAATATATGGCAATGTCTGGTCAAAACTCGGATGAAATCAAATCATATTTTATACAAGTTGATCTTTTTTAATGCAAACACATCCACCATTATTCGGATCAAATTGCGTATAAATATATATTGTGTTACATATCATTATATATTACATCATATAAAAATTTTTACTTGGGTATACCAAATGTTTCATTTATTTAGCAAAAATACAAAAAAACATGTAAAAAAAGTTTATTTTTTCAAAGGTTGGTTCAGTTCTTCAAGGAGGAACTTTTTTCCCCCTGGCCCGATTTTGCGTTTGAAAGCACCATCCCATCGCGATAAATATACCAAATGTTTCATTTATTTAACAAAAATTCAAAAAAATATGAAAAAAAGTGTAGTTTTTCAAAGGTTGGTTCAGTTCTTCAAGGGGGAACTTATTTCGCCCTGGCCCAATTTTGCCCATTCACGAACTTAACCTGCTGTACCACGCAGTGGTGTAGGTTATAAAAAGGGGTTACCACCTAATGAATTGTGGTAATTTGAAGATTCTATTGTAATTCGAATGTTCTGTTTGTAATTGGAAAATTCCAATTGTAATTCGGAAAAGATCATATGAAAATAAGTTTATATTTTATGAATTTAAATTTCTATTTTAATTTCTAGATTGAAATCTCAAAGTGAATGTTCGGAAAATCCAAAAATGACAAGAGATTGGTTTATAAAATAGCAACCCACATGTATCACCACTTCCTTATGTTTCTGGGATGTTAAATCACACAGTGTTATTTGAAAGTGTAATTTTATGATGATTGCCTCATTTTACTTACTTTGTAACCATCATTGCACACGCCACATCAAACTACTGTCTGACATTTTCCTTATGGAAAGGTGGGGGTGGAAAATTTTTTGTTTGTTGTTTGATTAAAGCGACATTTAACTAGACACAAAACGATGATAAAAGTGATAAAACATAATGTTGTCCGCACGTTTAACTTAATAAGCAATTAACATTATTAAATTGTCATTAAAGACTTAAAAAATGGGAATCTGATTAAACTGTGTTATATTGATGAACGATGTTAGCGATTTTTTTTTTAAAAATCCATGTAAGAAATCTAATGCAAATTCCCTTGGTACTTCTAGGAACAAGCGCCGATGCAGTATTAGGTTAGGGCTAGGAGCAGCCACATATCTATGAATTTGAAAAGGGGGGCACAAACACAATTTGTTTTATCATCGTATTTCTATTTTTAACTAGGACTACCTCCCCGCCCCCTCCTAAGAATTTTTCTATAGAAAAGGTTCGCAATTTCTTACACAAAAAATGACCCTAAATCTAAAATTTTTTTCAAAGCAAAAATGTATCAAAAACAACTAATTTTTGATGGAAATAACGTCTGACAAATTCTAAGATTCAGATATATTTTTCCTAAAAAACGGTTCTTGGAAACCATAGGTAACATAAATGTGTCACTAACAGAAATACAGTCAAACCCGGTTATAACGAACTCCGAGGGACCAGTAAAAATAGTTCGTTATAAGCGAAGTTCGCTATAAGCGGGGTATATTTTTTGTCAACATAGTTTTATTTCCAAAGAAATAGATCCAATTTTGTTTTATTTGATGCTTTGTTTGAAAATAAACTACTTATTGAGAAGAAATCATTAAAAATATAAATAAATTTCATCAAAATTATAATATAAACCAAAAAATTCCAACCTTTTGTTAGTTTGATAACCATGATTGCCACACATTAAAAAATATTTATGGGAGTTCGTTATAAAAAGGTAAATATACATGAAATTGTGTTCGTGGGACCATAACAAGTAGTTCGTTTTAACCGAGGATTCGTTATAACCGAGTTCATTATAAAAGAAGTATTTTGTGTGAAAATTGTTGCCAAAACGTCGGGACATTAGAATTAGTTTCTTATAACCGAGAATGCGTTATAACCGAGTTCGACTGTAGTAATTTAAGTTTGAATTAGCAGATTTTTTTGCAAAAGTGGAATAATCGTTCAATTGTGTGAGCGCTCATTTTAGATTAGGGTTTGCAATGAGGTTTTAATCGTAACCGTAACCGCGGTTACCCGCACATTTAATCGTAACCGCATAAAAAATACTGCGGTTAGAAAAAGGGTCAGTTCAGCATAAAAAATACTGCGGTTACGTTTAATTTAATTAACATACACTCTAATTAAAATGGGGCTGGGTTTAGAATGAACCGCTCCTGTACTGATCATGTAAATAGCCTTATTCATAGACTTCGCTAAAGCTTTTGATACGCTTCATCATCAAGCAATATGGCATGCACTAAGATGCAAAGGTGTTCCAGCAGATATAATAGAACTTATTAAGTCTCTTTATGACAACTCCACGTGTCGAGTTCTGCATGGAAAAGCGCTAGGAGCGCCCATATCAGTACACACGGGTGTGCGTCAAGGATGTGTGTTGTCCCCATTGCTATTTAATATAGTTTTAAATATAGTAATGCAGGTAGCAACGGATGAAAGAAGAGGTATAACGTGGGGTTTGCATGGGCGATTAGAAGATTTGGACTATGCCGACGATATCTGCCTCCTGTCACATAATTTTGCAGATATGAAAACTAAACTAGAACGAGTACAAGAAATAGCTTCAAATGTTGGCCTTCGCATAAATATTGACAAAACCAAAGTTCTGCGTGTTAATACCGAAAATAGAAACAATTTTGCAATAGACGGTGTTGAACTTGAAAATGTCCAATCTTTCTGTTATCTGGGAAGTATTCTAACTAATACCGGCGGTGCAGACGCAGATGTCTTCAATCGTATTAAAAAGGCTAAACAAGCTTTTGGAGTACTACAAAAAGTATGGAGGTCTCCACAAATTCAAATCAATACAAAGCTACGTCTCTTTCCACAAATGTTAAATCCATCTTATTATATGGGTGCGAATCCTGGAACACTTCCGCACATGAACTTCGATCCATCCAAACATTTATTAATCGTTCCTTGCGCAAAATATTGCGGATTTTCTGGCCAAATGTTATTTCGAATGATGAGCTCTGGCACAGAACTGGTGAAACCCCAATTCGGCTAGAAATTGCGAAACGTAAATGGAACTGGATAGGTCATGTTCTTAGAAGATCCAATGGAGATATTGCTAGAATGGCAATTGAATGGAACCCACAAGGCAATAGAAGAGTTGGTAGGCCATCTAATACGTGGAGACGGACGGTGCAACACGAAGCTCGCTTGATGGAAAAACGCTAGCACAAGACAGATCTGAATGGAGACATTTTGTTGTGGCCCTTTGTTCCAGCCTGGAACTATAGGAATTAATATATATATAATTAAAATGATTTCAGTTTCCTACACTCAACCAAAAATCATTGTATTCCCAAAGAAAATCGTAGTAAATTCAACAGAAATCATTGTTGATTTTGACCCTACAAATATTTATGTTGATTTCAACATTAATTGTTGTCAGTTTTTGTAAAAGCTGATTAACACGTATTTTTGTTGGTTTTATTCGTATTTTTGTTAATCATACTCGTTTTGTTTTGTATATTCATGCAATTTTATTTATTAAAATGAAATTCTTATTTGTGTTGTAAATGTTTTTTTATTTAATTGGATATTTTCACAATATTTTTTCGTAGTTTTCATTAACTCATTATTTTCACATAAACTTATTTTGTTTTTAGATGATATTTGTTTGTTTCCTTGGACTGTGATGTATTTCGCTGTTCTTTTGCTGTCGGCAATCATTTTACGTGATTAGCTTCTAGAGTTTTTAGAAAGATTCCAAATCACAAATTGCTAAATAAAAAAATAAAAAATTGCTTTATTAATGAATTAAATAACAAATATATTTAATTACTCACCAAATATTTTCTAATAAAAAAGATTTTTTTTTGAGAAACATCTCTTCTGTACAAGACAACAAAAATTTACAAATGGCGATCAGCAAAAACAGTGTTGCACATTTCATGTTCTTATATTTTATACAATTTTTTCCAACTATGTATTTTTCAACTATTGAATTTTGTAATACCAACATTGATTTTTGTTAAATTCTGTAAAACTTGATCAACAATGGCTTTACTAATTTTTCTATGAGTGTACTATAAATTGGGTAAATTTACACATATTGCGTATTTCTACTTAAAATTCTTAGAAATTTACCCAACTTATAGTAGTATATTATTTGAATTTGTTGAAATTTACCCAATTTATAGTAGGAAACTAGACTAATTTTTTTAGAGTGTAAGATTTAAAGGGCAAGAGCTTTTTTTAGAAAAAAAAGTGAAAAAAGGAACAAAAAATAAAAAAAAATTCTTAAATATAAAAAATGCCTCAGAATTTAAAACTTTTTTCTATTGCAAAAATATTTTAGAATCCAAAAATTTTTCTGTAGAATAAATGTTTCAGATTCTAAAACAGTTTCTAGGGAAAATAAGTCTCAGAGTCTGAGACTTTTTATTGCAAAAATATTTCAGAATATAAAAATTTGTTTAGAGAATAAATGTCTCAGTTTTTGAGACAGTTTCTAAGGCAAATAATACATAGTTTCAGAATCTGAGACTGTTTCTTGAGAAAATATGCTTCAGAGTCTAGAAGAAATGTTTCAGAGTCTGAAATTGTTTTTTTAGAAAAAAGTAGTCCGAATTTGAAACAGCTTTTATTAAAAACTAGCTGACCCGGTCCGCAATGTATTCTTTAGGACTTACTTGTTCCTAAAGAATACCACGTTAAAAAAAATCGGAGGATACCATCCCCCCATTTCCTTCACATGTAGTAGACTTGTAGAAAATAGTACGAGCTTTAAAACAAGCGAATAATAGGCTCTGTAGCTACAATATAACCCACGATTTTTAAAGGTACTACCTACAGACGACGCAATATTATGTACAATATGCAATTATATTGATTACCAACACACGATCAATATAATTGCATATTGTACATAATATTGCGTCATCTGTAGGTACCTTAAGGCGCAAGAGTGTCGCTACTTGGAGATTTTGGGGAAAATTGTGACCCGTATTTTCGACCCCTGTTGAATATGTTAGTTTTTTATTCAGTGCAACAACGGAATCAAATTTTATCAATATCGGAGGGGGTCAAGAATATCCATGATTGATTTCACTAGGAATTATCGATTAAAAAGGTAATGAAGCAACTTTTTTCTTATTTTTCTTAAGAAGTCCAAGAATTTTTTAATGATTTCTCATTGAATTGGTGATTTCATTTTTAACATTGTAGAGAGTGCTCAAAGATTCGGCAACGCCGAATATAAATTTTATTTATTTGTTTTTGCTGAGATTTGCAAAATTATTTGTAAACTACATACAAGAATTTCTTCGTTGGTCATTTGAAACCATTTTTGAAAGTGACATCAAACTCATGTGAAGGTGAAACATGTTAGTTAATTTTTTTTATATAGTACTTGGCTGCGTAGGAACGTCATTTGCGTTAATTGAAGAAGATGGTCGTGTTATTGAATATGAAAATTTCGAAGAATTTAAGGTACAAAAGCATTTTTGTAAAAAAATTTTTACGCGAGGCTTAGGCAAAGTGAAATTAAAAAAAAAGTCAAGCAAGTCAAGTCTAAAGTCCCAGTAACACAACTAATTTGATCTTTTACAAGTTAATGCATTTTTTTTTTTTTGCAGAATTCCGTAAATAAAAGTTATCCACGTACGTATGTTGAAATTCGAAGTCGGGTAGCATTTGAAGAAAACCGTGCAGCTGTCCGAGAGCATAATGAACTTTTTAAGAATGGCCAGAGTTCGTATCGTTTACGTACAAACATAATGGCCGACATGGTAAGTCTAGAAAAAAATCATTTAATCCTTTAGAATTGTACACCGTTCATTTTTACGTGAAAAAAATATGTCAAACTCCACACAAAAAAAAATACATCGTAATTTTTATGAAATTGTTAAAAAAAAAAAATCGAGCATATTTAATATATGAGACAATTTAAACGGTGAAAAATTATGAAAAAGTGACATTTTAGTTTTTATACCCTCCACTTTGGGATAGAGGGTATATATATGGGGCATTCCATGTGAAATCGGACACTTTGAAAAACTTTTTTTTTAGATTTTCCCAATTTGTTTACAGTTTTTAGTACCCTTCGAAAACTCCTTCGTGGTAAATTTTCAGATTTTTTTGATGACCCGTTCAAAAGATATCGAATTTTTAAAAATTGGTAGTTTGTTCCTTTACTCAAACTTCTTTTACTCATAACTTCTTCAATAATGGTCCAAATTTCAAATTTTTTTTTTAAAAATTTTTATTTTTTTACGTACTCTCTAAAAAAAATCCCAAAAAATTCTTAAAAGCGCTCTAGTATGCGATTTTTAAGTTTTAAAATTTAAATCTCATTTTTGAAAATGTTTGTACTCTTCGATTTTTTTTTTTAATTTTTTTGTGTAAAACTTCTATCAATTCTACAAATTTTTTGCTCAGGAAGATCGTGGGATAACGATTATTACTATTTTTTTAAATTTTTTGAAAAATTTTATTGTAATTTTCCAATCTTAAAATCATTTCTACTGCTCCAATGGTGCGTCATAGAGGGGTCCTTTATAAGACCGACCCCCATTAATTTTTAGGTCTTAACATTTCTTTGAAACAAACTAATACCCTATCTCCAATTTCTAAGGGGGCTCCCACACAAAACGACATTTTTTAAAATTTGTTCCAACCGCTCTAACTGCCATAATAGTGCCCTTAGAGCAACAAAATGTATGAACGACCCACAATATTTTTTTTAGTCCAAACATTTTCTCTGAACACACCTACCCTCTATCTTTAACTGTTAAGGCGGTCCCCATACATTTATTTTTATTTTTTGTAAATTTGTTTTATTTAATCAGCTTCTACCGGTCCAATGGTGCGTCCGAGAGGGGTCATTAGTGAAACCGACCCCCATTTATTTTTACCCTACAAAATTTTTTCAAAACATACCTAGGCCCTATCTCTACTCCCTAAGTAGGCTCCCATACAAAATTACATTTTTATAAAATTTGCTCCAACTGTTATTTGTATGGGAGCCTACTTAGGGAGTGGAGATAGGGCGTAGGTATGTTTTGAAAAAATGTTGTAGGGTAAAAATAAATGGGGGTCGGTCTCACTAATGACCCCTCTCGGACGCACCACTGGACCGGTAGAACCTGATTAAATAAAACAAATTTACAAAAAATAAAAAAAATTGTATGGGAACCGCCTTAACAGTTAAAGATAGAGGGTAGGTGTGTTCAGAGAAAATGTTTGGGTAGGTCATACACCATTACTATTGTGGGTAGGTCATACATTTTGTTGCTCTAAGGGCACTATTAGGGCAGTTAGAGCGGTTGGAACAAATTTTAAAAAATGTCGTTTTGTGTGGGAGCCCCCTTAGAAATTGAAGATAGGGTATTAGTTTGTTCCAAAGAAATGTTAAGACGTAAAAATTAATGGGGGTCGGTCTTATAAAGGACCCCTCTATGACGCACCATTGGAGCAGTAGAAATGATTTTAAGATTGGAAAATTACAATAAAATTTTTTCAAAAAATTTTAAAAAATAGTAATAATCGTTATCCTACGATCCTCCTGGGCAAAAAATTTGTAGAATCGATAGAAGTTTTACATAAAAAAAAAATCAAAAAATCGAAGAGTACAAACATTTTCAAAAATTAAATTTAAATTTTAAAACTTAAAAATCGCATACTAGAGCGCTTTTAAGAACTTTTTGGGATTTTTTTTTTTTAAAGTACGTAAGAAAACAAAAAAATTTGAAAAAAAAAATTGAAATTTGGACCATCATTGAAGAAGTTTTGAGTAAAAGAAGTTTGAGTAAAGGAACAAACTACCAATTTTTAAAAATTTGATATCTTTTGAACGGGTCATCAAAAAAATCTGAAAATTTACCACAAAGGAGTTTTCGAAGGGTACTAAAAACTGTAAACAAAGTGGGAAAATCTAAAAAAAAAAAAAATTTAGAGTGTCCGATTTGACATGGAATGCCCCATATACACCTTGATTTTTTGTGAACACTCATAATTTATCCCTCTTCAGGGGGTTGTAAGGGTGTGCTAGGGATTGAGGGAAGGGTCACATAATTTTTTTGTTGTCATTTTAGGTTTCAGCTGCTTTCAGCTGCTTAATAGTACACATTAATATTAAGTTTGTATGACAATTAAAAGTCAATCCAACGAGGGGTTATAGGGTGGCGGTAGGGGAAAAACTGGCAATTGAAATGATTTTTTATGGTCACATTCGGATTCAGCGACCCCTAAAACCTAGGAATAACTGGGTTTACCCTCTGGGTCTGGACACTTTTTTTTGTGTGCCTGTATAAATATCGGTCTATTTTATCTAAATATTTTTTATTTTATTTTCAGAGCAATGATTCGTATCTTAAGGCATTCCTTCGCTTATTACGTAGTAAACGCTTTGAAGCACTAGATCTAGGCTCAGAAATTGTAGGGTCGCCATTGTTACAACAAACACCAGAAGCCATGGATTGGCGTGAAAAGGGATTTAAAACAAATCCAGATAACCAGCAAACTTGTGGCTCCTGCTACGCCTACAGCATAGCTGAAAGTATTGAGGGCCAAGTTTTCAAACGAACCGGTAGTATATTGGATTTAAGTCCGCAGCAAATTGTAGATTGCAGTACTTCTCATGGAAATCAGGGTTGTACGGGAGGCTCATTACGAAATACATTAAAATACCTACAAGATACCGGAGGTTTAATGCGTGCAAAGGATTATAAATATGTTTCCAAGGTAAGCCTATTGAAAATACATGGGACATTCCATGCCTAATCACAATCACACATTTTCGGACACGACCACTGGTCGTTGGCCATATTTGATTTTGCTCATTTTTTGATATGTATATATTAGTACGTATTAAATGAAGCTTATACATTAAGTTTCAGCCCTTTATTCCAAGTTAGCTTTGAGTTATCGATTTTTCAAAATTACTTTTTTTTTCAAAAAATATTAAAAAAATACAACTATTTTAGAATCAAAGACTTTGTCTTTACAAAAAACGTCTTATAATCTAAGTTTTTCTTTACGAAAAATGACTCAGAATCGAAAAAATTTATGTGAAAAATGTATCAGAATCTGTGAATATTTCTATACCAATTTGAGACATTTTTCTTACAAGAAATTTTTCTGTACAAAAAATATGCTAAAATCTGAGAATTCCTCTATGCAAAAATGTTTCAGGATCTTATTACTTTTCTATTCAAATCTGAGATTTTTCGTATAAAAAAATTGACTATACGAAAAATGTCTCACAATCTTACAATTATAATTTTTCAGTACGAAAAATGTTTCCGAATCTGAGAACTTTTCAATACGAAAAATGTCTCAGAGAATATCGGACCTTTTCTATACGAAAAATGTCTCAGAGTCTCAAATTTTTTTAATGAAAAGTTTCTCAAATGCTGAGCACTTTTTCTATACGATAAATGTCCCAGAATCTGAGAGTTTTTTTTTTTTTTTTTTTTTTTTTATTTTCAAAATCATTTTTATAAAACATATACAAAATAAATCTTAAGAGAGATGGTTAAAGCTACCTTACATCTATAACAATATTTATTAATTTAAGAACACGCAAATGAATTTTAATAAATTTTTATCGGAGAAGGAAAATAAATTTGAGCATAAAAACCTTCAATAAATCAATTAAAGGAAGGAATGTATAGTACATACAAGGAAAAAAATATAGATATATATATAATGAAAAATCTGAGAGTTTTTCTGTACGAAAAATGACTCAGAATCTAAAAATTTTTCTGTAAGAAAAATGTTTGAGAAATTGAGAAATTTTCTGTAAGCAGAATGTCTCAAAACAAAAAACAAAAAAAAAAATTTCTTGATACTGTGAGTTTTTCTATACGAAAAATGTCTCAAAATCTAAAAAATTTTCTATACGGAAAATTCCTTATAATCTGAGAATTTTTTAACACGAAAAATTTCTTAGAGTTTTTCTGTTCAAAAAATGTCTTAAAATTTGAGAATTTTTTATGCAAAAAATGTTTTAAATCGTAAGTATAGTAAAAATCTTTCTATGATTAAAATATCTTGGAATTTCAATTTTTTATACCCTCCACTCTGGTGATAGAGGGTATATATAAGTTTGTCATTCCGTATGTAACACATTGAAATATTGGTTTAGTACCCCATAAAGTATATAGGGCATTCCAAGCCAAATCACTCACTTTTAGACCCGACCCCTTTCGATTTATTTTATTTTTGGATATGTTTTAATACTTATTAAATGCAACTTGGACACCAAATTTCTGACTTTTATTCCAAGATGGTGTTGAGTAATCAATTTTTCAAAATGGCGATTTTTTCAAAATGGCGATTTTTTCAAAAAAATTAAAAAATTAAAATTTTCAATTAATTTTGACCAGTTAAAAATATAGATATCTTAAAAAAAGTTGGACAACGTTTTGTTGGTATTTTAATGTGGTTTTAGAAAAAAAAAAATTAAAAAATTATTCGAAGTAATTATTACTTATTTTTTAACGTTTAAAAATTAAAATCGACTTTTTAAAAAAGTCCTAAACCTTCGTTTTTTTTAACGTCTAAAAGTTCTACTCTAAATTACGCAACTTTTAAGCCCTTATACGAGATGTGATCGCAATTTGTTCTATTTTTTTTTTAAATTTTGAAAATTGTACGTTTTATTTTTTTACTCTGATTTATTTTATATGGTGCTCCAAAAAAATTAAATTGGTAGATACTGACCCTAACTTACCCTAGATCTATTAATTTGGAGGTAAAAATACGTCTCACAAAAATTTAGGACGATCGGAAATGTGTAAGACGTTAAGCATGGTCCTTGAAGTTTAAAAAAACCGATTACAAGAAAAAATATGATTTTTTTTCTGTTTTCTCAATTTTTTGGTATTTTAAGTTAAGTTTAAATTAAAGTGGTTACAGAATTATAATACGGAGTAAAATGCCTTTCTAATAGGGTACCAAAAACTAAAATCGGTTGAAAATCAGCCAAGTTATTACAACTTCCCCAGGCATCTAATGTATGGCAGACCACTTGATTAAGCAATACAATCCGATTTTTGAAATTCATTGAAATTTTTAACTGTAATAAAATTTTTCTATTCTTCAAGTTCAATTGTATTTAGATGACAAGTATTTTTCATATTGTGTTTAGCTAACATGTTTTAAATTAATGCTAAAAATGCCTGCATATTTTCAACACCCGTTTGAAATCTCTATTTAAAAATTTTTTTTTTTTGTTTTAAAATTTGGAAAAACCAAAAAAATATTACACTGAAACATGAATAACGAAAAAATTTTATTACAGTAGAAAATTTCAATAAATTTAAAAAAAATGGACTCGTATTCTTTAATCGAGTGGTATGACATACGCTAGATGCCTGGGGAAGTTGTAATAACTTGGCTGATTTTCCACCGATTTTAGTTTTTAGTACCTTATTAGAAAGGCATTTTACTCCGCATTATAATTCTGTAATCACTTGAATTAAAACTTAACTAAAAATACCAAAAATTGCAAAAACAGAAAAAATTCATATTTTTCCTTAAAAGTTGCGTAATTTAGAGTATAATTTTTATAGTTTATATTTTTTTGGCAGAAATTAAAAAAAAAAAAATTTAACAAATTTCCAAAAGCTTATACAGTTTCTCAATGGCAACACTCCAAGCCATTAAGAAAGTATAATGAAAAACAATTGATGGCAATACTGTCGGTCTGCCATGGTTTCAAAGTTGATAGTTTTTAAGATGTATTTTTAAATCAGGATCAAAACCATATTACAATTATACTACCAGCAAATGGGAAAAAATAAAATTATAAAAAGGCTAAAAAGGGAAATTGAAGACTTTTTTTTAAGCTCCAATTTTTAATTCCATGCATCTTTGGCATTATTCTTGGGGTTGTGGTATTAAGGTTTTTGAAGCCAAAATAGCCTACATCTTTCGTGGACAAAAAGTTGTGGTTGGCACAAACTTGCATGAGTCTTTAAATGTGAAAGTGTTTTCTAGATTGGCTCTTTAATACTAAAATTTACATTTAGCCAGCATTTTCGGCAAACTCTCACAATTGCCATTTTAGTTTAGCACAAATTTTGGCAAAATTTTCTGTTTTTTTAGTGACACATCTTTAAATTTTTTTTTAAATATATTTTTTGCCTTTGGCCGACCTAACTGACTACTAGAAATATATTATTGCTGATAATTTAAAAAAAAACATTTAAAAAAAAATTTCCAAAATTTTTTTTTTTTTAATTTTTTTTTTTTTGAAAATCGTTTTATGATTGTGTTAAGAGATAAAAAAAACATTTCAGATTCAAAACTAGCGACGTTGCTTCATTTTTGGAATTTATGGCAAAAAATATTGATTTGGAAACATAGTGCAAGCAAAAATTTTTTTTTAGATTTTTTATTTTTGAATGTAAAGGCCTATTCACACCTGAGGTGAAATCTCATTCGAACGAGATTTCGATCATATGGTTTGTATCATTTTATACACAATCATATGATCGTTATCTCGTTCGAACGAGATTTCACCTCTGTTGTAAATTTGGTATTAGTGAGCCTTATTAACGGCAAAAAAGTTCATTTCGATCGGACAAGTTTTACAATTCCAAAGTGGACTTAGAAAAAAAAGTTGAGGCTAGTTGGGTGCTTACTCTAAAAATTTAAAAAAAAATTTTTGTTTTTAGTTTTGGCAAAAAAAAAAAAATGTTTTGCTTGTATGGAAATTTATTTTTTACCTTGTGAACTTTAACCTCAAAGGGGCACGGGTTAAAGTTATCCGATTTGGCTCAAATTTGTTCCGCCTCGACAATATTCAATTTAAAAAAAAAAATAGCCCTCACATTTCGCTGCCATCCTAATGTATATGGGACGTTCCAGGCCAAATCACTCACTTTTAGACCCGACCCCTTTCGATTTCTTTTATTTTTGGATATGTTATAGTACTTATTAAATGCAACTTGGACACCAATTTTCAGCCATTTATTCCAAAATGGTGTTGAGTAATAAATTTTTCAAAATGGCAATTTTCTCAAAAAAATTAAAATTTTGTAATTAATTTTGACCATTAAAACATATAGATAGTTTAATTATTCCTTCATTGATTACGATTAAAGGAGTTATTTAAGCAATAACAAACAACAACAAAAATTATTTAGGAACCGTAACATTTATTAATTTATTAAAAAAGTGTATTTATTTGTAATAAAATACCCAACTTTGATTTTTCAAAATCGTTTAAAAATTGACTGAGTTAATTAAAAACAATTTTAAAATAAATGCCTAACACTGTGTTTATAGCCTCTAACCAAAGTATGTGGGGATCTGTGTGAAACAGATCGAAATATCGGTCAAGGGTCCCAAAAAGTATATTTTTTTGATTAGTGAACGATTCTGAGTCATTTTAGCCACCCGTTTGTCCGTCTGTGGAAGGCACTGGCCAAAATAAATGAGCTAGCCTTCTGAAGTTTAGCACGAATATGTGTTATGGTTATAGGCAAACAAAAAAAAGTTCTTAAATGGGCAAAATCGGACGAAGGGGAAAAATTTCCCTCTTGTAGAAATAATGCAACCCCAGGAATACACTAATGTTTTACAAGTTTTTTTGTCTATTTGTTCGACAAATGAAACAATTTTGTGCCATAGTGTTGGACCAAGGGGATTAAACAAAGAATTTTTTTTTGGGAAGTGAGGGAAAGGGTTACCAGGCAGGTCATACATCCGCGACGCCGTGTTCGCCTTCTTCACAACAGTTTGGTGCTACAGTGTTTGCCAAACTTTTTTTGCTTTAGAGCCACATCATCATTTATACAAAACTTTACATTTCTCTAAATTATCGTGTCTTCTTCAAACGGACGGACTTCTCTACAATGTCTTAAAATCGATCACTGATCAAAAATATATTTTTTATGGGACTTTAGAGCCTAGATCGATATTTTGATGTGAATCACAATGGTTGTCAAACCGATTTTTAAAACCAAAGTTGAGTTTACTCACAAATAAATATTATTTTTTAATAAACTCATAAATGGTTCGACTCCTTATTAAAAAAAAAGTGTTTAAAAACTTCATCAAAGTTAAAAAAAATAGTTGGTAGCGTGCTAGCCTAAGAGTCAGGGGGTCGTGGGTTCGCTACAACGAGACGAAGGTCATTGTTACCAGTTCTCGGTTTGGTAAAATTAGTAAATGATTTGTAATTATATGGTAGGTTAGGTTAGGTTAGGTTAGGTTAGGGTGGCGGTGCCAGATGGGCACTCCGCATAGACCAATTGGTCCATAGCGATACCACAAAACTTTTTCCGCTTATCGATGTAAACTAAATACATTGACCTTCATTGCGAATTGTTTAAAGCTCTTTAGGTCTATCCTCGTAATTTCCTCCAAAGTTTTGAACTGTGAACTTCCTATAATTGATAGTCGAGTTCGTGCCAAAGCCGGGCAGTGACACAGGATGTGTTCAATGGTCTCTTCGACGTCTGGTGTCTCGCACCTTTTACAGTTTGCGTCCGTAATAAGATTCATGTTCTTGTCATGTTTTCCGACAAGACAGTGTCCCGTTATTAAACCTGTCAAAAAAATAAAAAAAAAAATAGAGAATTTTTAAAAAAAAAAATTGAGTTTGCTGTAGAAATACGCACAGTTCTCTTAAAGGTCTTCGAAAGGTCTTAGTTTCTTTCTAAAACAGTCGACAAATTAAAAATCGGTTAATATTCATCAGAGTTACTGGCTTATAAGTGTAAACAGCACGAAAAACCGGTTTTTACCCGTAACTCAAAACTTTGGAGGTGTTTTGCAAATTTCAAGGACAGAGTCTGTTTAAGTTGACAACACCTACTGTCGCACAGTGTAATTAGAATTTTTTAAATTTTTTTGAAAAAAAAATCAAAGGTTTCGGAGCTTTTCAAAAAGTCCATTTTATTTTTTAAACGTTAAATGATAGCTACTTCGAATAATTTTTTAATATATTTTTTCCAAAACTATATAAACCAACAAAATGTATAACTTTTTTTAAGATATCGACATTTTTACTTATCAAAATTAATTGAAAATTTTAATTTTTTAAGAAAAAATCAAAATTTTGAAAAAAAGATTACTCAAAACTAACTTGGATTAAAAGGCTGAAAATTCTAAAACATATCAAAAAATTAACGAATTCGTGTCCAAAAATGTGTGATTTGACATGGAATGTCCCATATACATTTGTATGTATTTCACTTAAAACTGTTCTGAAATATTACTTTTTAGAAAGGAAAATGTCAATTCGTTTCCGAATTAGCCGTTGTCAACGTTACTTCGTGGGCTATTCTACCAGCAAAAGATGAAAAGGCCATAGAAGCTGCAGTGGCTCATATTGGTCCGGTAGCTGTATCAATAAATGCTACACCAAAAACATTTCAGTTATATAGCGATGGAATTTACGATGATGATTCATGTTCGGCTGCCACTGTTAATCATGCAATGCTGGTAATTGGATACACCAAAGACTATTGGATTTTAAAAAATTGGTGGGGTGAGCTTTGGGGCGAAGATGGATATATGAGACTTAAAAAAGGAAAAAATTTATGCGGTATTGCGAATTATGCTGCATATTCTGTAGTTTAAAATAAAAATAACACGTTTTAAAAAAATGTATTAAAAGTAAGATTAAATTGTGTTTTAAAAAACATTATTAAAAATAAAACTTTAGATTGAACCATTCCTATTCTATGCATACACTGAAACTTTTTTTTACCAATTTAAAAGCATGTTGAACTTAATTTAAGAAAAGGGGGTATGCGAGGGCTCCAAAGATATTAATTCTTCTTCAAAGTATATTTTTTTTCCTAAAAACTAGTAATGCATTTACTTAAATATATCCTCAAAGTAAGTAAAATTGTACTTACCCGAGTAAAAATAAACATATAAAACAATATATAACTTGATACAAACATAATAAATCATATATGATTATACATCCCGTGAGGTATTTTCTAATTTTTTTAAATGCAGTCATATGTTGTAATATATAATTTAATCATGATTCGGATTAAAAGGTATACGGTTGATATAAATATATGAAATAATATTAGGGCCAATACAAAATTTGTTTTTCTGTATAATTTAATATAAAATTATATATAGCTTATTCTGTTCCATATATAAATGTTTCCAATTAAATGTTTCCAATTAACCAAAAATGTTCTAAGTTTTTTAAGCAAAGTATAAGAAACTTTTAAAATGTTCCTAAACATTTCCTTGTTAGGGTTATGTATATCACCTATCTGGTTCGAAGCGTACCCAAACATTTTTTTTTGTTTTAGAAAATTATATGTTTGGTGAATGTATCGTTGACCTGTGGTGTAACTCACCCAAACCAAAACACACCAAGATTTTTTATGTTTTTATGCAATTAGATCTAATTGGATCCAATGAAATATAGCAATGTCTGGTCAAAACTCGGATGAAATCGAATCATATTTTATGCAAGTTGATCTTTTTTAATGCAAAAACATCCACCACTATTCGGATTAAATTGCGTATAATTATATATTGTGTTATATATCATTATTTATTGCATCATATAAACATTTTTACTCGGGTAATATAAGTTTAATTGTTTTTATCCAGAGGAAAAATATATTTTTTTTAAATAAGTAAAAATTTCCTTAAACTTACGGATTCTGTGGACCCTATGGAGCCCCAATGTGAGGAACCTACGGGCGCCCAATATGTGGGGTTCACACATGAGTATGTGCGTACACTATTATAGGGTCACTATTGATTTTGATCCAAAATTTTGGTCAGAATCGCTCTATCTTGCTTACACTGAGGGAAAAAAACATATTTAAATCAAATATTTTCGTTTTTAATTTAAAAATGCTACATTATTTTCCAAAAATTTTATTATTTATATTGAAATATGTTGATTTAAAAATAAATATTTTTGTTTTGAAGTTGTTAACCTCTTAATTTAAAAATGAATAATTTCGTATTTATTATGCTGTCGTAAAAGCTCGTTACAAATTTGAGTTATTGCCAATTCAAATTTTCATTTTAAAAACTATATTGTTTCATTTTCAATTTGATGTCAAACAACTTTAATTTTAGTTGTGAATTGACATTTCAAAATCATATGTCAAGTTTTAAGATGAAAACATTTTTAATTTGAACATGTTCATTATAAAAAAAAATATTGCGTCATTTCTTACTTTTTGCAAAAAAAAAAAAAATGGAAATTTTTGTTAAAAAAAGGAATAGTCCCTAAGATATAATGAATTATATCTGTAAAAACATTAAATTTATGTTAAATATCTATAAGCGATGGTAAGTTATAAACTTCAATGTGTTTTTTTTTTTGCTAACTAACTTGATTTTGTTATTCTTTGGTTAAAGGGCTTCTCTGGTTGTTGTCGTGGAAAAAATAATCGATGAGAATTATAAACTGGACTTTAAAATTCAATTCCCGGAAAGGAAATTAATAAAATAAGTTTAATCAAGTTAAGTATAATGTGCAATTTTTAAGTAATTTAAGTTTTTAACACAGTCAATTTTTAATTTTGAAGTTTTTCGGGTCTTCGGCGGTCATATTCTACGAGTTAAGTACTACAAAAATGCCTTTGGAATTTTTTTTGTATCTGCAGTATTTGCAGAGTTATAGGCAGGCCCGGATTACCCTTAAGGCAAAGTAGGCAACTGCCTAAGGGCCCCGCATCAGCTAGGGGCCCACGGGGCCCCTATTTTTTTTTATTATTTTTTTTTAAGCACGGGCCCCTAGATTTTTTTTTTAATTATTGCTTGGTAAAAAAATGCGCCCACGTTCTTCTTTGACTGAAATTATTACTTGGTAAAAAATACCAGTGTAAACATGGAAGAATAAGTAGGGAAATGCTAACAATTATTCTTTTCACAGCGATGAGTCTTTTGTTGGTACATTTTCAAAGAAGTAAAGCTAGGAGACCCTAGCTTTTAATTTAATTAATTTTTTTTTTATTTCATCTTATTTTATTTTGTTTTATTTTGTTTTCTTTTATTTTTTTTTATTTTTTTTTATTTTATTTTATTTTATTTTATTTTATTTTATTTTATTTTATTTTATTACCTTCGTGTCGTGGTTGCATAACAGATCAATGCCTCTAGTGGGAATCGAACACTGTTTCTATTTTACCCCTTTTTTGAGTTCTTTTATGCTTTTTTGGCATTCTTAGAAGCAATTTTTTAAATACTTTCAGGAAATGAAACATTACTTCTAAGAATGTAAAAAAAGGAAAAGAGAATTCCAGAAAGAAGTAAACTATTCACAAAAAACAGCGTAATTTAGAAAAAATTTACACTGTGCTTGGAAAATTTTTTTTTTTTATTTTTTTGGAATTATAAAAAGTCTAAAGGGGCCCCGAGACAAGCATTGCCTAGGGGCCCCGACATGGCTAATCCGGCCCTGGTTATAGGCATTTGAATATTCCGCGAAAATCGAAATTTGGATTTAAAGTTAGGGTCTCATGGGGTCTTCAGATGGGGCCCCAGATGGGGTCCCCATAAAAACCTAAAGCATTTATTCCTTAAGTTAAGTAAATTCTTTCTTAAACTAAAGAAGATATGGATTCAAATAAAGTCAATGAAATTAATAAAATAAAGATTACTTTTTTCTTAAATTAAAACAAAAATTGATTAAATTAAAGAAAATGCGTTTTGGAATTAAATATTAGTACTTATTTGATTTAAGGTCTTGAAATGTCTATACTATTTTTAAGTAAGTTACGTACTTATTATTTTTTTTTTCACACAATTATTTTTTTTTTTTTTCTTTTAAGTAAAACAAAATTTTTTAATAAACCCTTTTTTTCTTAAATGCAATCAATTCGCCATAAATGTAAAAAATATTTTACTTAATTTAAAAAAACAAATTGAGGAAAACTCTTGTGCTTTTTTAAGTATTTGCATGTACTATCTTCAAGTTTATTTTCTTTGTTTTAAGTAAAACCACCTTATATTAAGTTAAGTTGAAGTAAATTCAAAAAAAAAAATTGTTTACTTAAATTAATAACAGTGTTTATTTAATTTTAGTATAGTTATTTTTTTCAGTGTGTAATGTTTTTTAAAATTTTTTGAGGTGATTTCCTATATTCTGAGACATTTTTTTATAGAAAGACACTTTTTCTTAAAAATGTCTAAGATCCTCAGACATTTTCTATTTGTAAAACATATTTCTTATTGAAAATATGTGAATTTAATACATTTCTCCGACAACACAGTTTTAGATTCTGATACATTTTCCCTATAGAAAAGGTCTTGCTTTTAAGAATTTTTTCCTATAGAAAAGATCTCAGAGTCTGAATCTTTGACATTTTCTTACAGAAAAAGTTTAGATTCTGAGACATTTTTCAAATAGAAAAAATATCAGAATCTGAGGCATTTTCATTAACATATAACATGCCCATAACAATCACAAGCAAACTATTTTGCTAGTATGTTAATAAAAATAACTGCTTTAAATGACTGTTACTACATTAGAGAACTTTTGTGTTAGTTGCTTCAGAAAAACAAAAATATAAACAATTAGCGCCCTACATAGTTCTACTGGGCTGATTGAATAAGGCGGAGCCGAAAAAAAAAATACAATTCTCAAAAACTATTAGGCAACGTGATTGGCTGTTGCATGATAGTCTAATTACATTTAACAACCACCATTTTTTATTCACAGTTCTAAAGGACTCTTTAAAACTGTGCTCGAATCCTTTTTGTTTCTTGTAAATACATACTACTACTTACATATGTGTGCCTATGTAAGTACTTTATAAAAGTTCACTTGTGTGGCTGTGTTTGTGTGTATTTTTTAACGAATTGACAATGTACATTGTTCCATGATTGGCTCTGTTGGGTTTGTTCCTTTATCATCATCTACCCACATGTATTGATGTATAAATTTTTTATTATTTTATTGTTAAATAACATTTAATTTCTTTTAGGTCTGCAGATGCAAACAAAACACACACGTTTTCTTATTGTTGTAAATACACATAAGCACTCGAAGGACATGTGATGCTAAGGACTATTGTGACACCACTACCCTCCGTTGAAGGCACAGGGCTAACGCGCCGTCGTCAACTTTTTACACAACACTTTCCCAGAAAAACACACAACTCTATATTCATTTTTAAGGATGGACTTTTGTCCGTTCCATGAACATTTCAGTTACTGAGAACCGTTGCCAGATTACGCGTCGTATTGTTACGTCGTTAAGTGTATTTAACGGTTACCTATATATCTAGAAAAAATATTATTTAAACAAAAGATCAAAATAAATATACATATTTAAATTGAAAAAAAAAAAAAAAATTACAAAAAAAAAAAATATAATAATTTAATAAGAAAATATGTATATTGTGAGAATATTCATTAGAAATCAAATTTTAATAACGAGTTTCAAAAGTGTAAACAACCATATTATGTGTGATAAACCGATCGTGTCAATGTGAACGCACCATTCTCACTCTATTTCCACTTAATTTATATTAAAAATAACAAAAAAGTTTCAAATTTAAATAAATAAAAAATTTAAATTTCGCATTGATTTAAAGTGCATACGAAAAATACATATGTAAATTATTCAAAAACGTAAAATTTCTTGATATATAACGTTTTTAATTTATAAATATATAAACATTTATAAATATTTACATTATTTTTATTGTCAAATAAATGAAAGGAAAAAAACAAGTAAGAATACTAATTTAGCTGTGGCGAATGAAAAATAACCTACATAATTCTTTAAAAAAAAATTTTAATTTTCTAAGTTTTTCTTTAGTCATAAAATCTATATTTTAGTCAAATCTAAGATCGTTAATTATGTAAGGTGATAGTCAAATCGTATCATTAGCTCATTATTCCATTACTTTGAAATGGCACTTCACTGAAAAAAAGTATGCTTATTCAGAGCACATTGACCTTAATTGAAGAAAAGTATGGATTGCCCCTCGCAAAGACATTTTTTCTAAAAAATAGTAAAGCAATTTACTTTATTATATCTTAAAAGTAAGTAAAATTATACTTCACGTATACGTTTACTTGTTTTCATCCCGAGGAAAATATATATATTTTTTTAATAATAAAAAAAAGGCCTTAAACTTAAGAACTATTTAAGCTTTATGGGGTCCCAATGTAAGGACCCTACGGGGCACAATACACTCTTATAGGGTCTCTATCGATTATGATAAAAAATGTTGGTCAGATTCACCTTTCTTAGTTTTCGAGATATGGGAATGGGGTCTGGAGAAATCATGAGTTATCATGAAATAACTCAAAAACTTTGACTCGGAGGGCTTTCAGGTCTTTGATGGTCATATTCTACACTGAAAAAAAATTACCAATTTTAATTCATGTTGAACTTAATTTACACAGAAAAAAAAAAAAATTGGGTAAATTTTTAATACTATTGAGTAAAAAATTACTTAATTTTGCACCAGTAAACGATTTAATAGTATTGAGTAAACTTTTAATAAAAAATTATTAAATGCTTAATAAAAAATTTGAGTAAATTATTAATTCACAAAAATTAAAACCTTACTTAAAATTTTTCAATATTTTAAGTAACTTTTTAATTGTGTCAAGTAAAAATTTACTCAAAATGTATCAATTTATTTTTTTAAAAAGTTTAAAAAGTTTCGAATTTTTTTTTTAAAAAAAAAATTTCTTTTTCAAACTTTACCAAATATACTTACCACTGTACCCTGGATAGGATTTAAATACAATTTTGGTGTTACTTAGTGTTTATAACCGGTTAACCGAAAAACCGGTTTTTTCCCAAAATGTCGGTTTTTTTGCAAACCGGTTAACCGAAATTGAAAAATTCCGGTGCACCGAAAACCGGTTTTTTTCTGTCGGTTAACCGTTTTTTTTTTTTTTTTTAAATACATTCAAACGGATTATTTTGCAAATATTAAGGGTTTGCACTTTTTTTATGATATTTTAAAAATTTCATTAAATAGACCTTGAAAATCCGTGAGAAAGGAAGAATAAAATACTTTTTGTCTTCAAGAAACAATTTTCCAAATAGGAATTTTAGTCTGGTAAATATTTGAATTATCCCCGTTATGAGCGTTTTTTGGACAGTTTCATTGAAAACTTAATAAGTGACTGTTAACCAGGTACTAAAATTCTTATTAATGGAGAAAATGTCAATTAAAGAACATTAATATAAAATACGGACTACAATTTATAACGAATTGATGTATTTGTTTTTGAAATAAAACCAATAAAAATTAAAATAAAGCTCGGGTGAATATAGGAAAATAAAGCACCGTATTTAAATACCGCTATTTTCAAAGGATAACAGTTGCTAACTTTGCTTAGTTACATTCGATTTTTTATTAAATAAAAATTAGCAATTTTAAAGTATTTTTTGGGTTTGTCAGTTAAAGAAGAAAAAACCGATTAACCGGTTATTTATTCCGGGTTAACCGAGAAAACCGGTTAACCGAAAAAGCTGAATTTCGGTTAACCGAGAAACCGGTTTTCCAAAATGTCGGTTTTTTATAAACACTAGTGTTACTCCAATTTTTAAGCGGATTATGTTTTTGGACGATAAAAGAAAGAGAATGAGCCAAAAAAAGAAAAAAAAAGTACTAGGCGCTTTTTTTTGGCGGGCAAAAAAAAGGAATTTAAAAAAAAAAAAAAAAGAATCTATTCTTTTGAATGCATTAAAATTTGTTTATAAGGATGAAAATTCATCACATATTTACTTATCAGTGAGATTTCAATATATTTGTAACATGTTTTTCCCGATATGAGAATTAAAAGAATAATTTCACTATTAATTGAAACTAAATGAAATTTGTTCTTAAAAATTATTTAAAAATGTAGGTTCATAAAAGTTTTTAGTGTACAACTCAAAAGGACAGAAAAACTCAAAGTTGCCACACTTTAGACATTAGTAAGTCATATTATTTTAAAAGAATTTATAATTTTTTGTTAATTTTTTTTTCAAAACTAAGAAAAATGAAAAAAGATAGCAAATATCATTTCAAAATGAGTTTGCAATGCCTAAGGAAGAGTAAAATAATGTAAATAGTGATGCAGAAAGTGGTTGGGCTAATTTGTTTATTATCAATCTTATGGATGGACTAAATATCCTTTTAGAATATTGTTTATTCCCCCAAAAATCCTTTGAAAAGTTTTGTTTGCGTTGTTGGGATAACTTCCCCCCTTCAAAATCTAGAAATAGGATCAGTCTTAAGTGTGAAGTAACTCCTTGAGTTAAAATTTTCATTAAATTAAAGATGATATTTTATTTAGTCTCAATAAATAGTGAAATTATTCTTTTAAATCTCATATCTGAAAAAATATGTCACATATATATATTTAAATCTCACTGATAAGTGAATATATGATGAATTAAATTTGTATAAAAAATTTGTAATACATTTGAAAGAATAAATTCTTTTTTTGTAATTCTTATTTTTGCCCGCCAAAAAAAGCGCCTAGTACTTTTTTTTCTTTTTTGGCTCATTCTCTTTCTTTTGTCGTCTAAAAACATAATCCGCTTAAAAATTGGAGTAACACCAAAATTTTATTTAAATCCTCTCCAGGGCACCGTGTTATGTCTTCAAGACAAAGGAAAATTTTATAAAGATGATTTCAAACTTTCATATACGCATAAAAAAACTATAAACTAAATGAGAATTCAAAACACCAAGAGAATAAAAAAAAAATATTAAATTTGTATTAAATTATTTACTCAAATTTTATTTTAAATTTTTGAGTAAATTTTTAATTGCGTTAATTAAAAAAATACTCAAATTTATTTTAAAAATTTAAACAAGTGATTACTCAAATTGTTTTTCTCAATATTATTTTCTGTGTAAGAAAAGAAGGGGATGCGGGGGCTCCAAAAAAAATTAATTCTTCTTCTATTAATGCATTTACTTAAATATATCTTAAAATTAAGTAAAATTGTACTTAATATAAGTTTAATTCTTTTTTCCAGAGTAAAAATATTTTTTAAAATAAGAAAATTTTCCTTAAACTTACGGATTCTGTGAACCCTATGGAGTCCCAATGTGAGCACCCTAAGGGGCCCCAATACATGGGGTTCGCACATGAGGGGTTCGTACCCTATTATAGGGTCACTACTGATTTTAATCTAAAATTTTGGTCAGAATTGCTCTATCTTGCTTAATTTTCGAGATATGGGAATGGGGTCTTGAAAAATTTGATCATGCAATAACTCGAGAACTATAACTCGGAAGGCTTTCGGGTCTTTGACGTTCAAATTCTACGAGTTAAGGACTACAAATCGTATCTGCAGTATTTTCAGAGTTATAGGCATTTGAAAATTTGGCGAAAATCGAAATTTGGATTTAAAGTTAGGGTCTTATGGGGTCTACGTATGACTCTGCAAATACTGCAGATACGAAAAAAATTCCAAAGGCATTTTTGTAGCCCTTAACTCGGAGAATATGACCGCCAAAGACCTGAGTTATAGTTTTCGGGTTATTTCATGATCAAATTTCTCAAGACCCCGTTTCCATATCTCGAAAACTTATCAAGGTAGAGCAAATCTGACCAAAATTTTGGATCAAAACCGATAGTGATCCTATAATAGGGTCCAAATAATCCGTAACTTTAAGGAAATTTTTACTTTTTAAAAAAAAAATAGTTTTCCTCTGAATAAAAACAATTAAACTTATATTAAGTACAATTTGACTTAATTTTAAGATATATTTAAGTAAATGCTCTACTATTTTTAAGGAAAAATGTACTTGGAATAAGAAGTAATTTCTTTAAAATTGGTGTATTTTTTTCAGTGCAGCACTTAAACCGCTATAACTCAAAAACTTTGCGGACCATAAAGCTGCGATAAAGTTCATTTGAAAGGTAATAAAAATATCTTCAAAAAAAAAACAAATTTTTCATTTTCATAATTTAGGACATTTTCCATTTTTTTAAAAAGTAAATTTATCAAAAATCTGGCCGCTTTTATTTTGTATTTTTTTTTTAAGTTTAGATGTTTGTTCAGAAACGGGTTTTTCGGTGTTTTCGAGAAAATCGCATTTGCATTTTAAATTTCATAACAATTTAGTAATTTGCTTGCATTTTCTTATTTCAACAGAGCGTATAAGTAATATTTATGCAGTTAATAATACTCATTCGCAACGTTAAAACAAGAAATTCAGTGTTGCCACCTCATGTGTAATTACACATATTATGTGTAAATTTTTTTCATGTGTAGCCCATGTGTAATTGGCTGCATGTGTAATTCATGTGTAATTTGAAATTTTTACGTTTTTGAGCATTTTTCATAATTCGTTTTAAATTATTTTATCCTCCACTTATTGATGGAGTAATTCAGTTTGTGACATTTTGAAAAATCGGTTAAGTAGTTATTAGCAAAATCGTGAATTTTAGATGGATTTCATACCGAATTCACGTGTTAACAAAACGCTTAACATGCTTTTTGGTCAGACACAAAATGATTTTACGAACTATTTTTTTCACTTAAAAAATTTTTTAACTCCTCAAATAAAATATTCCTACACTCAAAGGAAAAAAATCTTTCAAAAAAATCTGTAAAACGAGCTTTTAGCTTAAAAAAGCAAACTTTCAGCAGATTTTCCTGCAGAAATGGATAGTTTAACAAAATACTCTGTCATTCAGTTTAAAAAAATAACAGAATTTTGTTAAGTAATTTTACTGATTCTGTTTGCTGAGTTTTCAAAAGTATTTTTGTGAACATTTCAGCTGATTATTTTGTAATTTTACAGAATTTTTTTTTTTTAATTTTTGTGGTATTTAAATTAAAAATTGTCGAAATTAAAATTTTATTTTAATTTTACTGAAATATTTAGATATTAGTTTTTTTTGATTTTTCATCAAGCCTACAGATTTTTCTCTAAGATCAGCAGGGTTTTTGTTAAAATTAGCAGATTTTTCAACTGAAATCAATATATTTTTTTTCTGTTTTTTACAGATTTTCTTCTGATTTGACTTACAAGAGAAGTCTCCCTGATGTCACCCTCCGATCTTCATGAAATTTGGATATGTTCTTAAGAACGAAAATTAATCATACACGTATTTTTTTTAGCGGCCCTAACTCATTTTTAGGGGGGTCGATTTGTATGGTGGGAAATTGACCTTTTTCAGTTTTTTACGATTTACGCCTATTTAAACAAAATTAATATATGCATGTGTGGTATCAGATTAAAGGTATTATAAATACCTATCTCGTGGTGCTAACAACAAGCCAAAGAAGTTAATATTTTTCGACATATTAACAAAAATGTCCTAAAATTTTGGTATTTTACTCAATATAACGAAAAGTTGTGCAAACACGTTCTTAGCACACGTAGATAGGTTTTCCAAAGACCTTTCATTTGGTATGTAACATGACTAGGTTTCTTTGCATGATATAGGTGATAAACGAAAAAAACTGAAAAATAGCTTTGCCTTCCCCCTCCTTTTTACCCCCTAAATATGAATTTGGGCCGCTAAAAAAAATACGTGTCCCTTTATTTTTTCTTATCTACAAAATAAAACTAATTCCATAAAGATCCGCGGGTGACACTAGGGAGACTTTCCTTGTTAGATAATCCAGACAGAAATTTCGCAAAAAACAATAGTAGCAGGTTTTTTTGAGCAGCAAAAAGCAGACTTAGGGCGGATTACTCAATGTCCAATTAGCTGCTAACTGTCAATTTAACGGAGTCTTATGTCAAAATCGACTTAATCGACGGACTAAGGGCGGATTACTCAATGAAAAGTTAGCTGCTAACTGCCGATTTAACGGAGCCTTATGTCAAAATTTGTATGAAAAAGTTAAATTTAACGGCCCGGGTAAAAATGAAATATATATGATCATATATGGATTTATATAACCATATATTATCATATATGCCTCCATATATGATAATATATGGTTATATAAATCCATATATGATCCATATATCTTCATATATGATCATATATATTTAATTTTTACCCGGGGGAGAGTTATTTTATAACGGAGCATTGAGTAATCCAGCCTTAATCGTTTTATTTTCAAAATTAACAAAAAAACGTTATTAAAAAAAAGCAAGTGTAATTTTTGCATGATCCATGTGTAATTTACGATTTTGTTGGTGGCAACACTGAAGAAAATTTTTTTGTGTGGATGGACAAAAACATTTTTTGACTTTTTTAAAAAATGGAAAATTTCAGAACGTGTTCTGAAAATTTTCAAAAAAAAATTAATCGATAGCCCATACAAGACTATATAAAAATGTAAATTTTTGAGATTGTGGTGCATTCCGTTTTAATGTGATGAATATTTAATTAAGGCAATTTGCCACAAATTTGACCACTTTTCCAATAATTGACCACGCCTCCTAAGCCCAGTTTTTGAAAATTTGAAAAACCAAAAACGCGATTTTCTTAGTTCCATATAGGGCTATTCAAACGACCTATTCAGAAATTTACGGGACACATGTTTTTCTGTAGCGGGACATTTGGTGTGGAATGCCTCATATAAGAGTCGGTTGATTTTTTAAATTATTAAAAAAAAAAAATATGTATGGGTCCAGTTATTTTTTCAAAATCTAGTTGGGTCGCTGAATCCGAATACAGTAGAATCTCACAAATTAGAACTCTCACAAATTAGAACTGTCCAGAAATTAGAACCGGTTATTTTAATGTACTGGACGCTCTAAAATTAGAACATGTAGTTCTAATTTCTGGAAGTTTTTTTTTTTTTTTTGTTTTTATTTACACTACAAAATATTTTTTTAAAGTTTTTTTAATCTAAATAGGGGAAACCCCGAATTATATGTAGTTAACGCTCTAAAATTAGAACCAGTAGTTCTAATTTCTGGACTTTTTTGTTTTTATTTTCACAATTCCATAAGTGTAAGAGAAATCGAAAAATGGAATGAAAATGGGTTTAATGACGGATCAAATAGCAGTGACGATGATATAATCGATGTAACGCCTGTTATTTCTCATTTCAAAGCCCTTAAAAGTGTTTTCTACAAATTTAATGTGTTATAGTAATTAAGTATTAACAAAAAAAAAATAGTTTTGTGTTAAAATAAAGCAGTCGCAACTGTTTTTATTGTTATTTTATCATTTTCTTTGAAAAAGAAAAATGTCCAGAAATTAGAACTTTTCAGAAATTAGAACTACCCGAGGAACAAAGTGGTTCTAATTTGTGAGATTCTACTGTATTACCATTAAAAAAAAAAAAAAAAAAGATTTCGTGCAAAGCCTTTGATGTGCCAGATCAAATAAGTTTAGAGCGCTTTCCGCTCACAAAGACTTAAAATGAAAATTCAAAAACCAAATCGGTTTTACACGTCTTTTGATGTATTCAATTTGAACAAGATGCTTTAATTGGTACTTAAAAAAAACAGATTTATAAATTTCGCAAAATTATCCAAAATACCATTAAATTTTTGCATTTTTTTTTTTTAAACCCGCCATTGATTTTGTGATGTAAACTCACAAAAAACTCGGTTTACGCAACAGTCCACCATATGGAACCGCGAATGTGCCTCGCGAAAAACTGATATTTGAAAAAAAAAATTGTTTTTTAATTTTTAGCCAAATCGGACAATTTTAACCCGTGCCCCTGGGGGGTTAATTTGGCTTAAAACTTAAATATAAAATTTTAAGACCAAAACGAACCATAATTTGCCAGGCAATCGACGAAATTAGATTAAAGTAATTTTTTCTAATTATAAATAGTATATGGGGCATTCCATGCTAAATCGGACACTTTGAAATTTTTTTTTTTTAGATTTTCCCAATTTGTTTACAGTTTTTAGTACCCTTCGAAAACTTCTTCGTGGTAAATTTTCAGATTTTTTTGATGACCCGTTCCAAAGATATCGAATTTTTAAAAAATTTGGTGGTTTGTTCCTTTACTCAAACTTCTTTTCCTCATAAATTCTTCAATAATGGTCCAAATTTCATTTTTTATACCCTCCACTTAGTGATAGAGGGTATATATAAGTTTGTCATTCCGTTTGTAACTCATCGAAATATCGATCTGGGACCCCATAAAGTCTATATATTCATGATGCCCGATCGATTTTAAGACATTCTAGCGATGTCCGTCTGTCCGTATGTCCGTCTGTCTGTCTGTCTGTCTGTGGGAAATGCTGTCGCTAACAAAATATTGCACAGAGAGGACTGAAACTTAACATATTTATTGGAAGTTCTCCCGAGAAGTATTGGTATTACATTTGAGCGATATCGGTTCAGCGGTTCAAAAGTTATGAACGAAAATGTAAGCACACCTCAAAAATTTCAGTACATTCAACATAACCTAAAAGTACAAAATGCTTTAATTCGGCTTCTGGTTCACATACGTGAACATAATTGAACACCAAATGGTATTTAAACAAGTACGAACATATTTTTTGACAAAAAAAAAAAAAATCGCGTATTTTTTTTTAACAAATTTTTTTTTTCGCGGAAATTTTTTTTCCAAAAAAATTTTTTTTTTTTAAAAAGTAATTTCCTTTTAAATAAAGTTTTTTGCAATAATCTGTTTGAAATTGTGGAGGGTATCACTACATTCGGCAAGGCCGAATTTAACTATTTTACTTGTTTTTTTTTTTAATTTTTGTTTTTTACGTACTTTAAAAAAAAAAAAATATCCCAAAAAATTCTTAAAAGCGCTCTAGTATGCGATTTTTAAGTTTTAAAATTCAAATTTCATTTTTGAAAATGTTTGTACTCTTAGATTTTTTTGAAATTTTTTTGTGTAAAACTTTTATCGATTCTACAAATTTTTTGCCCAGGAGGATCGTGGGATAACGATTATTACTATTTTTTAAAAATTTTTGAAGAAATTTTATTATAATTCTCCAATCTTAAAATCATTTTTACTGCTCCAATGGTGCGTCATAGAGGGGTCATTTTTAAGACCTACCCTCATTAATTTTTACGTCTTAACATTTCTTTGGAAAAAACTAATACCCTATCTCCAATTTCTAAGGGGGCTCCCACACAAAACGACATTTTTTAAAATTTGCTCTAACCGCTCTAACTGCCCTAATAGTGCCCTTAGAGCAATCAAATGTATCACCGACCCACAATATTTTTTTAGTCCAAACATTTTCTCTGAACACACCTACCCTCTATCTTTAACTGTTAAGGCGATCCCCTTACATTTTTTTATATTTTTGTTTTATTTAATCAGCTTCTACCGGTCCAATGGTGCGTCCGAGAGGGGTCATTAGTGAGACCGACCCCCATTTATTTTTATCCTACAACATTTTTTTTACACATACCTACGCCCTATCTCCACTCCCTAAGTAGGCTCCCATACAAATAACAGTTGGATCAAATTTTATAAAAATGTAAAAAAATTTTTGAATGGAAGCCTACTTAGCGAGTGGAGATAGGGCATAGGTATGTTTTAAAAAAATGTTGTAGGGTAAAAATAAATGGGGGTCGGTCTCACTAATGACATCTCTCGGACGCACCATTGGACCGGTAGAAGCTGATTAAATAAAACAAATTTACAAACAATAAAAAAAATTGTATGGGGACCGCCTTAACAGTTAAAGATAGAGGGTAGGTGTGTTCAGAGAAAATGCTTGGACTAAAAAAATATTGTGGGTCGGTCATACATTTTGTTGGTCTAAGGGCACTTTTAGGGCAGTTAGAGCGGTTGCAGCAAATTTTAAAAAATGTCGTTTTGTGTGGGAGCCCCCTTAGTAATTGGAGATAGGATATTAGTTTGTTCCAAAGAAATATTAAGACGTAAAAATTAATGAGGGTCGGTCTTAAAAATGACCCCTCTATGACGCACCATTGGAGCAGTAAAAATAATTTTAAGATTGGAGAATTATAATAAAATTTCTTCAAAAATTTTTAAAAAATAGTAATAATCGTTATCCCACGATCCTCCTGGGCAAAAAATTTGTAGAATCGATAGAAGTCTTACACAAAAAAATTAAAAAAAAAATCGAAGAGTACAAACATTTTCAAAAATGAGATTTAATTTTTAAAACTTAAAAATCGCATACTCGAGCGCTTTTAAGAATTTTTTGTGATTTTTTTTTAAAAGTACGTAAAAAACAAAAATTTTGAAAAAAAAAATTTGAAATTTGGACTAATATTGAAGAATTTATGAGGAAAAGAAGTTTGAGTAAAGGAACAAACTACCAATTTTTAAAAATTCGATATCTTTTTAACGGGTCATCAAAAAAATCTGAAAATTTACCACGAAGGAGTTTTCGAAGGGTACTAAAAACTGTAAACAAATTTGAAAAAATTTAAAAATTTTTTTTTCCAAAGTGGTCAAACTGACATGGAATGCCCCATATATAAGTCTAAAAAAAGGTTAAAAACACCTTTTGCTGTTTTTTAATAAATTTTAGAACACGATTAAGATGAATAATAATTTTCTAAATATAATAATAAATATAATAATATTTTTCTAAATATGTATCACTAAAAGCAACATCTCAACTAAAATCCTTGCTTGTCAAAACTAAAACAGAAACAAATTAAAAAATTTTATAGCAGGACACCAAGGGCCCTAATTTTTTTTTCGAAGTCAATTTTAAAGAGGAATGTTTATACCACCAAAATGAAAATTTTAGTGGTTAATAAGCTATTTAAGTGAAATAATAATTTAAAAAAAATTTAAAAACGAAAAGAAAAAATTTTTGGTTTGTGTGGTGAAAAAAAAAAAATGTTAGGACAAAAGTTTAACCCCCCAACGGCACGGGTTAATTTTTTCCGATTTGGGTTAAAATTTAAACATAGAGTTTTTAAACTAAAACGAACCATAATTTGCCCGGAGATTAATAAAATTTCAAAAAAGTCATTATCGTGCCACCCCAGTGTACATGTTATCAAAGTTTGATTATTATTCTATGTCATTTTTTTTATAATATCATTGTTTTCCCACCACGAAGTTCGAAAAGAATATTTTTTGTGCAGACTATAAAAGTTAAAATCTCAAAAAAAGAAACACTGAAAACATTAATGAGTTTGTACATATTAGATGAGCTACCATTCAAATTTCAATTAAAGCATACAAAACAGACAATTTGTTTGCATGTACCATGCACAATGCAGCGCAAAACTGTCGACTTTTTTCATCTTTTCCCTTTAAAAGGATATATTACACTGTGCAACAAAAAAAAATGAACCTCGATCGCTTCAACGCCATATGAAAGTACTAGCTTACCATTCCGGTACTTCGTTACCGGTAGCATTGAATACCGGACAATAGAAGGATCAGAATTGCTCTTCCGATTTCAAGAAAATTCCCCTACGTAGTATTAGTTTTATTTACTTGTGCACGTTTAAGTCGTTCATAAAATAATATTTCAATGAAAAATTTAAACAATAAAATTTGAATAATTTTCGAGCCCTTATATCGGGATTTTGGATTTGGAGTGAATAAATATTTCAGTGAATAAAGAAATTGGAATATAAATGAGTTTGAGTAAAAAAACATATAGAGAGAAACAATATGGAGTTAAAAAAGTAAAATACGAAAAATTTGAGTAAAAAGTATCATTCCATATTGTTCTCTGATCTATTAAAATTTTAAAATATTTCCATCTCTTGGGTGTTATTTCTTGGGCTTTGAGTTTAATAGTTAGATAGGTAAAAATAACCATTTGCCCCCTTTCCCCTTAAAACTAAATTTTCCAAAGACTGTTTTTTGTGCTAGGTGATGCTTTATTTAAAATATCAAGTTTCCGAACTAATATTTCAAGAAATATAAGAATAATCAAAATTTACACTTTTTCATTATTATAAGAACAAAAACAAAGTACCAAAAGAACACTTTCTTACCCCCGTTATAAACGGAATTTCCAAAAAGAACCTCTTCCAGAATGTTTTTTCTTCACCGAAGGATCCTCTTTTCCATGTTTCAATTTTCTAGGATCATTATTTTAGTACAAAGAGGTATTGACATTCCTAATTTTAAGTTTCTAGAACCATTACGTCAAAAAATATCAAAGGTACCGAAAATACACTTTTTTAGCCTTTTTACCCCACTAAGAAGCGGAAAAACGTATTTATCACAGAATGCCTTTTTTACCGAATTTGCCTACATTACAAATTTTAAGATTCTAGGAAATATAAAAAGTTTATATAAAAAATGTACTTTTTATAAGAAGTAATTTTTACAAAAGGTACATTTTATAAAAGGTACTTTTTATAAAAGGTACTTTTTATACTTTTAATAAAAGGTAATTTTTATAAAAGGTACTTTTTATAAAAGGTAGTTTTTATAAAAGGTACTTTTTATAAAAGGTACTTTTTATAAAATGGAACTTTTTATAAAAGGTGCTTTTTATAAAAGGTACTTTTTATAAAAGGTACTTTTTATAAAAGGTACTTTTTATAAAAGGTACTTTTTATTATAGGTACTTTTCATAAAAGGTACTTTTTATAAAAGATACTTTTTATAAAATGTACTTTTTATAAAAGGTACTTTTTATAATAGGTACTTTTTATAAAAGATACTTGTTATGAAAGGTACTTTTTATAAAAGGTACTTTTTATAAAAGGTACTTTTTATAAAAGGTACTTTTTATAAAAGGTACTTTTTATAAAAGGTACTTTTTATAAAAGGTACTTTTTATAAAAGGTACTTTTTATAAAAGGTACTTTTCATAAAAGGTACGTTTTATAAAACCCGGGTGAAAATGGCCATGTATGTTCATATATGATGCATATATGGATGTCCATACAAGTACATATCCGTAATTTGAGGGTACATGTACATTAATGATCATACATTGTCATACATGAATTTGTATGTAAATTTTTTTTTTTTTTTTTTTTTTTTCATAAAACGTCTATTAATTGAAATTTTTTCAAATATAAATAATTTGTACTAATTTATGACACTGATTTTTTAATAAAAACTAACGAATATTTTAAAAATATACTTTGGACTTTATGATACTTTAGGATAATCAAAGCTTCGAAGAATTAACCACTTTTCGAATGAATTCACAAATAAAATACATTCGATTTTTATAGTCACTGAATACAATTATCTTTAAATATCAATATTTCTTGGAATGAATTCGATTTTTCCCATTAAGTCGAATTCTTGTTTATGAGAATTTTAAAAACTGAATGCATTCTTTATTTCATTTATTCATTATTCATGAGACTTTTAAAAATCGAATTTATAAAAACTTACGCATTTAATTTCAAAGTCGAATGAAAAAGAAACCGAATTCATTCTATATTTTAAAATCAAATGTCAAATCATATAAATATAAATTGTGATTGGGGAACGCAATCATTAAAGTTTAATTCAGAACACCAAATCTAATTAAGGAATGAAATCCTTCGCAGCTCTGACAGTAATACCGTCAGAGTGTTCGAATTTTCTTCTAAATTTGGTTGTTTACGATAGTGCCTTCATATTCGCCTATAGAATACAAAGATTATAATCAATCTTGATGATGTATGATCATTATTGTCCAACCGAACGACTTTTTCAGACTGAACCTATACATGAACTTCGTCCAATTTTGAAAAGTTCTGCCGAACCCAACCTTTAAAAAAATTGTTTTTAAGACATGTATGCTATGCAGATGCAAAGCATATATGAAGGAGCATGACATATACCTATCCACACATAGTTGCATACATTTACATATATGGAATATTACATTACTTGTGTATGTTCATATATGCTCCCATATATGACATACATTTCCATATATTGTTCATATACTATCATATATGGAATCATGTATGAACATGTATGAACATACATGGTCAATTTCACCCGGGAAGGTACTTTTTATAAATGGTACTTTTTATAAAAGGTACTTTTTATGAAAGGTACTTTTTATAAAAGGTACTTTTTATAAAAGGTACTTTTTATAAAAGGTACTTTTTATAAAAGGTACTTTTTATAAAAGGTACTTTTTATAAAAGGTACTTTTTATAAAAGGTACTTTTTATAAACTGTACAGAATTTTCAAAAAGTACTTGTTGCAGAATGTTTTATTTCACTAAAGGATCCTAAATTTCAAATTTGAAGTTTGAATGACCATTATTTCAGTATATAAAAAAAGTACCAAAAGTACACTTTTTTACCCATTTTACCCCCGTAGAATCAACATTGGCAAAAACCCAGACTTAGTGAATCTTTTTTCCGGAAGGTGAACCTACATTGCAAATTTCAAGTTTCTAGTACTATTATTTAAGGAAATATAAAAGGTACCAAAAGTACAGTTTTTTACCCTTTTTACCCCCTTAGAATCATCATTGGCAAAAATCAAGCCCTAGTGGATCTATATTCCGGGAGGTGAACATACAGTCCAAATTTTAAGTTTTTGTGACCATTTTTTAAGGAAATATAAAAGGTACCAAAACTACAGTTTTTACCCTTTTTACGCTCTTAGAATCAACATTGGCAAAATTCCAGCCTTACTGGATCTATAGTCCAGGATGTGAACATACAAACTAAATTTCAAGTCTCTATGACCATTATTTCAGGAGATATAAAATGTACTAAAAGTACAGTTCTTTACCCTTTTTACCCCCTTAGAATCAACACTGGAAAAAATCCGGGCTTAGTGTATCTATGTTCCGGGAGGTGAACATACAGTCCAAATTTCAAGTCTCTATGACCATTATTTCAGGAGATATAAAATGTACTAAAAGTACAGTTTTTTACCCTTTTTACCCCCTTAGAATCAACACTGGCAAAAATCCGGCCTTAGTGGATCTATATTCCGGGAGGTGAACCTACAGTCCAAATTTCAAGTCTCTAGCTTCAGCGGTTTGGGCTGGGCGATGATGAATCAGTCAATAAGTCAGTCAGTCAGTCAGTCAGTCAGTCAGTCAGTCAGTCAGTCACAGTACTCTTTTATAAGTATAATATAGATTAGAGTTCGTTTTCAAATTTTTTTTTGATTTTGATTTCTGGATATTATCACTTTTTGGAACGTTCTTGTATCAATAAAAATAATGGCGTATTTTTTTGTTTTAAATTCCAACTCCTTCCCGTGCCTATAGGCGACTCAAATCGCGGATTTTGGGTCCCTTTTCCGATACAACAAAAACGGCTGAATATATGTCAAACCTGACTTCACTATTCGATTCTACAGGAAAACTTAGGCCCATAAGCTTTTTTTTAGTTTTTGGAATGCACCAGCATGCATGATTAGAGTGGTCCAAAAAACTATTTTTTTTTTTTTTTTTTAAATTAAAATATTTTTTTGTTAGTATACAATGAAAAAATACTTACATCTGAGAAAATAAGTCATTATTTTAGAACCTTTGTGGGTCCACTGTAATGCTTATGCTATTTTGTGTTGCTTCCACAAAATAGGACTCGACTTTATAAAAAATGGACCTTCTGATTTCAAAACTGCAATCCAGCGTTTTCTAGCATGTTTCGTTTTCGAGATATTCACAGAAAAAATTTTAAACGAATTTCAATCAACAAAAACGCGGATTCAATCAATTTTTTGATTGAAATTCTTCCAATTAAAAAAATTGTTATACCAATTATCAAATTGTAGGTGATTGATTGAAAATTTTTTCAATCAAACATTTTTTCGATTTTAATCAAAAGATTGATCAATTTTCTATTTATAGTCAATCAAAATAATGATTGATTTAACAAATGAATTGTAAGCTTATGACAAAATTATCAAAAAATTCATATTTTTGGCTTTCCAATATGTTGCCAACAATAAAAAAAGTAAAACGCGATTATTTTTTATATTTTTAAATTAATCTATTCAAATAAATTAAAGCGAAAAAAATCTGGTATGTTGATCGAATTACAAATTTTCAGTTAAAGAAAACAACAAAAATTTTAATCAAAACATTGATTGACTTTTTTGAATTTTGTTGATCAAGAGATTTAATTGAAAATTGTTTGCCAATAATTTTTTGTGTGTTCGCGTTGGAAAATTTTAGAGTGATTTTTAATGAATAATGAATAATTCAAAGACGGTACGCGTTAGAAAAATTTGGATGCCAGATTTGGAATCCAGAAGTCTGATTGATATTAAATCAAGTCCTATTTTGTGTGAGCAACTTAAGAATACGTTTCCGGGAGACCCGAAATGTGCTAAAGCAGCGTATTTTTCAATATTCAAACGCGAATATCTTTAAAACCTTACGTAATAGAAAAATTTGGAAGACAGATTTGGAATCAGGAGGTCAAAATCTATTTAGTTTAAGTATTTTTATTAATGGGAGCGCAAATTGCTATGAATTTGTTGAACCGTGTAACCGTAAAAAAGTAGGTTTCTTTTCGAAATTTAAAAGGTAAATGTATTCTATATTCATTAACCATCATTTTGAGTTTCAAAGGTTTCGGCCAATTTTTATTGATATTCCCATACAAGTCACCAAAAAATTCTGCTTCCCGAGTAAAAAAGTTTTTTATATAATTAAGAAAGTTTTTTATATAATAAATAAAAATTCTTTTATTTCGATCTCGAGACCAGTATTGAAAATAAATTTTTAGTCTTTGCCGATATTTCGATACTCTTTAAGTAATTTATATTTAACACCGAATTGAAATATAAATTATTTTTTGTAAGTTTACGTCTCGATGTGGACATGCATTTCATTGTTGTTTTTTTTTGCTATTATTATGAGTACACAAGTAAAAATGTGAAGGATCAGTACTGATCCGAAAAATTAATCGCTAAGATTAGATCAATTTTAATCGGACGGATAAAATTTCATCCGAAAAATGGATTTATCTTATTACAAAAACCCATTTTATGGATCACATTGTATCCGTCCGATTAAAAATGATCTAATCATAGCGATTCATTTTTCCGATCAGTACTGATCTTTCAAATTTCGGATAGTGACCAGACGGATATCCGCCATATTTCACATTTTTCTTCTCTAAGGTGTTCTTAATGAGTTCAGAAAGAAAAAATTACATATTTGAATTTTTTTTTTAATAAAATTTTTAAATTATGGAAAAAAATCTTTAAATTTCATGTTTAAGTACTTACGATCAAATATTATGCAAAAATATTTTTTTAATTATTTTAATAAAAACAACTTAATGATTTTTATACCCTCCACTTAGTGATAGAGGGTATATATAAGTTTGTCATTCCGTTTGTATATTCATGATGCCCGATCGATTTTAAGACATTCTAGCGATGTCCGTCTGTCCGTCTGTCTGTCTGTGGAAAATGCTATCACGGACAAAATATTGCACATAGATGACTGAAACTTAACATATTGGTTCAGCGGTTCAAAAGTTATGAACGAAAATGTAAGCACACCTCAAAAATTTCAGTACATTCAACATAACCTAAAAATACAAAATGCTTTAATTATAAATATAAATGATATAAAAATCGCGGATTTTTTTTTACCAAATTTTTTTTTCGCGGAAATTTTTTTTTTCAAAAGTAATTTCCTTTTAAATAAATTTTTTTTTGCAATAATGTTTTTGAAATTGTGGGGGGTATCACTATATTCGGCCAGGCCGAATTTAACTTTTTTACTTGTTTTTTTATACCCTCCACTTAGTGATAGAGGGTATATATAAGTTTGTCATTCCGTTTGTAACTCATCGAAATATCGGTCTGGGACCCCATAAAGTATATATATTCATGATGCCCGATCGATTTTAAGACATTCTAGCGATGTCCGTCTGTCCGTCTGTCCGTCTGTCCGTCTGTCTGTCTGTCTGTCTGTGGAAAATGCTCTCGCGGACAAAATATTGCACAGAGATGACTGAAACTTAAAATATATATTGGAAGTTCTCCCGAGAAGTTTGGTATTGCATTTGAGCGATATCGGTTCAGCGGTTCAAAAGTTATGAACGAAAATGTAAGCACACCTCAAAAATTTCAGTACATTCAACATAACCTAAAAATACAAAATGCTCTAATTCGGCTTCTGGTTGACATATGTGAACATAATTGAACACGAAATGGTATTTAAACAAGTACGAACATATTTTTTGACAAAAAAATAAAAAAATCGCGGATTTTTTTTTACCAAAATTTTTTTTCGCGGTAATTTTTTTTCAAATTTTTTTTTTTTAAGTAATTTCCTCTTAAATAAAGTTTTTTGCAATAATCTTTTTGAAATTGTGGAGGGTATCACTACATTCGGCAAGGCCGAATTTAACTTTTTTACTTGTTTTAAAGTCTTTTTTGCAAAAACCCCAGTTTTGAGGCTCAAAGTGGAGACAGAAGATAAACTCCGATCGGAGTGATATTTTGCATGTGAGTTACTCTTAGGGGACCGACACTTTTGGCGGGTATTAGAATTTGATCAGGGAGAAAGGCCCAAAAACGAACCACCCTATTCCACACCAAATGTTCCACTAAAAAAGTTATGTCGTATAAATTTGAAATAGGAAAAAAAAACGATTATCAAGCCTTTTGGGAAGTCGTGGTCATGTTGAGGGAGGTATCTGGGAATACCTTTCTTCCTCGCGATAAGTATTAACAAATTGATTTAGTATGATATTTATGCTTAAATAATACAATCTTCAAATTAATATATTATTTTCATATCCACGCCCACAAAAGTGGGCACGACATAACAAATGTAAAATGTAAAGAAAACCCTGTAAAAAATTGTGTTTTCCAAGTTTGTTTTAGTTCTTCAAAGGGAAATTTTTCCCCCCTGGTCCGATTTTACCCATTTAGGAACTTAATCAGCCTATTGCCGTTAGATATATTCGTGTCAAATTTCATGGGTCTAGCATTTTTAATGTGGCTTCACGTGGTATAATAGTATAAAGTAAGTCATATTTTTAAAGTGCAGTTGCACAAAGCGGACGCTTTTTGAGCAAGTTTCTATTGCTGATTCTACACCAAAAAAAAAAACGTGGGTATTCAATACTAAAAATTTTACTAATGAACTAATTTTTTAGTCCAAAATGATCTAGTGCAGGCGTTGGTAATCAATACTAAAATTTTTTACTAATATTATTCAAAACCAGTAAAAATTACTAATTTTAGTACTTTGAAGATACTAAAAAACTACCGTACTACTGGTAATTAGTAACTTATTAGTAGATTTTGGTACCAAATCACTTACTAATATTTTTACTGCAGAATTATTTTGAGTGTAGTAAAAAATTATACCACTTAACACCGTTTAAAAATATCTAAGGATAATTATAATTTTTGACCTTCGAACTTATGTTTTAAAACTTCATAAAAATAATGTTCTTATTGTTAGAACGGCTATAATTGCTTTAATATTTATATTTTATATAATTTGGTCTGAGTGAATGCAAATATTTTGTGCTAAAATTACCTTTAAATTCATATGTATAGTTCCAATTTTTTTTTTGGTTTACCTTTCATTTTGAGTTTTCAACTCAAGACTATTTAAAATATTTTTTTTTGTTTATTTTTAACTTTTACTAAATTTAACACAGTGTCATGAAAGGAAGAATGGATAAATCAAATAAGTAAAAATGCTGTCAAGCGTAGAAAAGTATAGGCTTTCGATATAAAAAAAAAACAAAGTTAACAAAATTTGTTTTTTTTATACCCTCCACTTACTGATAGAGGGTATATATAAGTTTGTCATTCCGTTTGTAACTCATCGAAATATCGATCTGGGACCCCATAAAGTATATGGGGCATTCCAAGCCAAATCACTCACTTTTAGACCCGACCCCTTTCGATTTATTTTATTTTTGGATATGTTTTAGTACTTATTAAATGCAACTTGGACACCAATTTTCAGCCTTTTATTCCAAGATGGTGTTGAGTAATCAATTTTTCAAAATGGCGATTTTCTCCAAAAAATTAAAAAATTTAAATTTTTAATTAATTTTGACCATTAAAAAATATAGATATTTTAAAAAAAGTTGGACAACGTTTTGTTGGTATTAAAATGTAGTTTTAGAAAAAAAATATGAAAAAATTATTCGAAGTAATTATCACTTATTTTTTTACGTTTAAAAATTAAAATCGACTTTTTGAAAAAGTCCGAAACCTTCGATTTTTTTGTAAAAAACTATAAAAATTCTACTCTAAATTACGCAACTTTTAAGCCATAACTCGAGATGTGATCACAATTCTTTCTATTTTTATTTTTAATGTTTTGGCTCTGATTTATTTTATATGGAGCTCCAAAAAAAAAAATTGGTAGATACTGACCCTAACTTACCCTAAATATATTCATTTGGAGGTAAATATACGTCTCACAAAAATTTAGGATGATCGGACATGGGTAATGCGTTTAGCATGGTCCTTGAAGTTTAAAAAACGGATTACAAGGAAAAATATGAATTTTTTTCTGTTTTCGCAAATTTTTTGGTATTTTAAGTTAAGTTTTAAATGAAGTGATTACAGAATAATGATGTGGAGTAAAATGCCTTTCTAATAAGGTACTAAAAACTAAAATCGGCTGAAAATCAGCCAAGTTATTACAACTGCCCCAGGCATCTAGCGTGTGCCATACCACTTGATTAAAAAATACGTGTCCCTTTTTTTAAATTTATTGAAATTTTCTACTGTAATAACATTTTTTCATTATTCATGTTTCAGTGTAATATTTTTTTGGTTTTTCCAAATTTTAAAACAAAAAAAAAGATTTTTTTTTTTAAAATAGAGATTTCAAAAGGGTGTTGAAAATGCAGGCATTTTTAGCACTAATTTAAAAAATGTTAGCAAAACACAATATGAAAAATACTTGTCATCTAATTACATTTGAACTTGAAGAATAAAAAAATGTTATTACAGTAGAAAATTTCAATGAATTTCCAAAATCGTATTATATTGCTTAATCAAGTGTTCTGCCATACGTTAGATGCCTGGGGAAGTTGTAATAACTTGGCTGATTTTCAACCGATTTCAGTCTTTGGTACCTTATTAGAGAGGCATTTTACTCCGTATTATAATTCTGTAACCACTTGAATTAAAACTTAACTTTAAATACCAAAAAAATTGAGAAAACAGAAAAAAATTCATATTTTTCCTTGCAATCCGTTTTCTAAACTTCAAGGCCCATGCGGTACACCTTATCCATGTCCGATCGTTCTTAATTTTTGTGAGGCGTATTTTTGCCTCGAAATGAATATATCTAGGGTAAGTTAGGGTCAGTATCTACCAATGTAATTTTTTTGGAGCACCATAAAAAATAAATCAGAGTCAAAAAATAAAAGGTGCAATTTTCAAAATTTGAAAAAAATAGAACAAATTGCGATCACATCTCGAATTATGGCTTAAAAGTTGCGTAATTAAGAGTACAACTTTTAGACGTTTGTAAAAAAAAAATCGAAGGTTTCGGACTTTTTCAAAAAGTCTATTTTAATTTTTAAACGTTAAAAAATAAGTGATAATTACTTCGAATAATTTTTTAAATATTTTTTTCTAAAACTACATTTAAATACCAACAAAACGTTGTCCAACTTTTTTTAAGATATCTATATTTTTAACTGGTCAAAATTAATTGAAATTTTTAACTTTTCCATTTTTTTAAAAAAATCGCCATTTTGAAAAATTGATTACTAAGCACCATCTTGGAATAAAAGGCTGAAAATTGGTGTCCAAGTTGCATTTAATAAGTACTAAAACATATTCAAAAATAAAATAAATCGAAAGGGGTCGGGTCTAAAAGTGAGTGATTTGGCCTGGAATGCCCCATATATATTCATGATGCCCGATCGATTTTAAGACATTCTAGCGATGTCCGTCTGTCCGTCTGTCCGTCTGTCCGTCTGTCTGTCTGTGGAAAATGCTGTCGCGGACAAAATATTGCACAGAGATGACTGAAACTTAACATATTTATTGGAAGTTCTCCCGAGAAGTTTGGTATTGCATTTGAGCGATATCGGTTCAGCGGTTCAAAAGTTATGAACGAAAGTGTAAGCACACCTCAAAAATGTCTGTACATTCAATATAACCAAAAAATACAAAATGCTTTAATTCGGCTTCTGGTTGACATATGTGAACATAATTGGACACCAAATGGTATTTACACAAGTACGAACATATTTTTTGACAAAAAAAGAAAAAAATCGGGGATTTTTTTTTACCAAAATTTTTTTCGCGGAAATTTTTTTTTTTTCAAAAGTAATTTCCTTTTAAATAAAGTTTTTTGCAATAATCTTTTTGAAATTGTGGAGGGTATCACTACATTCGGCAAGGCCGAATTTAACTTTTTTACTTGTTTTTTAATTGAATTGTTGCCAAGAAGCCCCATATAGCTGCCCCTATGTGCAGTGTAATTATGCGTTTTGTTAATTTTGAGTGCAGTTGTTGCATTATATTGTAGGACCTACAATCTAATGCAATAACTGTACGCTTTCGGCAATATCAAAATTATTTAATTTATTATTTATGACTAGGGATGTGATTTTCATGCTTTTTGTTGATAGTCTAAAAACGATATCGACCAATTACACAGTGCAACACCCAAAATCGGAATGGGATGAAACCAAAAGCAAATGAAAGTTGACATATTTCATAACAAACCCCTCAAGGCTTTTTCTAGTTCATAACTACATTTTTTTTTACACGCATTTGAAGTTAGTGCACTTTTATTATAATTATAATAATAAATGCTTGAAAACTGTATTAGTGGCGAATGATTAATATTGTTATTGCCTTTAAATAACAATCATACGCAACGGTGTCCAGTGGTTAATATTAATAATTTGGCTATTCAGTAAATAGGTAATAGACCGATTGCAGCAAAATTTATACCAGTCATAGCTGAAGTAATTTAAATAACAATCATACGCAATGGTGTCTAGTGGTTAATATTAATAATTTGGCTATTCAGTAAATAGGTAATAGACCGATTGCAGCAAAATTTATACCAGTCATAGCTGAAGTAATTTTGAGCTTAAGTTTGGAAACTGGACCCTACATGTCCAATAAGGGCACCACCAGGGGCCTTTAAAGTAGGACATGTTTAGTACACAAAAACTTGAAATGGGCGTACGGACATAGCGCCCAAGGTCTTATCGCCCACAACCTTTAATGTCATATCGCCCAAGCTGCGACATACAGCCTAAAATGATAGGTCTAAAAATGTTATATCTCCCAAAACAAAATTGTCAAAAAATCCAAAATATTTTTTTTGGGCGAAATGTCGAAATTACGACTTCTATGAATTGTTTTTTTTTGTATTAAAGGTTTTCTGTGTAGCCGGCCTTCGGCCGGGCTTAGAGATAACATACTCCATGCATTAAGCCCACCCTCTCTGCAAACCAAAGCTATTTTGGTTATCAGGCCTTTTTGATGCATAACAAATTTGGTAGTGTATCCTTGAAAACTTTACTTTGCGGAGAGGGTGGGTTTAATGCATGGATTTTGTAATCCCTATACAACTTCAAAATATTGTGTTAAAAAAAACAATATTGGTGAGTTTTATGATTATTTTTTGGGTGCTATGACATTTAATAAATTCAACATTTTGATATTTGGGTAGTATGACATTTTTGATAACTTATATTAATTTAAAGAAAATTGTTAAAATACCCAAAAATAATGGCCATATCGTCCAAAAAATTTTGCAACAACAACTAACACACATTTTTTTTTTTGGGTGAAATGACTTTTTTAAATTGGGCGATATGCACTTGGGCGCTATGTCCGTACGCCCTTTAAATGCTTTAAAATCACCAACTTTAAATGCGTGTAAAAAAAATCTAGCTCTGCCCTAAACAAAAGGCCTTGAGGATTTTTTTATGGAAAACGTCAGCTTTCATTTGCTTTTGGTTTCATCCCATTCCGATTTCGATTTTGTATCACTGTGTTATCTTTCTGAATCTAGAAATTTGCGTTAAAATGGAATCTATTTGTTTTTGCATATTTTGGTTAAAAGACATATTTTTGCATATTTTGGTTTAAAATGCATATTTTGTGCATATTTAAACCTTTTAAGTGCATATTTTGGCATAAATTAACAAAAACACAATTGTAATTTATTTGTTTCAAAAACTTTTTTAAAAATTTATTTTAAAAATTAGAAAAAATATTTTTGTTTTTTTAAATTTTGAGATTGTCTTAATTTCTAAAACAAATATTGCTTACATGAAGCTAAAAATGTTACTATTTAATCCGGCGTTATTTTTTTTACTGTTAAAGAAGTTTTTCGTATTAAAACAAGATTTTTTTTGTACACATTTTATTTTTTAGTGCATATTTTGAATTTTTTAGCACATGTTTTAAGCGCATATTTTAGTTTATTTAGTACATGAAAATCTCATCCCTATTTATGACTATTTTGAATACAAAAATGAGTTTTTTTTTAATTTTTGAAAATTTTGGTAGGGGACATTTTTGGTTGCATGCACATACGGGTTAAAGATGTCAAAAAAAAATGTGTGTTTCAGAATTAAGTCAATATGATTAAAAACAAGTAAGAGTGTTAAATTCGGCTGTGCCGAATCTTTTATACCCTCCAACACGTTTAAAATTAAAAAAAAAAAATCGCAGGGGAGTCTTTTTTTTTTTGGGGGGGGAGGGGGGGGGGGGGTGGGCGAAGTTGGTGGGGGATACCCGCTATATATGTTTACAAATTATTTGTTTATGATATTTACGCTTAAATAATCAATTTTTATCGTTATTTTTAATTAATTTCTATAACCATGCCCCCAAAGGGGGGCAGCCTGAAAAAAATCAAATTTTATAACCCTCTTGTTCAAGCGCAGGTCTCTAAACATAGTATGGCATACAAATGTTACATTGATAAGCAAAAATTAAAAAAAACTCGTAAAAATATCGTATTTTCCAGGGGTCGTTTGAGTTCTTCAAGGGGGAACTTTTTTCCCCCTGGTCCGATTTTGCCCATCTTCGAACTTAACCTTACCAGTAACATAAGAGATATTCTTGCCCAATTTCAGGGGTATTGCTCTTTTGGTTTGGACTGCATCGTTATTTCTACAGACGGACGGACGGACGGACATCGCTAGAATGTCTTAGATTCTATCATGGATCAATATTATATATACTTTGTGGGGTCCCCGACCGATATTTCGATGTGTTACACACGGAATGACAAAGTGAGTATACCCCCATACTGTGGTTGGAGGGTATAAAAAGAACATACAACACAATATTCAACACAAACATGATTTTGCAACCATTAATTTCATAAAACAGTAGTTAAAACCTAAAAAACTCAGTACGGGACACACTTGGCCGCTGACCGATTAGGGTTAAAGATGCCCTATAAATCTATTGTTTCAAAACTAAGTTACCATGATCAAATGGAACAAGATAGAGCATAATATTGGTCAATTTGAACAATAATGTAGTTTACAAAAAATAAAAACTTAAAAAAAGAGCAAAAAATCCAATTTCATTGAAATCCGCTCAATTGAAATCGCTCCCCAGAAAAAAAACTACCGAACGGATTTTTACAAAAATTTAAATCTTTAGTCTTTATGATGTTTTTAATGACATTGAATAATAAAATCGAAATATTTTGCAATTTTAATAAATAAAAAAAAATTAATTTAAAAAAAGTGGTTTTGAGAACCGCGCCAAAAATATGATTTTTTTTTTGTATCTTAAATAAAAATATGTTAGTGATGACATAAAATTCCAATATTTAACACGTACGTTACTAGTATCAAATGCAATAAATTTTTTTTTATTAAACAATAAAATGAAATTTATATTCCCGGGTGAAAATGACCATGTATGTTCATATATGATGCATATATGGATGTCCATACAAGTGCATATCCGTAATTTGAGGGTACATGTACATTAATGATCATACATTGTCATACATGAATTTGTATGTAAAATTTTTTTTTGTATTTTTTTCCATAAAACGTCTATTAATTGAAATTTTTTCAAATATAAATAATTTGTACTAATTTATGACACTGATTTTTTAATAAAAACTAACGAATACTTAAAAAATATACTTTGGACTTTATGATACTTTACACAGAAAATAATATCGTATATTTTATTTTAATTAAAATTTTATTTGTTTTTTAATTTAATATTAATTAAATTTTTAATTAATATAATTAATTGTTTAATTAAATTTTTAACTTTATTTTAATTAACATTTTAATTGTTTTCAAATTTAATATTAATTAAATATTTAATTAATATAATTAAATGTTTAATTAAATTTTTAGCTTTACTTATTTTTTTTTTTTTTTTGTTTTGTTTTTTTTTGTTTTCCGTGTGTGTGCGAGTGTGTGTTTTTCTCTTGCGTTGTATTACATACAAAAAAATACATATGTATAAAAAGTTTGTTGAAAGTTTTTTTTATTTCTCACATAGGTTTTTGAATTCTCATTTTGTTTATAGTTTTATGTGTATGTATATGAAAGGTTTATAATCAACTTTATAAAATCATCGAACTGACTATGTCTTTACGGCATAAAAAAATTTGTTAAAGTTTGAAGAAATATTTTTTTTTAAACTATTTTATTCAAAAAGAATGTTTTTGCAAATTTTTTTTTTTTTTTTAATATAATATTTTTAATTAATTTTTTTAATTTATACAATTAAAATTTTAATTATTTTTTTTAAAAAATTTTAATTAAATTTTTTAATTTATAGTATTAAGTTTTTAATTAAATAAATATCCATTTATTTTTAATTAACGACATACAAATATTTTTAATTTATTTGCGCATTTTAGTGATTGGTCCGGATTTAATTATTTTTTTAATTAAATCTACGAATTTTTTAATTAAATATTTTTTTTATTATTTTCTGTGTAGGCTAATCAAAGCTTCGAAGAATTAACCACTTTTCGAATGAATTCACAAATAAAATACATTCCATTTTTATAGTCACTGAATACAATAATCTTTAAATATCAATATTTCTTGGAATGGATTCGATTTTTACCATTAAATCGAATTCTTGTTTATGAGAATTTTAAAAACTGAATGCATTCTTTATTTCATTTACTAGTCGAATAGCCTGTCCCTGCCAGGCGGAACACCAAATCACTTTTCTCAATAGTTCTAATATTTTACCAAACTTTAAAAAAAATTATGTTTGTGCTTAAAAATTTAATATTGCTAGATTGAGTTACATCAATATATTTCCCAAACTCGAAAAAAAATTAATGAGTATAAAAGGTTTTATTGATAAAATTTTAGAACTAAATTTAGAACGCCCATTTCGTCTCTCCGTCCATAAACCGGATATCAAAAATCCATCGTGTGGATCTGTCCCATGGTCACTCCTATATACATGGCAATTTTTATCTTTCTTTTTATCATGAAGTGTTTTAAAATTAGTTAAAATGTTAAAAAACACAAAAATTTTTCCACTTAAATTTTTCCTTACAATTCTTCGTACACAGTTTAAATATTAAATCTGACTTCATAAGGATATGATCCATTGTCAATACTTTATGCTTTACAATTTTCAGCTTCCTTAGTCATTAGGGGTTTCAGAAATAGTTTAAATATTTAAAAACTAAATTTCGCCGTCTTCCGCCACTCCCCCTGACTTAAAGGCCGAAAATCCGGCTACGTTACAGATTATATATACAAACTGAACAAAATTCACAACGGATTTTTTGTATTTCCGCCCTTTCACTGGATATCCAGGTCAGAGTTGATCTTTGCCATTGTCCGTACCATATGTATTCTAATTTTCATCTTTCAAGGTCATAAGGTGTCTTCAAAATTAGGTTAGATGTAAAAACATAATTTTTCCACGCCCATTTCTTCTCTTAATTCTCCGTCCCTACACAGAGAGAACAGTTTAGTTGTGCCAGCCGAGTTTAGAGCCAACTGCATAGTTTAATAACAACAACCGAAATTTTCGGTTGCCATAACCAAAATTTGTTTTGAAAATTTAACTTCTGTTGGTCCAAATAAATTTCGGTAATCGCAACCGAAAATTTCAGTTGTTGTAATTAAACCATGCAGTTGGCTCTTAATTCGGCTGGCACAATTAAACTGTTTTTTCTGTGTATTCCAAAATTTTTAAATCTGACTACTTTATGATAAGCTCCATCGTTAGTACTATACTCGTATCCACGCCCCTTTTCCCTCTCAATTCTCCGTCCACAGTCCAAAAACTTTAAGTCTGACTACTTAAGGATATGCTCCAGTGTCAGGACAATATGCTTGCAATTTTCGGCTGCGTAGGTCATTAGGGCTTTAAAGTTAGTCAAATAAAAAAAAAAAAACACAATATTGCCTTGCCCCTTTTTCCTCTCAACTCTCCATCTACATTCCAAAAATGTTAAATCGGACTACTTTAGAATATACTTCATAGTAAGGACTACATGTTAGGGATTTTCAGCTTTCGTATTTATTGGGGCTGAGCTTAAAAATACTCTTAAATGTTAAAAAAAAAATTTTTGCCAAGTCCCTTTTTTCTCGTAATTCGCCGCCCACAGGCAAAAAATCCGAGTTCGTAAGAATCTGTCCCTGGTGTTTTATTATATACATGCCAATTTTAAGCTTTTAAGTCCATCAATGAGATTCAAAAGGCGGTGGATACACAAAAAATAAGAGAAACACAAAAAAATTAAATTTACCACGCCCTTTGCCTTTCTTATTCTCCACCCATACACTGGATATCAAAAATCCTGGCTCGTGTTGATCTTCCACATGAAACCTTCTATATACATGCCAATTCTGTGCATTTTCCGCTTCCTTTGGGGCTTCAAAAGAAGTTAAAATGTTAAAAATCTCAATTTTGTCACTCCCCATTTTCCTTTCAATTCTCCGCCCACAGTCCAAAAATTTAAAATTTGACTACTTCAGGATATGCCTTATCGATAGGACTATACGCTAGAAAATTTTCAGCTTCCTAAGTCATTAGAGGACTTTAAAATAAGCAAAAATGCCAATTTTCATCTTCATATATCATTTGGGGTCTTCAAATTAAATATTAAAAAACACAATTTTGCCACGCCCCATTTTTCTCTTAATTCTCCTTCCACAGTTTAAAAAATTTAAATCCAATTACTTCAGGATATGCTTCATTGTTAGAACTAAATGCTATGCAATTTTCCGCTTCCTAAGTCATTTGGGGTTTCAAAAGAAGTAAAAATTTTAAAAAATCCCAATTTTGCCACGCCACTTTTCCCTCAATTCTCCGCCTACATTACGAAAATTTTGAATCCGACTACTTGGGGATATGCGCCATCGTTAGGACTATATTCTAGGAAATTTTCAGCTTCCTAAGTCATTTAGGGGCTTCAAAAGAAGTAAAAATTTTAAAAAAATCTAAATTTTGCCCCTCCACTTTTCCCCTCAATTCTCCGCCCACATTGCAAAAATTTTAAATCCGACTACTTGGGGATATGCGGCATCGTTAGGACTATATTCTAGGAAATTTTCAGATTCCTAAGTCATTTGGGGGCTTTAAATTAAGCAAAAACGTCAAAAAATTGCATTTTGCCACGCCCACTTTCCCGCTTATTTCTCCGCCCACAGGCAAAAAATCGAAAATCCGACTACGTTAGGATCTGCCCCAGGTGTTTTACTATAAGCATGCCAATTTTCAGCTTTGTAGCTCATCAGTGGGCTTCAAAAAGCTCTGGATAGACAAAAAAAGAGGAACACACAAATAGGGAAATTATATATATAGATTTATTATTCATGAGACTTTTAAAAATCGAATTTATAAAAACTTACGCATTCAATTTCAAAGTCGAATGAAAAAGAAACCGAATTCATTCTATATTTTAAAATCAAATGTAAATTCATTCGATAAATTGTGATTGGGGAATGCAATCATAAAAGTTTAATTCCTAACACCAAATCTTATTAAGGGATGAAATCCTTCGCAGCACTGACAGTAATACCGTCAGAGTGTTCGAATTTTCTTCTAAATTTGGTTGTTTACGTTAGTGCCGTTCATATTCGCCTATAGAATACAAAAATTATAATCAATATTGATGATGTATGATCATTATTGTCCAACCGAACGACTTTTTCAGACTGAACCCATACATGAACTTCGTCCAATTTTGCAAAGTTCTGCCGAACCCAACCTTTAAAAAAATTGTTTTTAAGACATGTATGCTATGCAGATGCATAGCATATATGAAGGAGTAAGTCATACATATATACCTATCCACACATAGTTGCATACATTTACATATATGGAATATTACATTACTTGTGTATGTTCATATATGCCTCCATATATGACATACATTTCCATATATTGTTCATATACTATCATACATGGAATCATATATGAGCATGTATGAACATGTATGAACATACATGGTCATTTTCACCCGGGTGTGTATGTTCATATATGCTCCCATATATGACATACATTTCCATATATTGTTCATATACTGTCATACATGGAATCATGTATGAGCATGTATGAACATACATGGTCATTTTCACCCGGGTTTTTAAAAATTTTTGGAAAATTTGGCCATTTTGACCAAAATCTCAATTTTGACCACCGATGCGCTAACAGAGTTTTTGACCGATTAAAAAGTTGTCTTCCATAAAATGCTTATACTACCCCAATACCACTTTCCCGCACTAAGGACAATCGATCCTTACACTTTGTAGGATTTCGACCCAGTCTATTGTAGGTCCCTAGAAATCAGAAACATGACCAACAAATCTTATCTTTGAAATTTTTACACCAGATAGAGAAAAAAAAAATATATCTTATCGAATGTTTATGTATTTTAATCGCCTGAACTCGATTCCGCAATCAGAATGATTTTTTATCGTTGGATGTTCTTGGAATTTTACAAGGAAAGTTCGCAATGTGACACTACCAGATTTCTTTAAAATTTATACACAAGATAGAAAAAAAAATCTAAGATCGACCTGTCTAAGCGGAATCGAGTTCAGAAGGTCAAAATAAACAAATATTCGTTTGAGATTTGCTTTTCTCTATTTTGTGCATAAATTTCAAAGAAGTCTGGAATGGTCACTTTGGGGAATATCCTTGTAAGATTATAAGAAAAACCAACGATAGATTTTTTTTAAATGCCTGGTCGGAATACAATAAGATTGGTTGGTCGGACATCTGGGTCAGAACATCTTTTTGATTGTTTGTGGGTATGTATAATCGGAAATCAAACAAACAGTCGCACATTTATTTGACATCACTGTAATTATTATTGATGTTCGTTTATCATCCATCCATCCATCCATCCATCCATCCATCCATCCATCCATCCATCCATCACTCCATCCATGAATGAACGAAATAGTCATTTCGTCTATTAACTTTAGAATGTTTAATTGTTTGTTTAACAAACGAAAAGGTGAATTCAATTAAACGCTCTTATTTGTATTGCTATTATTACACCGGCTTACGTTAATAGCCGTGCAATTTAAACTAATTAAAAATTTATTATTTAATACCATTTCGTAATACTTATGGATTACGTTAACAGGATACAAAAGCACACAGATCCATCCATTCATTCATACATTCATGCATACATGCATACTTATGTATATACAAAAAAAAAAACTCATTCATTTAAACAACGTACGTACTAAACAAACACATAAACAAACACAAGTACACCCATTAACCATGTACACTCAAAGAAAAAAAAACTGGTAAATGTCTTGCAAATCAAACTCTAGTAATGAACAAAAAAAAATCTACTTTACTTGTTGTTTAACAAAAATATACATATCGTCACCTAATGTACAAAACGCCCTAACTAACAAAAAATTCAAAATCGATATTTTTACAGATTCTGGTGTATTTTATTAACCACCCGTCCCTACAAAAAAATTAGGGACACATAATAAAAATTAGCGATTTTATAGCCAAAAATTAAAAACATTTGAATTGCGAAATCGCCAATTAACACAACTAGAAATACATCTTTTAATCATTTTGTACGTACGTACGTCCCCACAAAATTTTAGCCCAATTCAATCAAAACCAACAAAGTTATTAACAAATTAAAAAATTTACTCCATACTGTTTTTTGCTTCTCCTGTAAAATTTGTAAAATGTTAGTTACGGCCTTTTGCATTTTAAAATTTTAAATGCAAAACGCCCTAACTAACAAAAAATTCAAAATCGGTATTTTTATAGATTCTGGTGTATTTTATTAACCTACCCGTCCCTACAAAAAAATTAGGGTCACATAATAAATTAGCGATTTTATAGCCAAAAATTAAAAACATTTGAATTGCGAAATCGCCAATGAACGCAACTAGAAATATGTACATCTTTTAATCATTTTGTGATTAATTTTGATACATATTCACAAAACGTACGTCCCCACAAAATTTTAGCCCAATTCAATCAAAAACAATAAACTTATTTATAAATTAAAAATTTTACTCTATACTGTTTTTTGCTTCTCCTGTAAAATTAATAAAATGTTAGTTAAGGCTTTTTGCATTTTAGGTGACGATATATAAGGGGCATTTCATGTCAAATCGGACACTTTGAAAATTTTTTTTTAGATTTTCCCAATTTGTTTACAGTTTTTAGTACCCTTCGAAAACTCCTTCGTGGTAAATTTTCAGATTTTTTTGATGACCCGTTCAAAAGATATCGAATTTTTAAAAACTGGTAGTTTGTTCCTTTACTCAAACTTCTTTTAATCATAACTTCTTCAATAATGGTCCAAATTTCAAATTTTTTTTTTCAAAATTTTTGTTTTTTTACGTACTTTCTAAAAAAAAATCTCAAAAAATTCTTAAAAGCGCTCTAGTATGCGATTTTTAAGTTTTATAATTTAAATCTCATTTTTGAAAATGTTTGTACTCTTCGATTTTTTTGAAATTTTTTTGTGTAAAACTTCTATCAATTCCACAAATTTTTTGCCCAGGAAGATCGTGGGATAACGATTATTACTATTTTTTAAAATTTTTTGAAAAAATTTTATTGTAATTTTCCAATCTTAAAATCACTTCTACTGCTCCAATGGTGCGTCATAGAGGGGTTCTTTATAAGACCGACCCCCATTAATTTTTACGTCTTAACATTTCTTTGGAACAAACTAATACCCTATCTCCAATTTCTAGGGGTGCTCCCACACAATACGAAATTTTTTAAAATTTGTTCCAACCGCTCTAACTGCCCAAATAGTGCCCTTAAAGCAACAAAATGTATGACCGACCCACAATATTTTTTTAGTCCAAACATTTTCTCTGAACACACCTACCCTCTATCTTTAACTGTTAAGGCGGTCCCCATACAATTTTTTTTATTTTTTTGTAAATTTTTGTAAATATCTCCACTCCCTAAGTAGGCTCCCATACAAAATTACATTTTTATAAAATTTGCTCCAACTGTTATTTGTATGGGAGCCTACTTAGGGAGTGGAGATAGGGCGTATTTATGTTTTAAAAAAATGTTGTAGGGTAATAATAAATGGGGTTCGGTCTCACTAATGACCCTTCTCGGACGCATTATTGGACCGGTAGAAGCTGATTAAATAAAACAAATTTACAAAAAATTACAAAAAATGTATGGGGACCGCCTTAACAATTACAGATAGAGGGTAGGTGTGTTCAGAGAAAATGTTTGGACTAAAAAAATATTGTGGGTCGGTCATACATTTTGTTGCTCTAAGGGCACTATTAGGGCAGTTAGAGCGGTTGGAGCAATTTTAAAAAAATGTCGTTTTGTTTGGGAGCCCCCTTAGAAATTGGAGATAGGGTATTAGTTTGTTTCAAAGAAATGTTAAGACGAAAAAATTAATAGGGGTCGGTCTTATAAAGGACCCCTCTATGACGCACCATTGGAGCAGTAGAAATGATTTTAAGATTTTAAAATTATAATAAAATTTTTTAAAAAAATTTAAAAAAATAGTAATAATCGTTATCCCACGATCCTCCTGGGCAAAAAATTTTTAGAATCGATAGAAGTTTTACACAAAAAAATTTCAAAAAAATCGAAGAGTACAAACATTTTCAAAAATGAGATTTAAATTTTAAAACTTAAAAATCGCATACTAGAGCACTTTTAAGAATTTTTTGGGATTTTTTTTTTAAAGTACGTAAAAAAAACAAAAATTTTGAAAAAAAAAATTTAAATTTGGACTATTATTAAAGAAGTTATGAGGAAAAGAATTTTGAGTAAAGGAACAGTCTACCAATTTTTAAAAATTCGATATCTTTTGAACGGGTCATCAAAAAAATCTGAAAATTTACCACGAAGGAGTTTTCGAGGGGTACTAAAAACTGTAAGCAAATTGGGAAAATCTAAAAAAAAAAAATTCCAAAGTGTCCGATTTGACATGGAATGCCCCATATATATTTTTATAAAAATCCGCTTTTTATTTGCACAGAGTTTTAGAGTCCATTTCCTAAAGTATTTTAGCCTCACAAACATAAATTTGATATGTCTGTGCGTTTACCTTACTACAATCTACTATTTTTTACTACTTTTACTACGGCTGGAAATTTTCAATAGTAAACAAAACTTTCCAGTTGTAGTAAAAATGGTTAGAAATTTGGGTAAACAAACTAGAGATGGGCGCGTGAGTGATTTTTGACTCACACTCACTCACGCTCACGACAGGAATTTTTGAATCACGCACACTCACTCACGAGCATATTTTTTCTACTCACACTCACTCACAATCACGTGAGTAAATTTAATACAACTCACACTCACGTGCACTCACATTCACGAAACTCTTATTTGTTATCAACAAAATTGCACCGACCAAGCCCTCAATACCATATTTCATTATTTTTATACCCTCCAACTACAGTATGGGGTATACTCACTTTGTCATTCCGTTTGTAACGCATGGAAATATCGGTCGGGGACCCCATAAAGTATATATATTATTGATCTATGATAGATTCTAAGACTTTTCTAGAATGTCCGTATGTCCGTCCGTCCGTCCGTCTGTATAAGACACGATGCAGTCCAAAATACAAGAGATAGACTCTTTAAGTTTGGCAGGAATATGTCGTTTGGTCCTAGGCAGTTTAAGTTCGTAAATGGGCAAAATCGTACCAGGGGGAAAAAATTCCCCCTTGAAGAACTTAACTACCCTCTAAAAAACGCCATATTTTCACAGGTTTTTTTGTATTTTTGTTAAGCAAATGAAGCAATTTGGTATCAGAAAAAGTTCTAGGTTCTGCACTTGGACTTAGGAAATAAAAAAAAATCGTTTTTTTTGCCCGCCCTTTTGTAGGCGTGGATATTAAAAATGTTTTTAAATAATGAAAAAGTTGTATTACTAAAGCTCAAGAAGCATAATAAATGAATTTTTAAACATTTACTGCATGAGTTTATGTGTCCCCAATGACCCCTAATAACCCCCCACCCAAAAAAGCGCCCCTGCAATTTTTTTTTTTTTGTTTATATTTATTATTTATTGAATTTTTAACAAATCATATTCTAAATTAACCTAACCGAGACGGGTGACTAAGACCATTGTCTCGTTGTAGCGAAACCGACCAAGGCCTCTGCTGGGAATCGAACCCACGACCCCCAGACTCATAGGCTAGCACGCTACCAACTAGCCTACCGGGGCCCCTTTTTTGTTTATATGTTGGAGGGTATTATAGATTCGGCACAGCCGAATTTAACACTATCACTTGTTTTTTATTCAAATTTCCCATTTCGGCTGTAGGCAAAATCGCCTGAAAAGAAAATGAAAATTTACCCAAAAATTGTTCATACAAATTTGGGTCATATTTCATATGAAAAGTCACCCAAAATTGTTGGGCAAATTTTCAGAGTTTTTGGGAGATATTTCGAAATTAAAAAATTGGGTGATATTTAATTACAAAAAATTACCCAAATATAATATATGAAAAGTTTACCATTTTTCAGTTTTAGTCAAAATCTTGTCAAATGTCAAAACCGAACTATGTTGCAATGAAGAAAAATTAAATACATGCCCAAAATAGTGAAACAATCTAAAAAAAATTGTTTATTATTTTTTGGAGAAACAGCGAACGCATATCGTGTTTTTTAATAAATTCTTTTATATATTAAACTAACCAAAAATAAGCTGATGCAAAACCTTTCCCGTTGTAAAGTAACAGACAAAGAATCTGGTAAATGTTGCCTAATTTTTTTCACAATTTGCTTCATTCTATTGTTGAGACCATGCTCGTAAAATAACGAGATTTTTTTTTTTGAGTGTATATAAAAGTTTAAGTTGTAAGGTTCATCATCGTCACCATCATCAGTATTAATGAAATCCTATAAACATAATTAAAAAGTAACCACTCAAAACTGACAGTGAGTGGTTTTTTGAATTTATTAAAGTGTTTTGAGGAATAAAAGTTATAATGCTATATTCGGCTGTGCCAAATTAAAAATACCCTCACACATTTGGTTTTTTTACCCTCCAGCCACAGTATGGACGATAGTTACTCATTTGTCCTTCCGTGTGTAACACAACGAAATATCGGTCCAGTAGTGCGATTCAGTAACTTTTTTAACGAAATTATTGATATCGTTAACTAACGAGAATTGTCGGTTGTTTTAACGAATATGTGATTCTATAAATTTTTCAATTAACGACAAAAATAGTTAATTTGAAATTTGTTTATTTTGAAATTGTATTGAGAACCGAAAAATTTCGTTAACATTAACTTGAAAAAAATTTTTGTTGATAAGTTAACGATTTTCAATAACGACAAAATTGGGTAGAAAAATGCTATAGAATCGCTTTTAAAGACAATTGTCGATAATTTACGATTTTTGACAATATAACTACCGATTTTTGTCGTTAAAAAGTTAGTGATTTGCGCTACAGGACTACATAAAGTATACATATATGTAGTATATGTTTTTTATCATTGATGGAATCTAAGATATTTTTGGAATATTGTGGAAGACAACTCCGTTTAAAACGAGCAAAGAAACACCAGAAATATGTACATGAAAAGCATCAAAATAGCAACTCTGATCACACGCACAGTGTTTCGTTCCCATGTAACGAGGGGACAAAATTAGAAGGAGTTGTCAGATATTTTTGAGATTTGGTACACTAACATAAAATATATTAGTTAAGAAAAATATGATTTTTTGGAAAAATCGGTGCGAGGACACGGCTACCTCCCATGTGTCCTGAAACTGAAAAATGTAATTTTAGCTACAATAATGCACAAAAAATTACAAAAAGTGGTCATGCTGATACACATTCAACTTGCAACGTGTGTATGAAATTTCACTTAAATCGGAGCAAGGACTCAAGGTCCTGCCATATATCCTTTTTCTTTAAAACGCTATAACACCTACGAAAATTGTCCGATCGAAAAAAAAATTTGTAAGCAAATTAATATTCCTTAGATATATATTAATGCCAAATTTGGGCAAAATCGGACTAGTAGTATGGAAAATATAAAAACATCCTTTTTTGAAAAATAAGTTATTTTTAAATTTTAAGTCGTCTAAAAAAGGTCAAAGAGATGTATTAAATCAACTTCTGAGCTACATAATGTTTCTACATGTCTATAGTAAAATTTGATGGCGATTCTTTTTTAAAAATGCGTTAGCCCACTATCTCCCATTTTTAGGGGTCATTTTGTCCTTTTTTAACATATCCTCATAGAACAACACTAAAATGCGCGTTTTAATAAAGAATGGCCCACTTATAATCTGGACGACTTATGTGCCTTATAAGTTTTGAATGAAAAGTCACATTTTCATAATTTATTTATCATTTTTAAAGGAAATTTTTTCACCTTTTTTTTGGTACCGGTTTCAAGTTTGTAGGTTAAATATTTTTTCGTACAGACGCCATTAAGCAAAATTAAGATTAAGAAATTTTGCACACTTTCACGTTTTTTGAGAAATACAGCTGTTCAGAAATTGCTTAAATTTTTTAAATTCTAAAAATTTACAGTGCTTAGTGTTTTGAATCCTTACGGGGCTATAGAAAGAATAAATTTAAAACCTTTTAGCCCAAGTTTGAAAAAAAAACATATCAAGTTGAAAAAAACATACCTCCCTCGAATGAATCCTGTAGGATTAAAGTCCTACGGAGCGATAAATGACTAAACCCGCAAGAGAAAATCGAAGTTCGATGCCAAAACATGATTTTTCTTTTTAAACACTAATGTTTAAACGAAGTTTAAAGGTTGCCACATGAAACCTGCGTCAAATTTGATGTTAGAAATCACATGGAGTAAAAAATTATTTTTGCCCACAATTTTAACCAATCGAAAATAATTTGCCAAATGTAAAAAAAATAAATTGAAGGAGAGTATAATAAAGCAAAAAATGTATAATACTGTTAAATTTAATGTTAAGTTTGATGCAGAGGTAGCACCGAAGGATGTGCAAAATTTCTTCATCTTTTTTTCGGTTAATGACGTCTGTACTAAAGAATATTTAACCTACAAACTTGAAACCTGTACTAAAAAAAAAGTGGAAAAATTTCCTTTAATTTGATACATAAATTATAAAAATGTGACTTTTCATTCAAAAGTTATAAGGCACATAAGTCGTCCAGATTATAACCGGGCCATTCTTTAGTTAAAACAAGTAAGAAAATTATAGTCGGTCAAGACCGACCATATAATACCCTACACCAAGGTTTCCCGGAAAATAGGTCCCATGGATCGATTAGATCTATATGTTGTAAAACCTTTAATAAGTGAAGAAAACACTCACAAATCAAATTTGAGTGAAATAGGCTTCTATTTGTTGACAATAAACCGCTTTAACTGAATATCGGGCGAAATTTTCACAAGGGGCCTGAGTCCAAAACTGGTCCGATGATTATCAGGTTTGATAAGGTTATTTAAGTACGCGTTTAACATACACAAACAAAATTTTAATTAAATATTTTCTATTTTCATGAAATTTGAGACATTTATGTGAAAATCGGGAAGGTGGTTTGTATGGGGGCTACAAGAAGAACTGGTCCGATTTCTTTGAAATTCGGAATGATGATATGTGAAGACAAAACATGTTTACCATCCAAATTTCAAAGCGATACCTTCTATAATACGGTTATTAGAGTCATTTGAGCCAAAACTAAAGAGGACCTTTGTATGGGGGCTAGGTCTAAATATGGACCGATTTTTTCCAATTTCAATAGGCTTCGTCCTTGGGCCAAGAGAGACTTAAGTTTCAAATTTCAAGTCAATTGATTAAAAATTGCGACCTGTATCGTGTTTACACCGTTTACATGGACAGACAGACAGACAGACGGACGGACAGACGGACGGACGGACGGACATCGCTAAATCGACTCAAAAAGTGATTCTGAGTCGATCGGTATACTTAAAGGTGGGTCTAGGACCAATATTTCGGGTAGTTACAAACATCAGCACAAACTCATTATACCCTGTACCACAGTGTGGTGTAGGGTATAATGATCTACAAAAATGTTAAGCATCAAATTTCACTAGGGGTTGTCAAATACCAAAACATCGTGCGATATAATCAAAATGCCTTAAAAAGTAAAATTGTAAAATGTCATATATTGTTAAATAGCTTTTACCAAAGTAGACTGAAGTAGGTCGAAAAAATGTACTAAAAATACTACTGAGATAAAAAACGTTTTAAGATGTCTTCACTAAAATTTAATGGCGGTTCTTTTGTTAGAACATATTAACCCTCCATCTCCCATTTTAAGGGGTAATTTTAGTCCTTATTTCAAATATTTTTATAAAATTCAATAAAACGAGCGTTTAAAGGTTAAAGCGTGATACTAAATTACTTTTTTAATGTTTCTTGAATATAATTTATAATTTAAGAGTTATTTAACATAACTTAAAGCTTCAATAGAATACACTGTGCAACAAATTTGAGGTCACAGAGTGTATCTTAAATTGGACAAAACAAAAAATGAAGGTATACCATTTGTAAACCAAAAACGAATTGTTTTGAAAATTTAGCTCGAGGTCTTTTTATGGCCCATTGAAGTCGTTACTTTTTTTTAAATGGGTTTGGAACAGGGTTGCAAAAGTTGGTACAATTGTAATTTTTTTTGGTACAATTCGAAACTTAAAAGTACAATGGTACACCAATGACTCATTTGGTACAATTTTAAAACTTTCTCTGTTGACGTTTTTTTGAACCCCCACTTACAATTAGTAATATGAGGAATTAAAGTTGCATTTTTTTACAACTTTTGATTTTCCTAAGTGTCTGGGCAAATTTTAATTTTACTAGACTTAAAAATCATGTGGTACAAATTTAAATTCAATCGGATTCAATTAACCCGTGGCGCCGGCGACCAAATAGATTGGATTTTTTAAAATTAAAAATTGTCTTGCGATACAACATCAATTATTTTGATGAGCTGAACACGAATATTGCAAAATTTATCGCTATTTGAAATTTGAAAAATGGCGGATTTTTCTGCGATGAAGAAATTAAAAATATTTCAATATTTTTTTACCCTTTTATAGAGCGTGGTGTCCTTCGATCAAAGTTTTGATTTTTTGGAAAATTTTCACCAAAAACTCTAAACTTTGATCGAAGGGCGCCATGAGTTAAATTGGTCTGATTTGGCTCAAATAAGGTTTAAATGAAAGTTTGTCTTCAGCTTTATGTCAAGAGATATAATACACTCAAAAAAATACGTTAGTAGATTTACTAATTTTTTTTTGCTAATGCTAGTTAGCTAACTTTTAGCAAATTTTTAGTTGAGATTAGCATGTTAGCAAAAAATTCTTGTAAACTTCATTTAGCACATTAGCAATTTTAAACAAACGTTGAACTAATTTCTTTTGCTAAGGTTTGAAATTGAGTTGACAACATTTTTACAAGATTTTTTGCTAATATTAAGGTCCTATGACACTAGATTTTTTTTGTATTTTATTTTTTATTAATTGAAAGAATGAAACAGCAGAAGAAGAAATGAAAAAGAAACATAAAATAAACAAACAAATAGTGGCGATTACTTTCTTTTTAATAAAAACTGGCTGTATAAATTCAAAAAATACGCCAAAAACAAACAAAAAATCGCTGCATTTAATGAAAAAAAGAAAAGTTGGCAACACTTAATATCATTAATACATAAATGTCAAAAAAATATGTAAAATTTTTACATTTTTTTTGACATTCAGTCATTTGATAACCAAATTTATCGATAACACAAGAATAAAATTTGACGTTTACTATTTTTTATTAGTATTTTTTTACTCTTCCCACTTGTTCAGATTTCCTATGGTGATATATTTGCACTGTTCACATAAATTTCATCAATACAAAAAAAAATGTAGTGTCATAGGGGCTTTAGCAAAAATAAATGGTAAATTTTTTTTTATTTTCAGAAAACTTAAAATGGCTATCTATCTCGGAAACTAAGCCAGATATAGCAAAATGGAGGGCATTTTTGGTTCTTAGAATCTCCATACTTTCGCGGGTCCTCTTCTCATGTGTGGACCCTAATGGGCCCTAACTTTGGATCCAAAAAAGTTAGCATTCTCGAAAATTTTAAAATGCTCATATCTCGGTAAATATTGCCGACACAACAAAAAGTCCAAAAGCATTTTTGTAGCCCTCAATACGTAGAACAAGACCGCAAAATAGTCAAAAGCTCTCCGAGTAATATTTTTGAAGTTATCGAGTTTTTTAATTCTCAGGACCCCAGTGGTCCCCTATATTCACGTATCTCAAAAACTAAGCAAGGTAGAGCGAAACGGACACAAATTTTGGATCAAAAACTATGACGATTTTTAAGGAACCCAACTAGGTCTAGGCCCATCGGGGTCTGGACCTATCGGGTCCGAACCCAATGGGGTCCTCAAAAGTGTCAAAAAAAAATTTTTTTTTGTTAACTAATTATTGGCAAAACATTTTTGCTAACTTTAGCAAAAAAATTGTGGGTTCTAAATCAGCAAATTTTCTTGTAGGTTTACAAGCTATTTTTGCTAACATTACAGTTTTTTTTTTGAGTGTAGCCAATAGTCCTGAACCCAGAAAAAAACGCATTTTTTTAAATTTTAAATGGTGATATCTCGAAAACCGCTTGATCAATTTAAAGTAATAAAATGAAAATTAATGTATCGTAAGATATTTTTTTTAGTTTAAAATTTCCACAAAAAAAAATAAAATTTTTCTGGAAATTTTCCAAAAAAGTCCAAAACTTCAGGTTAAAATGATTAGATTTGGCTCAAATTAAGTTTAAATTAAAGACTGTCTGAATCTCTATGTAAGGAAAAAATTTTGAGATTTAAAAAAAAAAATAATAAAAATTTGTTTTACGTTTATTTCAAAAAAAAAAAAAAATATGGTACTATTGTGGTCGAAAAAGTACAATTTTATCAGCTCGTTGGTACAATTTTGATGTTCTCGTTTTGCAACCCTGGTTTGGAATGATTAAAGATATCTTTTAAATGTTTGTAGAACGTTAAAACACTTTAAACGCACGTTTAAGTGTTTTTTATAAGAATATTTTAGAAAGGGACTGAAATGACCCCTTACAATGGGAGATAGAGGGTTAATATGTTTTAAGAAAAAAGAAACATAAAATCTTACCGAAGACATCTATCTATTAACACTATTAAGCTCATAAGTAAATTTGTTATATTTTGTCGAATTATTTCACACGACTTTGGTGAATCACAATTTAACAATATATGATAATTACAAATTTTACTTTTTTAAGCATTTTGCTTATATCTCACGAATTTTTGGTCTTTTACAACAAACAATGAAATTCTATGCAGAAAAAATTTGTAGAACATGTTAACCCTTTAAATATATTAGTTAAGAAGTGTAAGTGGTGTTCTACGACGATATTTGGAAAAGGGACTAAAGTGACCCCTAAAAATGGGAAATAGAGGGTTAATTCTAAGAAAAGAACCGTCATCAAATTTCGTTGCACATCTAGTAACCTCAGTTAGCTCAAAATTAAATTTAATAATTTTTTTTTTGACTTATTCTGAACTCCTTTGAAAAAAAAATTAAAAACTTCTGTGGGCCATAAAAAACTCGAGCTAAGTTTTCAAGTTTAAACATACAAAAAAAAAGAAAAAAAATTATTTATTTTTTTATATTTTTTTTTTTATAAAAAATTGTTTTTCTGCGCAATAAAAAAATTTTTTTTTAATATATACAAAATTCTATATTTTAGCTTCACTACAAATATATCAAAGTACTTTAAAACAAAATTTCGAACCATTTTATTAAAAAATGGATTTTTGAGAATTATTTTTGTGAAACAGCTAAAAAAAAACATTTTCCTGTTAAGTCATTTTTGCATAAAATTCTGTGAGTTTAGCGCCCTCTCGTGGTGGCAAAAGCAATCAGAAAAAATATTTTTGTTAATATTTATTTGAGATACCTTATTATCTTTCAAAAAATCTGTATTCAAACACAATTTGAACCAAACATTTTTTTTTGGCTTTTGTCCATGTGTCGAAGCATAGTGCAACGGCTCTAAATTTTTTTTCGAATTTTTTTTTTAGTGCTGTAAGCGTTACCTTTACTCTGATACCAAAGTTGCCTATGGTTATTTTGATTAAATATGCGTAAATCATTAAAAATTAAAATAGGTCAATGAGTTTGGGCTGCTAAAAAATGCGTTTCGAATTAACTTTTGTTCTGAATAAATATCAAAATTTCATGAAGATTGGAGGGTGACAGCAGGGAGACTTATTTTTAATTAAAATTACGGTTCTGTTGTAAGTTTAGGTTTAAAAAAAATTAGTAAACTTTCTTTTAGCAATGTGTTAAAATTTCATCAAGCTAATATTTTATCGAGGCCATAAAAAGATATTTAGGTTCAAAAAAAATCAACTTTATAACTCTAGCCAATTTTTTATAAATTGCCAACACTATAGATTTTTCTAATAGTTTTCCATGCATTTAATCCGAATCTGGCCGTAGAACTGATCTATCTCATCTTGAGATATTTAGGTTTTCGTTTCACAATACTGCATAAACCCAGATTTTCGCAATGTTCTACACCCTACAAAACCGCGAATTACTTTTTGATGTGTTAATACTTATTGGTAGTTCAGCATATCTGAAAATACTACTCATTTTCTTCAAAATACTTTTGAAATCCTTCAGATATCTTTTTTCATCACGGAGATCTCGACCGATGCAATTTCGGCACTAAAAAATAAAATAATACAAATTTGGGAACCAAAAAATTTTGTTTGATATTTTTAGTAGAGAATTAGGGGTGCCTCTAAGTCTGGCGGCAATTTTACCTTTAAAAAAAAAACTTTATTTTTGACATTTTTTACAGTAATATTTTTTACGTTGGTGCCATTTTGGATTGGGGTCTTTATTCAGGGTGCCATACGAAAATTCTTCACTTAGGCTAACATAATAATTTTTATAAAAAGCTTCCACATAGCGGATATAGATTTCTTACTTGTTTATTAATAAAATTCTTAAAAGTATACACATTTCGTGGTTTTATATTCACACAAAAAAAAAACTTTGTCAAATTACTGGGAAAAGTCTCGTAATCCCATTTTACCAATATTTGCAGTTTTCCTTGTTTTTTAAAAATCGAAATTTAAATTTTTTTTTTTGAAATTTTACATTTTTTTTGTAGTTTTTCATTGCATCAAAAAACTGTAAATTTACAATTTTATTAGCAAAAAGCTTGTAAAATTACAAAATTATTGGTGAAACGCTTTTAAAATTACTAGGAATTCTCGTAAAATAGGAGGTAGTCAAAAATCTAGTAAAATTACGAAACCTCCCTGAAAATTGTATAGTGTCAAAAAATTTGTAAAATTACAATTTTATTGGTGAAACCAAAAATTATTGGTATAAATCTTGTAAAATTACTAGGAAATTTTGTCAAATAGGAGGTAGCTAACAAAAAAAAAGTTACAAGTTTTTCTTGTAATTTTACAAGGTTTTTTTTTGACTGTTCAATTTAAATTTTAGATTGATATTATTCGGGCTATCAGATAATTCTAATTTAACGATTAAAGGCGGATTACTCAATGAAAAGTTAGCTGCTAACTGCCGATTTAACGGAGCCTTATGTCAAAATTTGTATGAAAAAGTTAAATTTAACGGAGAGTTATTTTATAACGGAGCATTGAGTAATCCAGCCTTAACCGATTAAATCTCAACTCCGATTAATTATTTGCTCGATTAACCGATCAAACAAGAACCTCGATTAATTGAATACCCTAGTATGCACCTGGCGTGGCGTAGAGCAATTACATATTCTTTGTAGACGGTTACGTAATTTTTTATTTGATTGCTTAGCTACGTTAGATGATGGTTACGAGCCTTTAGACTAGGAATATTTTTTTAACTGAAAAAAAAAAATTGGTCGGTTAGAGGGGTTAAAAAAGTTAAAGAAGAGTGAGTGAAATCGTCCAGCAGCAACGACAGAGTTCTGACTGCAGGACAACTGGCAGTTGGCAGTATGACTGCCGCAACTAGTTGTCTTGCAATGAGCACTCTGTCGTGCAGCTACTGGACGATTTATGACTATTTGATGGACGTTGTATATATACTTACTATTTGCCAAAAAAGAAAATGAGAATTACTGTATTTATTATGCATAAAATACAAGAGAATTTATAGAGTAGGGATGCCCAACGGTATTGAATTTTACAAATCCCAGGATTCGGGATTATAAAATCTTAATGCCGGGATTTTTCGGAACTTCGGGTTTTTGGGAATTGTTACCGTTTTTAATCACATTTTAGTTGCTGCTCAATTTTTTTTAATGTCAAAAAAAGATAGTTAAAAAGCAAATTTACTGACTGTTTTCGTTTTTGCGAAAAATAATTGGCAACAGGGATCTCTTTAAATTAAAAAAATATAAAAAAAATTAAAGTTTTTTTTTTATCTAAAAAAAGCTTTTTACGGAGATTTTTAAATTTTAAACGTATGGATAAATTTAAGGGTAAATATTTTTCCGATGTAGAGAAAATAGGAACTTTTATAATAAGTGTAGGTATTTAAAAAATAAACTACTGGCAACACTTACTTTTCTCAACAAAGCCTAAAAATAATAAAAAAAAATAGAATTTAATAATTCCTTGAAAGGACTTGGTATTTCTATTTATAGCGTATCTGGGCAGTGATGCCAATTATTTAAAATCGACGGCCGAGCAGTTAAAAAGTGCTAAAAAGGGCTAAATTCTAAAATTGACTACTAGGAATGCTACGAAACAAGTAGTTGGACGCTATAGTTATATTTTTTTATTAATATCAGAACCCGAGTAAAAATAAACATCTATAGCAATACAGGTCTAAAAATAGCTATTTGGTATAAACGATTTTTTTTACATAACTTTAAGTAACTTAAAGTAAACCTTAATTTATTTTATTTATTCCATAAACAAATTAAAATTTATGCAACTTTTTATGCAATTTTGATATTTGAATTTATTTGCTATTTTATTAATTTATTTTATTATTTTCAAAATAAATAGTTTTAGAATAATTCAAATTAGTGGAATTTAATAATAAATTAAAAAAAAAATAATTTCTCAGAATCTGAGAATTTTTTTATAGAAAAATTGCCTCAGAATCTGTGAAATTTTCGATATAAAAAATTTCTCAGAATCTGAGAATTTTTCTATAGAAAAAATGTCATAGAATCTGAGAATTTTTTCTATAGAAAAAATGTCCCAGAATCTGAGAATTTTTCTATAGAAAAAATGTCCCAGAATCTGAGAATTTTTGTATTGAAAAAATGTCTCAGAAGCTGAGAATTTTGCTATAGAAAAAATGTCTCAGAATCTGAGAATTTTTCTATAGAAAAAATGTCTCAGAATCTGAGAATTTTTCTATAGAAAAAATGTCTCAGAATCTGAGAATTTTTCTACAGAAAAAAATGTCTCAGAATTTGAGAATTTTTCTATAGAAAAAATGTCTCAGAATCTGAGAATTTTTCTACAGAAAAAATGTCTCAGAATCTGAGAATTTTTCTATAGAAAAAATGTCTCAGAATCTGAGAATTTTTTCTATAGAAAAAATGTCCCAGAATCTGAGAATTTTTCTATAGAAAAAATGTCCCAGAATTTGAGAATTTTTCTATACAAAAAATGTCTCAGAATCTGAGAATTTTTCTATAGAAAAAATGTCTCAGAATCTGAGAATTTTTATATAAAAAAAAAATGTCTCAGAATCTGAGAATTTTTCTATAGAAAAAATGTCTCAGAAGCTGAGAATTTTCTATAGAAAAAATGTTTTAGAATCTGAGAATTTTTCTATAGAATAAATGTCTCAGAATTTTTCTATAGAATAAATGTCTCAGAATCTGAGAATTTTTCTATAGAAAAAATGTCTCAGAATCTGAGAATTTTTCTATAGAAAAAATGTCTCAGAATCTGAGAATTTTTCTATAGAAAAAATGTCTCAGAATCTGAGAATTTTTCTATAGAAAAAATGTCTCAGAATCTGAGAATTTTTCTATAGAAAAAATGTCTCAGAATCTGAGAATTTTTCTATAGAAAAAATGTCTCAGAATCTGAGAATTTTTCTATAGAAAAAATGTCTCAGAATCTGAGAATTTTTCTATAGAAAAAATGTCTCAGAATCTGAGAATTTTTCTATAGAAAAAATGTCTCAGAATCTGAGAATTTTTCTATAGGAAAAATGGCTCAGAATCTGAGAATTTTTCTATAGAAAAAATGTCTCAGAATCTGAGAATTCTTCTATAGAAAAAATGTCTCAGAATCTGAGAATTTTTTACTAGGATAAATGTTTACAAATGCATTTATTACTCTTAAGCAGGCGCGGATCCAGCTCTTGCATTTGGGTGGGGGGGGGGGGGGGGGGGGGGTAAATTTTTTTTTTTGCTCAATTTTTTTTTTTTTGCAGGGAACTTCAGGTCGAATTTGAAACATTGGTTAAGATTTTTTACTGTTGAACTCTTATTTATTATGATTTTTTCTATAGAAACATTTTCAAATTTTAAAAATTTATTCCTATAATAAAAACTTAAATGTTTGATATTTTGAAATATGTCTCAAAGAAATTTTCAGGTTCTAAAGCATTTTTCTGACATAATTTTCTAATAGAAAGTTTTGATTCTGAGACGTTATCCCAATAGAATACTTCTGAGGTTCTGAAGCATTTTGATACAGAAAAGCTTTTACAATTTATACAAAAATATTTTAAGAAGGTTTATTCTAGCTCGAGGTCATTATTTCCTTTACTTATTTAAGCTATGATATTCTTATAGAGTAATTTTCAAAAATTACAAGTGGACAAACATTTTGTGTAATTACTTAAGGAATGTTAGTGCCAGTTTTCAGAAGTAATTTTAATTTTAAAGTATGTTAAAATTTGAATGTTAGTTTTACAAAATAAAATTGAAAATAAAATTTTTTTCAATACAAAATTCCCCAAATTTAAAAATAAATCCCAAAATTTTGCAAAATCCCTCCATGAAAATCTTGTCTAAAACCAAAGACAAAATCCCCATTTTAGGGACAAATCCCTTTACCTGGTAACACTGAAGAGGACAACGACTACACAACAGAGTTGAAAAACTTGATACAATTGTTCTATTTTTTTTTTGTACAATACGAAGCGCAAAAGTACAATGATACACTAATTACACATTTGGTACAATTTAATAGAATACAAAAAATTAGGATTTGAATGCAAATTGCCCTGATTTCCTGGTTCATGTGACGCTGGAGGTCCGGAGTTCAAATCCCATTGTGGCCAACATTTTTTTCTTTTTTTAATTTTTTTTTATCAATTACGTATTATGCTTTATTTAATTAAGTTTTTTTTTTAAATATTTTAATAATTTTTTTAGGAAAAAAAATAGTTTTTATTATAAAATCGACAAAATTTGTTTATTTCTTTAAGTTTTTTTTTTTTTACAGTTTAAAAATTTAAAAAAAAACAAAAAAAAAAAAAATGTGAAGGAAATTTCCGGGATTCGAACCTAAGCCGGCGCGCCGCACAGTGGGGAAAAGTGGACTTTTTTGTCCAATTTTGCCTACAGGTCGCAATTCTTAAACGATTTTAGTTTTTCTTTTTTTGTATTTTAGCTAATAAAATTCCGCATCGATCTGTCACGGTGGATTTTTGAAACAAATGTTTAGTTTACCTTTTATATTTTCCTAAAGTTCAGAAATAAAATTACAAAAAAAAATTAAATTTCGATTTGAACAATGAAAACTGCCAAATATTGGTAAAATATTTTTTTTTTCCTAGCAATTTGACGAGACTTTTCCGAGTAATTTGACAAAGTTTATTTTATGTGAATATAAAACCACGAATTGTGTATTAGAGTATCCAAAACCGAAAAACGGTGGACCGGTTTTTTCATTTTCAAAAACCCGACCGGTTTCGGTTTTTATTCAAATTCGGTTATTCTAAAACCCGGTGTTTTTAGGTCGGTTTGACCGGTTTTTTTTATATAAATAACTTATAACATTGGTGTCACTTTATAATTCTGTGGCAAGGAAAAACTGCATAAGTGCTTTTTAACAATTTTTTTCGAGAGCACTTTTAAGATAAATATTTTAATACAAAATCACTGTTAATTCACATTTTCAATAAAAAAATATGCTGTAGATTATTTCTGCATGAAATGGGTTAATATGTAAAGAGTAATCAAATACAAATAACTAAACAGTATTAACATAACTCGACTTAAGCAATTCTTACATTTTGTAACAGAATTTATATAAAAAATCGGCAACGATTTTGGTAAAAAATTTTGAGAAATATTTTACAAAATCAAAATCGAACGTGAATATAACTCAAAATATATAGAAAAATGTCTCAGAATCTGAGAATTTTTCTATAAAAAAAATGTCTCAGAATCTGAGAATTTTTCTATAGAAAAAATGTCTCAGAATCTGAGAATTTTTCTACAGAAAAAATGTCTCAGAATCTGAGAATTTTTCTATAGAAAAAATGCCTCAGAATCTGAGAATAGAATTTTTCTATAGAAAAAATATCTCAGAATCTGAAAATTTTTCTATAGAAAAATGTCTCAGAATCTGAGAATTTTTCTATAGAAAAAATGTCTCAGAATCTAAGAATTTTATTTTATATTTCGGTTTAAAACAAATCAACTTTATAATTCTAGCCAATTTTTTATAAATTGCCAACACTATAGATTTTGACAATAGTTTCCCAAGCGCTTAATCTGAATCTGGCGGTAGAACTGATCTATCTCATCTTGAGACATTTAGGTTTTCGGTTTACAATACTGCATAAACTCAGATTTTCGCAATGTTCGGGACCTTAAAAAAAATGCGAATTGTTTTTCCATGTGATAATACTTAGTTCAGCATATCTGAAAATACTACTCTTTTTCTTCAAAATACTTTTGAAATCCTTCAGATATCTTTTTTCATCACGGAGATCTCGACCGATGCAATTTCGGCACTAAAAAATAAAGTAATACAAATTTGGAAACCAAAAAATTTTGTTTGATATTTTTAGCAGAGAATTCGAAACTTTATTAGGGGTGCCTCTAAGTCTGGCGGCAATTTGGGGCAATTTTACCTTTAAAAAAAAAAATACTTTATTTTTTTGACATTTTTTACAGTGATATTTTTCACGTTGGTGCCATTTTGGATTGGGGTCTTTATTCAGGGTGCCATACGAATATTCTTCACTTGGGCTAACATAATAATTTTTATAAAAACCTTCGACATAGCGGATATAGATTTCTTATTTGTTTATTAATAAAATTCTTAAAAGTATACACAATAGAGTATCCAAAAAACCGCCGATTTTCAAAAACCGGTTTTCGGTTTATTCAAAAAAACTAAAATTTAAAAAACCGGGTTCGGTTTTTATATAAAAAACCGGTCAACCGGTTTTTTGATAATTTTAGATTTTTATGTAAAAAAATCGAAATTTGTTAATTAAATAGAAGAAAATAGGATACAAAATTATTTTATTAACTTCACTTTAAATATAAAAAAAAACGTTTGGTTTTATATTATAAAATAATAGAGGTATTCAGAGTCTTGTTGCCAGCCCTTGCAATGTAGCAAAAGAGTACTTCTTTCAAAAAATATATGTATTTTGAAAAGTAATTTCAAAAAGGGCTCTTTTACCACCAATAACAGGGCTGGCAAGTAAGTCTCTGAATACCACTTATGTTTCAGATATAAAAAGCAATTTTTGAGTTTTGGTTGTGTTAAGAGTTTTTAGTTATTTTCAATCAAATTTGACTTTTGTTGAAAATTCACGTTCGATTTTGATTTTGTAAAATATTTCTCAAAATTTTTTACCAAAATCGTTGCCGATTTTTTATATAGATTCTGTGACAAAATGGAAGAATTGCTAAAGTCGAGTTATGTTAATATTGTTTAGTTATTTTTATTTGATTACTCTTTACATATTAACCCATATCATGCAGAAATAATCTACAGCATATTTTTTTATTGAAAATGTGAATTAACAGTGATTTTGTATTAAAATATTTATCTTAAAAGTGCTCTCGAAAAAAATTGTTAAAAAGCACTAAGTTATTTATATAAAAAAACCGGTTAAACCGACCTAAAACACCGGGTTTTAGAACAGGGTTGCAAAATGGGAACATCAAAATTGTACCAACGAGATCATAAAATTGTACTTTTTCGGCCCCAATTGTACCAAAAATTTTATTTTGAATATTTTTTATAATAAAAAGCAAAAAAACAAAAACTGAAAATATTTTTACAATAAAATTAACATTTGTACTTTTTTGTAAAAAAAAAAAAAAAATTGAGTGAAAATTTTTTTTACTGCTAATTTTTTTTTGGCTTAAAAAACTTTTCTGAGTGACAAAAACCCTTTATAAAATATTTTGGTGGCTTACCAATGTCTTCAACTACTGTTTTGTGGGTTTTTAACACGTAAATTCGCGAAAAGAAAAACCCTCCAATGTTCGCAGTTTCGGTGAAATTTAATAAGAGCCTGACGCGGAAACTTTAAGATCCCAGCAGAAATTTTGATGAAGAGGAAGCAGCCTTTGGAAAGGAATCACAGCCAAAGACCGATGTCAGAGTTTAGAGCTCAATTTGGTAGCACTGAAAGTGAGCTGTTAAGATGCAGTGAAATCATATGATCTGTTAGATTTTTATAAAATTAAAAATTTTTCCCTTACTTTTACTACCCTCAAGAGCTCTCTTTGCATACGTTATGGTACAAGTATGTTATAAAAAGAAGATGTGCTGCCAAAATCTCGATTTATTTTTACTAGGTTATATCTGCCAAGCTACAGAAGCCTCAAAGATGTCTTTCGAAAGTTAGCTTTTTTCTAAGACAAATGGACGAACGGACATGGCTATACACTAGGGTGGAGCAAATATAGCTTTTTTCGAATTCGTCGGGTTCGGAAAAGTTGCCTTTTGGGGTCGATATTAACCCACAAAAATATTGGACCTGTGCAATGGCTATGGATTCCTTTTTTGACTTGAAAATCGGAAAGTCCCGAACAAAAAAAAGTTAGAAAATTTAAAAAAATCTACATTTGATCCACTTTACTATACGCTTTATGTCCTAGACTGATATGTCGGGGCGTTATAAACAAAGTTTATGTATTAAAAACATAAACTCAGGAAAATCTAAAATTGTACCAAATGATTCATTGGTGTACCATTGTACTTTTGAGCTTTGAATTGTACCAAAAAAAGTACAATTGTACCAACTTTTGCAACCCTGTTTTAGAATAACCGAATTTGAATAAAAACCGAAACCGGCCGGGTTTTTGAAAATGAAAAAACCGGCCCACCGTTTTTCGGTTTCGGTTTTGGATACTCTAATACACAATTCACTCTAATTCACACAAAAAAAAACTTTGTCAAATTACTCGGAAAAGTCTCGTCAAATTGCTAGGAAAAGTCTCGTAATCCCATTTTACCAATATTTGGCAGTTTTCATTGTTTTTTAACAAATTTAAATTTTATTTTTTTTTTGTAATTTTATTTCTGAACTTTAGGAAAATATAAAAGGTAAACTAAATTTTTGAGAAAGATTATTCTAGCTCAAGGTCATATTTCTTTTACTAATCGTTACGATGATATTGTCAAAGTAACAATTTTCAAGAAACTTTTTGTAAAGTTGTTTGTTTTAAATTGATTGGTTTGGTCATTTTGCAAGACTTACTCGACATGTGTTTGGGAATTCGTCAAATTCCATTATCAAGAGTATTTAGCAAATTGACAATCGTTTGTGGCAAAACATAAAGACTTATATTCGTATGTAAATAGTCATAACGAGAAATGTACTAAATACACAACATAATACAGCTCTAAATTTCAAACGAAAAGTCAAAACCAAACCATCACTATTATTTAATTCAAACATACCTTCTATACTATTTACATACGAATATAAGTCTTTATGTTTTGCCCCAAACGATTGTCAATTTGCTAAATACTCTTGATAGTGGAATTTGACGAATTCCCAAACACGTGTCGAGTAAGTCTTGCAAAATGACCAAACCAATCAATTTAAAACAAACAACTTTACAAAAAGTTTCTTGAAAATTGTTACTTTGACAATATCATCGTAACGATTAGTAAAAGAAATATGACCTTGAGCTAGAATAATCTTTCTCAAAAATAGAATTTTAAAGGTCGAATAATAAATAATTTTTATTAATTTAAAAATTAAAACAGAAGGTAAACTAAATATTTCTTTCCAAAATCCACCGTGACAGATCGATGCGGAATTTTATTAGCTAAAATACAAAAAAAGAAAAACTAAAATCGTTTAAGAATTGCGACCTGTAGGCAAAATTGGACAAAAAAGTCCACTTTTCCCCACTGTGCGGCGCGCCGGCTTAGGTTCGAATCTCGGAAATTTCCTTCACATATTTTTTTTTTTTTTTTGTTTTTTAATTAGTTTTTTTTTAATTTTTTAAACTTTTAAAGAAAAAAACTTAAAGAAATAAGCAAATTTTGTCGATTTTATAATAAAAACTATTTTTTTTTTCCTAAAAAAATTATTAAAATATTTAAAAAAAATGTCTCAGAATCTAAGAATTTTTCTATAGAAAAAATGTCTCAGAATCTGAGAATTTTTCTATAGAAAAAATGTCTCAGAATCTGAGAATTTTTCTATAGAAAAAATGTCTCAGAATCTGAGAATTTTTCTATAGAAAAAATGTCTCAGAATCTGAGAATTTTTCTAAAGAAAAAATGTCTCAAAATCTGAGAATTTTTCTATAGAAAAAATGTCTTAGAATCTGAGAATTTTTCTATAGAAAAAATTTTTTCTATAGAAAAAATGTCTCAGAATCTGAGAATTTTTCTATAGAAAAAATTTTTTCTACAGAAAAAAATGTCTCAGAATCTGAGAATTTTTCTATAGAAAAAATGTCTCAGAATCTGAGAATTTTTTTATAGAAAAAATGTCTCAGAATCTGAGAATTTTTCTATAGAAAAAATAGGTACAATGGACTATTTTAAGTTTGAGCGCCATGGACTTGCCTAAAAAATTTACTAATTTTTATTCTTGTACAACCCACCCTCAACTCAACTCTATTCAAAACGGCATTACTTTGCTAATTGGTGAAGTCTCAGGAGGACTCACAACCACTCTAACCAACTCAACTCTATAGAAAAAATGTCTCAGAATCTGAGAATTTTTCTATAGAAAAAATGTCTCAAAATCTGAGAATTTTTCTATAGAAAAAATGTCTCAGAATCTGAGAATTTTTCTATAGAAAAAATGTCTCAGAATCTGAGAATTATTCTATAGAAAAATGTCTCAGAATCTGAGAATTTTTCTATAGAAAAAATGTCTCAGAATCTGAGAATTTTTCTATAGAAAAAATGTCTCAGAATCTGAGAATTTTTCAATAGAAAAAATGTCTCAGAATCTGAGAATTTTTCTATAGAAAAAATGTCTCAGAATCTGAGAATTTTTCTATAGAAAAAATGTTGTAGAATCTGAGAATTTTTCTATAGAAAAAATGTCTCAGAATCTGAGAATTTTTCTATAGAAAAAATGTCTCAGAATCTGAGAATTTTTCTATAGAAAAAATGTCTCAGAATCTGAGAATTTTTCTATAGAAAAAATGTCTCAGAATCTGAGAATTTTTCTATAGAAAAAATGTCTCAGAATCTGAGAATTTTTCTATAGAAAAAATGTCTCAGAATCTGAGAATTTTTCTATAGAAAAAATGTCTCAGAATCTGAGAATTTTTCTATAGAAAAAATGTCTCAGAATCTGAGAATTTTTCTATAGAAAAAATGTCTCAGAATCTGAGAATTTTTCTATAGAAAAAATGTCTCAGAATCTGAGAATTTTTCTATAGAAAAAATGTCTCAGAATCTGAGAATTTTTCTATAGAAAAAATGTCTCAGAATCTGAGAATTTTTCTATAGAAAAAATGTCTCAGAATCTGAGAATTTTTCTATAGAAAAAATGTCTCAGAATCTGAGAATTTTTCTATAGAAAAAATGTCTCAGAATCTGAGAATTTTTCTATAGAAAAAATGTCTCAGAATCTGAGAATTTTTCTATAGAAAAAATGTCTCAGAATCTGAGAATTTTTCTATAGAAAAAATGTCTCAGAATCTGAGAATTTTTCTATAGAAAAAATGTCTCAGAATCTGAGAATTTTTCTATAGAAAAAATGTCTCAGAATCTGAGAATTTTTCTATAGAAAAAATGTCTCAGAATCTGAGAATTTTTCTATAGAAAAAATGTCTCAGAATCTGAGAATTTTTCTATAGAAAAAATGTCTCAGAATCTGAGAATTTTTCTATAGAAAAAATGTCTCAGAATCTGAGAATTTTTCTATAGAAAAAATGTCTCAGAATCTGAGAATTTTTCTATAGAAAAAATTTCTCAGAATCTGAGAATTTTTCTATAGAAAAAATGTCTCAGAATCTGAGAATTTTTCTATAGAAAAAATGTCTCAGAATCTGAGAATTTTTCTATAGAAAAAATGTCTCAGAATCTGAGAATTATTCTATTGAAAAAATGTCTCAGAATCTGAGAATTTTTCTATAGAAAAAATGTCTCAGAATCTGAGAATTTTTCTATAGAAAAAATGTCTCAGAATCTGAGAATTTTTCTATAGAAAAAATGTCTCAGAATCTGAGAATTTTTCTATAGAAAAAATGTTGTAGAATCTGAGAATTTTTCTATAGAAAAAATGTCTCAGAATCTGAGAATTTTTCTATAGAAAAAATGTCTCAGAATCTGAGAATTTTTCTATAGAAAAAATGTCTCAGAATCTGAGAATTTTTCTATAGAAAAAATGTCTCAGAATCTGAGAATTTTTCTATAGAAAAAATGTCTCAGAATCTGAGAATTTTTCTATAGAAAAAATGTCTCAGAATCTGAGAATTTTTCTATAGAAAAAATGTCTCAGAATCTGAGAATTTTTCTATAGAAAAAATGTCTCAGAATCTGAGAATTATTTTATAGAAAGATTAGACTAGGAATTAGAGATGCGCGCGTGACATGAATTTTTCGTGATTCACGTGATTCACGAGTGATCGTGAGTGAAATTTATTTTTACTCACGTTATCGTGAGTGCGCGTGATTATAAAAAATAGTTTTGTGCGTGAGCGTGCGTGAGAAATTTTTGTTTCGTGAGTTTGCGTGATTGTTTTGTGCTGTTTGAAACAGAAAACGAGTAAAAAAAATCGTCATTATATTGAATTTAGGGGGTAATTAATACAAAATTGTGATTTGAATAAATGTTTATTGTTGTTTTAAGGAAATTAAATACTTTTTGTGCAAGAATCCGAAAAAAGTAAAAAAAATTTGCAAATTTAAATTTCGTGAGCATGAAAAAAATTTTACTTAGTCACGTGAGCAGAAAAATTATTTCGTGCGTGAGCAATATTTTTATTTCGTGAGCGTGCGTGAGGCAAAATTCATTCACGCGCCCATCTCTACTAGGAATATCTTTTAACTGAAAAAAAAAAAAAATTGGTCGGTTAGAGGGGTTAAAAAATTTAAAGAAGAGTGAGTGAAATCATTTAGCTGCCCCGAGAGAGTTCTGACTGCAGGGCAACTGGCAGTTGGCAGTTGGACTGCCGCAACACGTTGCCTTGCAATGAGCACTCTGTCGAAATGGAACTAAATGATTTATGACTGTTTGTTGGACGTTGTATATATACTTACTATTTGCCAAAAAAGAAAATGAGAATTACTGTATTTATTATGCATAAAATCCAAGAGAATTTATAGAGTAGGGATGCCCAACATTATTGAATTTTACAAATCCCAGGAATCGGGATTATAAAACCTTAATGCCGGGATTTTTCGGAATTTCGGGTTTTTGGGAATTATTACTTTTTTTAATAACATTTAATTTGCTGCTCTATTGGACTCATTTTTTTTTTTTAATGTCAAAAAAAAGATAGTTAAAAAGCAAATTTACTGACTGTTTTCGTTTTTTTTATAAAAAAAAAAAGCTTTTTGCGAAAATTTTTACAATTTTAATGTATGGATTAATTTAAGGGTAAATATTTTTTCGATGTAGGGAAAATATGAACTTTTTTAATAAGTGTAGGTATTTCAAAAATAAACTACTGGCAACACTAACTTGCCTCAACAATGTCTACAAATAATAAAAAAAAAAGATTTGAATAATTAACCAGTGATTCCATTTTAACACTTTTAGTGCTAGATCTAGCACTTTTTTTTTTGGACTTAGCACTAAAGTTTTGGACAAAAGTGCCAAGTGCTAGATTTGCACTTTTTTAAATTTTGTAGCATTTTTTTTTAACATACTATTTTTTTGCAATAATTTTGTTGTGTAAACCAGGGATGGAATTGTTGATACAAATGTACTTTTTTTGATACTATTTGATGTTGAAAAATACGTTAATACGCCCGCGACTTATTTGATACATTTTCAAAGTTGAACGAATTTTAATTAATTTTTTTGTTGCATTAATTTTTCCACCATTTTCTACTAATTGATATATACAGAAAATAAAATATTTACCAATGAACGAAATTCATAGTATTTATGAACAAATACATAAAAATTATGAACTTAAATTCATTAAATTTGTGAACTTTTTCATAGTATTTATGAAAAAATGTTAAATAGTCTTAAATTTCACATATTAAGATTTATTTATAAATACTATGAAAAAGTTTATAAATATTATGAAAAAGTTAATAAATTTTAATGATTTTTTTCATAAATACTATGAAAGTCGTTCATTGAAAAAATTTTTTTTTTGTGTGTATGGTTATTCCTGTAGAAACTCTTTTAAATTAAAACAAGTGAGAGTGTTAAATTCGGCTGTGCCGAATCTATTATACCCTCCAACACGTTAAAAAAAAAACAGGGGCGTCTTTTTTTTTTGGGGGGGGGGGGGGGGGGTACATCGGTGGGGCAACCTTCCTGGATCCAACTTCAAGACTTCGAACTTCTTTTGACATAAAAATGTTTCGTTTGCTAAGCAAATGTGCAAAAAACCTATAAAAAATGGCTTTTTTTAGAGGTTTGTTTAGTTCTTAAGAGGGGAACTTTTTTTCCCCTGATCCGATTTTGCCCATGTTCGAACTTAACCAGCCCAATACCATAAGACATATTCGTGCCAAATTTCAGGAGTCTAGCTCTATTACTTTGGACTGTATCGTGTCTTCCACAGACGGACGGACGGACGGACGGACGGACGGACGGACAGACGGACATCGCCAGAATGTCTTAGAATGGATCACTGATCAATAATATATATACTTTATGGGGTCCTAGACCGATATTTCGATGCGTTACACACGGAATGACAAAGTGAGTATACCCCCATACTGTGGTTGGAGGGTATAAAAATATATATTTATGTTGATGAATGGTCTAATGAATATCAGCTGACATTTCATGCCTCGGCCGAACCAACTTTAATTTCAAGTTGCGAACACTGTTAATGTCTTTCTTGGATATGTGTCTGGAGTGCTCCACTACTATATTTCAAAGAAAATCAAAATCTCCGCCAGAGCCGTTTTAAAAAAAATACCGGTCAAAGTAAAAAATTTACATTTTAAGCTTACCTCGAAAACGACGAGAGATATGAAAAACTACTGAAGACAAAAACTATTCCTCTGGAAAAATGCAATAAAACTGTAAATTCACATTATACAATTGCATTATTTTTGTTTCCAAAAATTGCACTTTTAAATTCCGATCTAAAAACTTTGCGTTTTCTGCAAAAAATAACGAATTATAACTACTATTTTTTTTTGTTTGAAAAAAAAATTATATAAAATAAAATTAAAAAAGTACCTTGAAGGCCAAAAAAGTACAATTTAAAATCATTTTTGATACCAAAACGAAATTACCATATTTCATCCCTGGTGTAAACAACTAACTGTCTCAGAATCTAAGACGTTTTCTATCACAAAAAAATGTCTCAAAATCTGAATTTTCTTTATAGAAACACTGTCTCTGCATATAAGACGTTTGCTAAAGTAATACTGTCTTAGAATCTAAGACATTTTCTACAGAAAACTGTCTTAGAATCTGAGATTTTTCTATAATTTCTCAGAATCTGAGACTTTTTCTATAGAAAAACTGTCTCAGAATCTGAGACTTTTTCTATGGAAAAACTGTCTCAGAATCTAGGACTTTTTGGCTACGAAAAAACGACATTGAATGCAAAATAACAAAAAAAAAAAATATAAAAAACGTCGCTTATTCGAGACCAAAAAATCGGTTTCATGAATACTTCGAAAACTAGCCTTTTAAAAAAAACGGTTTTAAAAAACCGCAAAAATGGAAAAAAAATCGAGTTTTTGAATTTTTCGGAAATCGGTTTTGACAACTCTAGTAATTTACGTCAACTAAACTTTGGCAAAAAAACTTGTAAAAATTTAATTTTTACAGAACTTTTTGCTACTTTACTATTGGTAAAATACAATTTTTTTTTGTATTTTTACTATATTTTTTTGCTAGTTTTTTTTTCTATTCTACAGTAATTTTAGCAAAACTGTTAGTAGTTTTGTTAAAGAAATGGTAATACTTTTTATTTTCTTAGTTTTTTATTTACTTATAAAGTGATATTTTCACGTTGGTGCCGTTTTGTATAGGGTCATTCATTATTCAGGGTGTCATATGTAAATTCATCACTTGGGCTAATAGATTTCCTACTTGTTTATTAATAAAAACTTTTAGAGTAAGACCTTAACCATCCAAAATTTTTTTTCGTGGTCACTTTTGGAATTGAAATACTTGTCCAACCAAAATTAAACATTCTGTCGTTAATAAGCTAATCAAGCAAAATTATAATTATAATAAAAATAAAAAAATGAACAAAGAAAAATGCTTTTTGATTGTGTAAAATTTTTTTTAAGGCCCAAAGTTTGAGGCCCGGTAGCAACCCCTAGACCATAATGACAAAAATCTGAAAAAAATCACGTGTTATTTTTTTACAGTAATTAGTATATATTCCGGGTGGCCCATACAAATATCCAAAAAAAAAGTGCCATGTATGCACCAGCCTATAGAGGAATTTATCTCTTAATTTTTTGACTATAAAAATCCGATATTTACTTAGGAAGCTATAGCTCATCAAACTGCATAACTTTTTAATTTTTTTGAGATTTTTAAAAAATGAAAATCACGAGTTTTTGAAATTTAATAAAATTATAGATGGGAATGCCTAAATGGGTCTGCCTAAATGGACCCAGGTCAAAAATTACCGTTTTTCTCGTGATGTTTAATGGAAAAGGCGAATATCATACAAAACTATTTTTAAAAATTTTGGGGATCAAAACTGATTTTTGAGACATGTTTTGGTCGGCATTTTTCTTAGAATTGTATGCAGAATCCGAATATCCTTGACAATTTTGTCAAAAATTTTGCTCCGAACAATTCACTTCGCTCTATTATATATATTCTCTTTCATTAGAGTGGACTGTATAAAAAACAACGTTTGCAGGGACTGCCAGTTGTATATAAGAACAAATGTTTCAAATTAAATTTTTTTTATAGTCTAAATAAAAACATTCAGATTCTGATACATTCAGATTCTGATACATTTTTCCTAGATAAAGTTTTAAAATTGTGATATTATGATAATGTGATACATTTTTCTTAGGAAATAGTATAATTTTCATCATCTGATTCCTGATGTATATCACAAAATCCACCAGAAAACACATAAAAAATGCTATTTTCTGACCTTAGGTCTTTCGATTTTCTTTATATTAACGGTATGCATTCTCCATAAAGCTAATAAAACATATCCATTTTCAGATTTTTTAATTTTAAAAAAATCGCGATTTTTTCGCGAATTTAATTTTCTTCAAAAATTGAAAAAATCAAAAAAGTATGTTAATTTGAAGAGCCATATCTGCTAAAGTATCTATCGGATTTCTACGATTCAAAAAGCATTTGATTCAAACGTTCGTCCTTTTTTATACCAATGCAAAAAAAGTTTTTCCAAAAAAAGTGCATTTTTGATGCAAATGCAATTTTTTGATGCATTTTTCAAAACTTTCTCCCCCTTCAATTTTTTTGAAACCTGCGTAATTCGAAAATATGGCATTTTTTACACAAAATTGAGTACCGTTTTTTTTGTGACGGCGTTTCAAAAAATTTTCGTGATTTTTTTAAAACTACTTATTTGATTTTTTCCATACAAAAAATCAGGGTTTAAAAGCTTGGACATATCTTTTTTTCTTGTCTGATGGCTATTCCAAAAATATACCAATCCATTTTTTTTATAACATTAAGCTAAATGAAAATAGCAAGATATTTTAGCAGCTTAAGTGTTTGTTTGGACAACGAATGGCTTTTTTTATTTTATGTATATCCAAAAAAAGCAAAACAAAGTCTATTTTTTTTTATGTCTAAATATATTTAGCTTGTGTGTTTATTCTGCTTTGGACGCTGCTTTTGGATTCTGCTTTTGGACGCTATTTTTGGATGCTGCTGTTAGACAAATATTTAGATTATTTTATATAAAATGGAATGAAGAATAAATAACTCAACATCGAAAATCTTTTTTAATGATTTGTATATTTTTAAGTGTAAATGAATTTGTTAATACAAATGTAATGAAATTTGTAAATATTATTAGAAGTTATGATTTGTTTTGTATTTAAATTAATATAAAATTAAAGTTAATTAAGATAAAACAATTGTTGTTGTAAATTTAAGTATGTACAATTTTTTTTTGCGGTACGGGCGGGGGTGGTTTTACTAAACTGTATAATATTTCGTTAAATGCTTTAATCATAATTGATGTTAAGAAAGGAAATTCACAGTTAAAATTGAAATAAATTTATGATGTACACCAAAACCACAATATGCGGCCAATTGTTTTAATTAGAACACTGTGGTTCGTTCAGGTAAAACTGAAGTTATGCAAATATTGTATTTACGTTTTATTTTATTTAAATTTTTTATGCGCTAACGAAAAATCGAAAAAAATAAAATTAATTTATATTGTGCTTTAAAGCGAATTTATGACATTTTGCTATCTAAAACATTTTTATATAACCAAATTTCTATAGATAAAATTTCAAAGAATCTCAGATTTCCTTTCATATAAAAAATAGTTAGTTTGGACAACATTCGTTTAATGATTTTTTTAAAACAAAAATACACACATAACTGTTATATTTGGTCTCTGGTTGAAATACAAAAAATTTCTTGCAATATTATAACAATTTTTAACACAAAATCTTTTTTAAACCAAAAATTTTTCCATTTTGCCAAAGAAAAGTAATGATCGGAAGTATAGTGCAATGTAAATATTAAAAAAAAAAAAAATTTATAAGTATATAGTAGGTATGAAAATTATATAAAAGCAACCACGTGTATGACATACTACGTATTTTTTACTTCTATTGATACAAATAACAACTAACAAGCCAACAAGCCAAAAAACATCAACGACTACAAAATGGCGCGCTGCCACGCCATACATGGAGGTTTATATTGAAACTCATTTCAATTGCTCATAGATTCTTAACCACTTGACCGATTTTGCCATAATTGGTACCAAAATAACCAAAAACACGTTGAGAATAATAAAATATAAACCTATTTAAAATTTTATTTGAATATGTCAACCATGAGCCAAGATAAATCATTTTTAAATTTTGGGTTAAATTTCTGGTGCCTCACCCCATTGTGCAATTCCGCCCAAATTTTTTGTGAGTGTTAGGAATGATAAAACTACATTAAATGCCAAGTTTCGTTCACATTCATTCAACAGGTGTCAAGTAATAGCATTTTTTTGTGTAAAATTCACCATAATTTTAGAGGTACCTTTACATTTTCACTCATAACTTTTAAAATACTTAACCGATTAAAAAAAAAATACATCAGTTTCTGCCTAGGAGAATTACGCCAAACGTTTAAATCAGTTCCGGTTTATTGCCAAAAACATGGTTTCAACAGACAGACGGACAGACAGACAGACGGATATCGCTAGATCGACTTAAAATCGATCAAGGATCATGAATATATAATATATTATAAATTCTTTATGGGGTCTTAAACCAATATTTCAATGTGTTACATACGGAATGACAAACTTAAATATTTCAATTTGTTACATACGGAATGACAAACTTACATCACTAGAGTGTAGGGTATAAAAACAATCACTCCACCCTTATGAACCCTAGTGAAAAGTCATGAAGCGATAGATAAACTGGCTAATAAAAAAACTCATTCATTATATAATTTTTTTTTCAATCCGGGCAACGCCGGGTTCAAAAAAGCTAGTATTTAATAAATAACTTGAATAGTGGGTCCCGCGTGAATCATGCGGCACTCATGTTAACAACGCCAACCATCTTTAAAGAACAACTACTAGTGTATCATAACGAAGGGCGCATATAAGCGGGAATATTTTTTTGTATTATGTAAGTTTGATTTTATGTTTTTAACACCTTGAAATATCAGTCTAGGACCCCATAAAGTATATATACATATATATTTATGATTCTCGATGGATTTTAAGTTGTTCTCGCGATGTCCGTCTGTCTGTATGTAGAAAACAATCCAACTATTGAAAGACAGCTTGGATGCATGTGAGGTTTGTCATATATATTTATAATTTTCTAGTTGGTAATGCATTACCATTGTAGGAGTAAAAGGAGCAACTATATTTATATATATAGTACAACCTCGCTTAACACAACTAATAGAAACTTACTCAGTTGCGATAACTGAGTCACAATTTTTAGGGTCATATTTTTCTTTTATGGTTTAAATTCAAAAAAAAAAAAACAAATTTTAACGCACATTTAAATCATTTATTTAAAAAAAATCACTATTTTTCTTTAAAATAGCAAAAAACCCTATTAATAAAAAAAAAACAACACGGAAATTTTGAGAATTCTTTGTCTAGCGGTAAATACAAAACTAATTTCAGTGGTTCAAAAGTTGTGAGCAAAACTGTGAATTTATTATTGATTTCATTTTAAATTTAATGGTAAAAACACGCTAAATACTTTTGATAAACATTAGTATGTAACAAAAATATTAAACAAAGTTTGTTCCTCACTTTTACTTTTTATCAATTGATTTTTTTAATTAATTAATTAATAAATTTTATCAATTGATAATACTTTCTCTAAAGAAAAAAAAAATACCGTAGAATCTGAGACATTTTCTGTAGTAAAAGTGTCTAAGAAATATGGGGCATTTTTTTATTAGAAAAAAATCTGAGATTCTTAGAAATTTTATCTATAGAAATTTGGTTATATAAAAATGTTTTAGATAGCAAAATGTCATAAATTCGCTTTAAAGCACAATATAAATTTATTTTTTTTTTCGATTTTTCGTTAGCGCATAAAAAATTTAAATAAAATAAAACGTAAATACAATATTTGCATAACTTCAGTTTTACTTGAACGAACCACAGTGTTCTAATTAAAACAATTGGCCGCATATTGTGGTTTTGGTGTACATCATAAATTTATTTCAATTTTAACTGTGAATTTCCTTTCTTAACATCAATTATGTTTAAAGCATTTAACGAAATATTATACAGTTTAGTAAAACCACCCCCGCCCGTACCGCAAAAAAAAATTGTACATACTTAAATTTACAACAACAATTGTTTTATCTTAATTAACTTTAATTTTATATTAATTTAAATACAAAACAAATCATAACTTCTAATAATATTTACAAATTTCATTACATTTGTATTAACAAATTCATTTACACTTAAAAATATACAAATCATTAAAAAAGATTTTCGATGTTGAGTTATTTATTCTTCATTCCATTTTATATAAAATAATCTAAATATTTGTCTAACAGCAGCATCCAAAAATAGCGTCCAAAAGCAGAATCCAAAAGCAGCGTCCAAAGCAGAATAAACACACAAGCTAAATATATTTAGACATAAAAAAAAATAGACTTTGTTTTGCTTTTTTTTGGATATACATAAAATAAAAAAAGCCATTCGTTGTCCAAACATTCATCAGAGCTACTATTGGACAAGATAATGTGTACAGCCGGCTGCTGTTAGAAAGCTTGTTGTTGAATATTAAAGTGTGATGACTATTTTTAGATATCATTAATGAAAATTATCAAATATTTGTCTGTTTTTGGATAATATTAGCAGCTTTTTTAAACCCTGCAAAAAATCAATTTAATATTTATTTTGCAATTTTATCAAAAAAGTATGTAACTTTAAAAAGCTATTTCTTCGAAAGTATCTATCGGATTTCTACGCCTCAAAAAGCATTCGATTCATCTGATTATCCGTTTTTATGCCAATGCACTAACAAAAATTTTTTTTAAAAAAAAATGCATTTTTGATGCAAATGCAAATTTTGGATGCATTTTTTAAAACTTTCTCCCCCTTCAATTTGTTTGAAACCTGCATAAATGGAAAATATAGCATTTTTTACATAAAATTAGGTTAAATTTTTTTTTGTGACGGCGTTTCACAAAATTTTCGTGATTTTTTTAAAAAATGCTTATGTAGTTTTTCTTTAGACTAAAATTTTGTTTTGTTATTTTATGAATTTTATGAAAAAATTGTATGGAAAAACCAATAAGGTATTTTTAAAAAAATTACGAAATTTTTACGAAACTCCGTCACAAAAAAAGCGGTACGCAATTTTGTGTAAAAAATGCTATATTTTCGATTTATGAAGGTTTAAAAAAAATTGAAGGGGGAGAAAGTTTTAAAATATGCATCCAAAAAATGCATTTGCATCAAAAATGCACTTTTTTTAAAAAAATATTTTTTTTATTACATTAATATAAAGTAAGACTATCGTCTGAATCGGATGCTTTTTGAATTGAAGAAATCCGATAGATACTTCCGAAGATATGGCTATTCAAAGTAGCATACTTTTTTGATTTTTTCAATTTTTGAAGAAAATTAAATTCGCGAAAAAATCGCGATTTTTTTTAAATATAAAAAACTGAAAATGGATATGTTTAATTGGCTCTATAGAGCACATGTGTACAAAAAATTAGATAAATTTGAAGACCCTCGGTCAGATTTTATAAAATCTTTGCTGGATTTCATGATATATGTTTAAGGGCGACCTTAAATAAAACACGGTTCGGATTTTGTTTTTGTGTTTTTCTTAATTTAGTTTTATTTGTAATTAAATTGTTTTGTATTTAGTTTTTGTTTTTAAACTATGTTTAATTTTATTACAATTTGTTTATATGTAAAATATTGTGTCACTATTTGTTGTTGTTCACTGTATGTTTATTTGTAATTTTAACTTTATTAATTTTGTCTTTACTGTTTAATGTTAAAAACTAGAGTGTTTGTTAATAATTCTGAGTTAAATATTGATGCTGGCTTCCATCAATATGAATATGAATATAACAACAACACTTGAGTTATTTTATTTGACAAACAAATGGATTAGTAAAAGGGAATATGCAACTAAAATACATTGATTTGATGGTACCGCTATATACGAGGGTCGGCTCATCAGTTTATGGGAAGAATGTACGTAGGTAGTACAATAAGTTTAGGGTCATCTCTAAACAATATATATATTTTTTTTTTTTTGTAAAATTCGCGGTTTCTATTGTATTTATACCCTACACCACACTGTGGTACAGGGTATAATGAGTTTGTGCTGATGTTTGTAACTACCCGAAATATTGGTCCTAGACCCACTTTTAAGTATACCGATCGGCTTAGAATTACTTTTTGAGTCGATTTAGCGATGTCCGTCCGTCCGTCCGTCTGTCCGTCCGTCCGTCTGTCCATGTAAACGGTGTAAACACGATACAGGTCGCAATTCTTAATCAATTGACTTGAAATTTGAAAGTTAAGCCTCTTTTGGCCCAAGGACGAAGCCTATTGAAATTGGAAAAAATCGGTCCATATTTAGACCTAGCCCCCATACAAAGGTCCTCTTTAGTTTTGGCTCAAATGACTCTAATAGACGCATTTTAACAGGTATCTATTCGAAATTTGGCAGGTAATCATGTTTTGTCAACACAAATCATCATTCCAAATTTTAAAGAAATCGAACCAGTTCTTATTGTAGCCCCCATACAAACCACCTTCCCGATTTTCACATAAATCTCTCAAATTTCATGAAAATAGAAAATATTTAATTAAAATTCTGTTTGTGTATGTTAAACGCGTACTTTAATAACCTTATCAAATCTGATTATCATCGGACCATTTTTGGACTTAGGTCCCATGTGGAAATTTCGCCCGATATTCAGTTGAAGTGATTTATTGTCAACAAAAAGAAGCCTATTCCACTCAAATTTGATTAGTGAGTGCTTTTTACACTTATTAAAGATTTGACAAAATATAGATCTAATCAGTCCATGTTTGAACTTGGGACCTATTTTCCGGGAAACTCTGGTGTAGGGTATTTTATGGTCGGTCTTGACCGACTATAATTTTCTTACTTGTTTTATTTTTGGCATGAAATTAGAAGTTTCTGTTACGTAGACAATTTTTCAATATTTCACGAAATTTGTTCTGTAAAAAATAATAAATTTTTAAAATGAATAAATATAAGATTATTAGATGATCTTCATATCAAAAAAAAAGTTGCTTTGGAATAGTCAAGGTTTTAATTTCCGCAAAAAAAAAATTATTCGGAAACATTTTTCTTCAGAAAACCGTTCGGTTCTGAATTGTACTTTTAATTTTAATTAAAAGGTTTTTTTTACATTTTATTTTCATTATAAAAAACATAAAAAAAATCTAGCCGATTTTATTTTTAGCTGGAGTGCATTTTGGCAGATGTTTTTAGCATTTTAGCAAATTCGTAAGTAATGATTATGGCAACAATGGCTTATTGAGCCAGATAATGTTATGATCCCTTTGTTCTATTTATAATAACCTACGATTTAGCGTTGCCAGGTACTTTTTTCTCAAAAATAAAACAAAATATACCCAAAAATGCCCAAACACTAAGAAATGCGTTTTTTTAATTATACAAAAAAAAATTCTTCAATTTAAAAAAAAAAAATTATGGGTGGTAATTTAACATTCTTATTTCGTAGATTTAGCAATTTAAAAATTCTCCAAACGAGTAACTAAACGGTTTTTGGCAATATTTATTAAATTTTACAGCCGATAAATGCATGTATACTGAATGCGCTTTGTAATCGCGTACCACAAAGTTGTTATCACCAAATGAATGTGTGTGTGGAAGAAGGTGCTATAATCCAATTTTTGGAAATCGCGTTTTTTTTTGCAAAATCGTACCTTCCTACAATAGTTCGACCTATTTGTAAACAAATTTGTTAAAATCTTGATCGTTTTTGGTCATAAAAGTGACCTTAAAAGTTAAATTTTAACTATTTTTGGGAATATTTTATATTTTTCCCAGAATACTAACATGTACTTTGAAATTAAACTAAAGGTGGTATATCAAAATTCTTACATGTGAGATGGTTAACGTGTAGAAAACATCCTAAGCTTTAACATGTGCACTTTGGTTTGGCAAAAAACCAAGGCGCGGATCCACGGGGGGGGGGAAGGAATTCCCCTCCCCCCCAAACCGAATTTTAAAGAAAAAAAGGAAAAAAGAAGAAAAAAAGGAAGAAAAAGAAAGAAGAGGAAAGGAAAGAGAAAAAAAAGTGAAAAGGAAAATAAAATAACCTAAGAATTTTTTCTATGAAAAACGTCTAAGAATCTTAAATTTTTTTTAAAGGAAAAATGTCTCGTACTCTTAGAATTTTCTTTATGAAAAAATTTTTAATTTTTTCTAGGAAAAACTATAAAAAACAAGTGAGAGTGTTAAATTCGGCTGTGCCGAATCTATTATACCCTCCCACATGTAAAAAAATTAAAAAAAAAATGTTGACAGGGGCGTTGTTTATCCACGCCCTTGAAAGAGGGGAGGGGCAAAAAAAGCGACATTTTTTAATCCCCTGGGTCCAAGGGCAGGACTATAAACTTCTACGATCATAAAAATGTCTTATTTGGTTCACAAAAATACATAAAAACGTCAAAAAAATTTGCATTTTTAAGAGGTTGGTTTAGTTCTTTAAGGGGGAACTTTTTCCCCCCTGGTCCGATTTGACCCATTTCCGAACTTAACCTGCCTAGGACCATAAGACATATTTATGCCAAACTTGAGGGGTCTAGTTTATTTATTTTGGACGGCATCGTGTTAACTACAGACGGACGGACAGACGGACGGACATCGCTAGAATGTCTTAGAATCGATCACTGATCAATAATATATATACTTTATGGGGTCCCCGACCGATATTTCTATGCGTTACACACGGAATGACAAAGTGAGTATACCCCCATACTGTAGTTGGAGGGTATGGGCCCATACTGTAGTTGGAGGGTATAAAAACATGAATAATTTGGGAACTTTCCTATAGAAAAAACCTTAGAACTTTTCTATACAAAACATCTGAGAATTTTTCTCTAGGAGATTTTTTTATATAGAAATTATTCTATGATAAATGTCTAAGAATCTTAAAATTTTTCAGAAGAAAAAATGTCTCGGAATGTTAAAATTTTTCGATATAAAAACAGTCTCAGAAAATGAAAATTTCTCTTTAAAAAAATATGAGAATTTTTCTCGACAAGAAATTTGGAAATTTTTCTATACGAAAAATTTGAGATTTTTTTTATTTTTCTTAAAAGTTTTTGGAAAAAATCTGAGAATTTTTCTAGTGGAATAATCTGAAAGTTTTTATAGAAAAATCTAACAATTTTTGATAAATCTGAGATCTACTAAAGGAAAAATCTGAAATTTTTTTTATGAAAAGATCTAATTATTCATTTTGGAAAAAATTTGAGAAGAAGATGGGTAAAAAGGAAAGAAAGGTAAATTATGATGAATCTGAGAATTTTTCTAGTGGAATAATCTGAAAGTTTTTATAGAAAAATCTAACAATTTTTGATAAATCTGAGATCTACTAAAGGAAAAATCTGAAATTTTTTTTTATGAAAAGATCTAATTATTCATTTTGGAAAAAATTTGAGAAGAAGATGGGTAAAAAGGAAAGAAAGGTAAATTATGTGAGAATTTTTATCTATACAAAATGTCCAAGAATCTCAAAATTTTTCTATAGGAAAAATGATTTTGAATCTTTGAATATTTTATAGGAAAAAGTCTCAGAATCTTTAAATTTTTCTATAGGAATAATAAGAAAATTTTCTTCAGGGAAAATTTGAGAATTTTTCTTTAAAAAAATTTACTAGAATCTGACACTTTTTCTATAAAAAAATACACAGAATAAGCGAATTCTTTAACAGGAATATATAAATATTTATAGAATATTTTGGAATCTCTGATTTTTTATTTAAAAAATGGCTCAGAATGCAAGACTTTTTTTTAGATTCTGAGTCTCTGATGTCTCAGCAGGCGTACGGACATAACGCCCAAGTGCATATCGCCCAATTCAAAAAAGTCATTCCACCCAAAAAAAATGTGTGTTAGTTGTTGTTGCAAAATTTTTTGGACGATATGGCCATTATTTTTGGGTATTTTAACAATTTTCTTTAAATTAATATAAATTATCAAAAATGTCATATTACCCAAATATCAAAATATTGAATTTATAAAATGTCATAGCGCCCAAAAAAATAATCATAAAACTCACCAATATTCTTTTTTTAAGACAATGTTTTAAAGGTTTTATGCGTAGCCGGCCTTCGGCCGGGCTTAGGGATTACAAAATCCATGCATTAAACCCACCCTCTCCGCAAAGTAAAGTTTCTAGGGTAGCAGGCCTTAACACCATCAAATTTGTTATGCATCAGAGAGGGTGGGTTTAATGCATGGAGTATGTAATCCCTAAGCCCGGCCGAAGGCCGGCTACGCAGAAAACCTTTATTACAAAAAAACAAATCATAGAAGTCGTAATTTCGACATTTCGCCCAAAAAAAATATTTTGGATTTTTTGACAATTTTGTTTTGGGAGAAATAACATTTTTAGACCTTTCATTTTGGGCTATATGTCGCAGCTTGGGCGATATGACATTTACGGTTTTGGGCGATAAGACCTTGGGCGCTATGTCCGTACGCCGTCTCAGCATCTGTGATTATTTCTGTTTAAAAGATTTCTCAGAATTTAAGACTTTTTTATAGCAAAAGCTGGACCTTTTCTGTAGCAACAAAAAACCCTGGAAACCTAGAAAAAAAAAAATGTCAGCATAAATGTCTCAGAATTTCTCAGTTTTTATTAAAAAAAAAAATGTTTTAGAGTATAAGATTTTTTTATAGAAAAAATGCCTTAAACTACTAAGACTTTAGGGAAAAGTATCACGGAATCTGAGAAAATGTCTTAGATTGTGAAATTTTTTCTTTTTAAAAAATGTTCTAGAATCTAAGACTTCTTCTGTAGGAAAATGTCTGAGACTCAGAATCTGAGACTTTTTCTATAGAAAAAATGCCTCAGAATCTTAGACTTTTTTGTAGAAAACATTTCTTGGACTCTCAGAATTTTTTATTGGAAATATGTCTTAGAAAATGTTTGAGAATCTTAGACTTTTTCTAAGAAAAGTGTCTCAGAAAACAATACTTCTTCTATAGAAAAATGTATCAGAATCTAGGAAATTGCCGCGAAAATTTTTAAAAAGCACTAAAGTCTTCAATTTTTCTAATCTCAGGCACTTTCTAAAGAAAAGTCTTTCAAAACCTGAAAACTTTTGTGTAGAAAAAACGTTTCGGTATCTTAGACTTTTTCTGTAGAAAAAAAGAATAGAAATAAAATTTTGAAACCTAAGCAATTTTTTGTTTAGAAAAACTCACCAAATCTGAGAAAAAAATCTGTACGAATATTTTTTTTAAGAATATAAATTTTTTGGTGGGAAAATTGCAAAGATATCTGTGAAAGTGTATCAGAATCTAAAGATGTGTATATAGCAAGAATTTTATAAATTCTAACAGCTTTCTGTAGCAAAATCCCTTAGAACATTAAATTTTTTCTATTGGGATAATGTGTCAGAATCATAAAATTTATTTTTAAGCAAATGACTCAGAAAAATTTCAAAATCAGGAAACTTTTTTTGAATAAACATGTGTGAAATCTGACATGCTTTCTATTGGAAAAAAATTTCAGAATCTGGGTCATTTGTAATCAAAAAAAGGACCTGAGGATTTCTTAAGGAGACATTTTTCAAATTTTAAACATTTTCTTAAGTTTTTAAACTTTTTCTATAGGAATTAGTTTTTAAAATTTGTAAATGATTCTATAGAAAAATCAAAATAAACAAGATGCAAACAGTAAAAACCTGAAAAGCTGGATCCGCGCCCGTTCTTATCTAATCTATCCATAGTTAAAGTGTGAATATGGAAAAAGGTGCTATATCCATACAAAAATACAATATTGTTTTACGAAATACTAAGGGCGGATTTAGATAATCTATCCAATTTTTGAGTTCAAACATAAGAACTGAGTGGTCAGTAACAAATTTTTTAACACATTATGGGAAAAGTTGTTTGAAATAAACCATATAACAGTTTTTTTTTTGTTAAGTTAACAACTTTTTATTATTTTTAAATAAAAATGAGTACTGCTGGACCCCGTCTAAATTTTGCGAAATTCATTATGCTAAATTTTAATTTTAAAAAAATTTCACAAAAAACATAAAACTACTTGGCACATGTTTTGAAATTCCTAGAAGAAATTGTAACTTAGCACCTTATTCCACTAGAATAAAATTTCACACGCAATTTTTTGCTACTTCCGCTCATTTTATATTTGTGAAATTTTGTACATAGATGCAAATGGTCAATCTTTCTCGATCTGCAAAAAGAAAATTAAAAAATTTGTTTTTTTTTGCGACTTATTTAGTTTTATGCTTCTCCTATATAATTTGGTTTTTGGATTAGAGCACCTTGTTCCACACCCACATTCAAATCTATTTTTAAAAATTGATGATTACATTTAATTTAGTATGTGGTATTAAAAAGATTTAATTTGGAAATCCTCAAAAAAAAAATCCCCCATATCGCAATTGTCCTTTTTGCCCGCAAGAAATTACCAACTTTGCCGAAAATATCTAAATCTGGCAGCCCTGCTTCTATTATATGCACAATAAATGAAGTAATTCCCCTTTTTTCTTGTATGTGTTGAGGGTAGCCGGACATAGAATTGGCAAAAAGGTACATTGAGGAAAAAAATTAAGCACAATTAAAAGTACATTTCCGAGTAAAAAGGTTTTTATATAATTATATATAATTTGATAAAATTATATCAAATTATATATAATTATGTAAAATTATATAAAGAGGTAAAATTTCCAAAAAAGTTTGATAAAATTATTTAAAATTGTATATAATTTGATAAAATTATATATAATTATATCATATTATATATAATTTATCAAATTTTATCAAATTATACATAATTTGATATAATTATATCCACCAAATCCTGGATATAATTACATATATATAATTTTATCAAGCTATATATAATTTTATCCAACTTTTTGGAAAATTTTATCTCTTTATATCCCGAGTAAAAAAAGGTTATATGACGCAATATTTAATTATATATGAACAGATATGCTTTTATGTAAATCCATATTAATTTTGATCCGAAAATTGGCGGATCGAATATTATACGATTATATCAAATTCTATTATTTTTGATCAAATAATATCAAATTTGATTAAGTTTGATCCCAAAAATGGGTCTATCTAATTGTATTAAATCATATCTTATCTGTTAAAATTAGATATAATAAGATGAAATTTGGTAAAGTTTTTTGGAATTTTAAACGTGAAATTAGAAATTATTTTATGAGATTGGATACATATCAATAAGAAGAGTTTTTATTGCATTCTTCTGAATTTTTTCGGGACTTAGCAAATTATTAAAAAATTTTCAATTTTTTTTTCTAAACTCATTTTTAAGGGATTTGAAAATTCCAAAAAGTGTTTGTGTCTTAGAAAATTTAAAAACATTTTTTCGGAACTTAACAATTTTTCAAAAGAATAAAATTTCTCCTAAAAACATTTTCAATGACTTTTTTACTCCAAAAAAAATTGCCAAATAATTTTGTGTCCGGGACTTTGGAAAATTTACATAAAATTTTATAGGACTTAAAATTTTTTAATTATTTTTTAATTGTCCGGGACTTCGAAAATTTAAAAAAAAATCGGGATATAATTATAAATAAAATGATATATCTTTTTATCTGCCATATCTAAAAATTCCCGACCTTATGTGTCATATCTAATTTCATATAGATTGGTATATAAATAGATATGAATATGTATGTTATCATATTAAAAAATAAGGAAAAATACAATGCTATATATAAACATATATGTCCATATCAAAGTTCATGCATAACCATATATAAATATAAATAATTATATATTAGCATATATGGTTATATAAAATCTTTTTTACTCGGGATAATTTAACATAATTATATATAATTTGATATAATTTTATCAAATTATATATAATTATATAAAAACTTTTTAACTCGGATAGTGTTTTTATTGAAAACGCCTTTAAATCAGAGAAGTACAAAATCCAAATTTTATTGAAAATAAATTAAGTATTTAAAATAAAATAGTTGATTAAATATATTTCTCAAAAGCATTTGAATTTTATAATTAAAAAACTCAAAATTTTATTTTTTTCCAAAATAAAATTTTCAAATATTTAAGATTTTATTTTTGTGTATTTGAATGGAACTCTCAAAAAATTTCCTGATTTTAGGAGGATAGTCTTGTACATCAAAGTCTTGTAAATCTACGAGGATTTCCTCGTAATTTTCGATGCATAATAATTTGTAAATATACAATTTTATTGGTAAAAATATTCTTTCCAAGCCGCAAAATTATTAAAAAAAAAATTCTAAGTTTGCATAAAAATGTGGTTAAATATATTAAAAATAAAATTTATAAATTTACAAACAAAGAAATTTATTTACAAAAATAAATAGAAAAATTTAAATAAAAATAGTAAGCTCAAAAAAAAAAACACGATACAATGGACTATTTTAAGTCTGAGCGCCAAAAAACTTGCCTAAAAATTTAGTTATTTTAGGCTTGTTCAACCCACCCTCAACTCAACTCAAGCTAAAACAATATTTAAATTTACAAAAAAAAAATTGTTAAGAATTTTTAGTAGTGATACTTTTTAATCCACAAAGTAATGAAATATATTTTTTGTGCAATTATATATTTCTGGGAAAAACTATATAAATGGTATAAATTGTTCTTCGTAAATTAAATTTTTTTTTGTAAAACTAAAATCCACGTAATAAAAATCTTTGCTGTTTTTTTTGTTAAATTCCATTTTAAATTGGTAGAATAATCCTTCGAAATAAAAATTGTAAAATTACCAATAAAACTGTAGTTATCGATTGAGCAAAGTACAAGATGTCTTGTTAGAAAACAAGGAAAATTGTTAAATATTGGTAAATCACAAGGCATTTTACCAAGGGGCTAATTATGTAACTTGATAATCGTCATGACGATTGACTCATTATTCTATTACCATAAAATGACACTATATGGTAAATGAATAATGAGCCAACGATACGATTTGACGACTATCAAGTTACATAATTACCCCCAGGCTTTTACATGCTTTTTTTTGTAGTCAAATAAAATTCTTTCATTATTTGAAATTAAATTTATAAAAATTTATTTTAAAATCTTTCTTGAGTATACTCAATTTAAAAAATTAATTATTGTTTTTTTTTTATTTTAATGGTTTTTCTTGTCTGCCTTTAAATTTTACACATTTTTAACACTTTATTTTTCTGCACTAAAAATTATTTTTATTAAAAACGTTAAGCAAAGAAAAATATCAAAAAAGAAGTACAAAAGGCTAAAAAAGTACTTGAGCGTACTTTTTTAACGTGTTTGAAGAAAAAGTACATGGAATAAAAAATAGTACGCGTACTGCTGAAAACAGTACGTTTGGCAAGCCTATAATAAATTGGATGTTGTTCTGGCAACAAAGCATACGATATACTAGGGTTGCCAAGCGACAAATTCCAAAATCCCAGATATTTCCGGGATTGACAAATCCGGAGTTCCAGATTTTTCATTCTAAATACTGGGATTTTTTAAGGTTGAAAAAAAGGATACTTAAGAGTAATAAATGCATTTGTAAACATTTATCCAAGTAGGTAACTTTAAAAATCCGATTCGCAATAGATACAAATTTTGTATAGATCCGATTCCAAATACCAATAGGATATGCAATTCTGAATATCTCGCAAAATATATCTCTCCGATCCAATTTTATTTCCGTTAGAAACAGCAAAGGGCAAGGGCGTTTTTACAGCGGTGTCGGCGGAAGATAATGCGGAACACCATACCCTTGCGAGAATTGTTTTTTATTAATACATTTTTATCTTTTATTATTATTTTTATTTAAATAAATATTTTATATACACGTCCATAACAGAGGCTGACCAAAAAATGTCATTTTCTAATCTCCTGTGATATTTTCAGCAAAAACTTCTATTACCAAGTAATTAACTTAAGGGGTTAGAATATATTTGAGTAACTATTTACCACCCAATTTCAATGTTAATTACTTTAATTTCAATGTTAATTACTTTAACAAGGTAATGTCATTGAAGGTAACCACGTTTTTGCCTTTTTGAGCAAAGTAATGCAAACGGTAATTAGTAGAATTCATAGCCGTTATCAGGTAAGCCAAATAGGAAGGATAACTCAAAAACTTAGAAATAGGTACTCCTCCCGTTTCGCTTAAATGGAAATGGCTATTAATACTACTAATTACCTTTACATTACGCCAAAAAAGTGGTTACCTCCAATGAAATCACCGTGTTAAAGTTATAAACATTTAAATTGGGAGGCAACTAGTAGTTACTCATATTTTTTCTAACCTCTTAAGTTAATTACTTGGAAATAGAAGTTTTTGCAGGGCACTTAACAAAAGCTCCAACAAATGTTTTCAAATATTGATTTAGATCCAAAAGAAGGAACTTTTCCCCCTTGTCTGGTTTTGTCCATTACCAAACTTACCACCATAAGAACTATTTGTGCCAAACTGTAAGGGCTAGCTCTTTTGGCTTGGAGCATTGTGGCTTTCACATGCGGAAAAAAGGATAGACGGGCATCGCAAGAATCTATTCAAGTCGGCTACACATCAATAATTTATCTACTCTATGGGATCACAGACCAATAGTTCACTGCGTTACACATGAAGTACATTGGTTGGTGGATATAAAAAAAATTGAAGCAGTGGCACTAAAGTTAAATTGTTCCTAAGTTTTCGGGTTTTCTCTGCTAAATATGTAAAGCATAAACATAATTAGTCAATGGTTATGAATTAATTGAATATTAAATTATAAAAAAAATATTTAAGAGATAATGTTAAAAAAAAGCTTAATTTTAATAAATCCCAAAAATCCCCGGAAAAGGATTTTCAAATCCTTAATCCTGGGATTTGTAAAAGTCACTACCGCTTGGCATCCCCACTCTATAAATACTCTTTGTAAAATTCACTCCCGCTTGGCATCCCTACACTATAAATACTCTTGGATCTCATAAACAATGAATACAGTAATTCTCATTTTCTTTTTTGGCATATAGTTATTATATATACAACGTCCATCAAACAGTTTTAAATCGTCCAGCTGCAAAGCCGACAACGTGCTGACTGCATGACAACGTGTTGCGGTAGTGTAACTGCCAGTTGTCACGCAGTCAGAACGCAGTCGGGGCCGCTGGACGATTTCACTCACTCCCTTCTCAATCTTCTGAATTGAGGTCTTAAACTTTTATAACCAATTATTTTTTTTTTTTTCAGTTAAGAAAATATGCCTATAGGCTAATTTGTGCACGGATTGTTTAGTTATGTACTCAGAAACATAAAAAAAAAAACTGAAATATATTTTAATGGATTTTTTCTCATTTATAAAAACAATTTGTTTTAAATTTTATCTCGAAAACACATCTTAAAATCGTAGATTTTTTCTATAAAAAATGGTCTCAGAATATGAAAATTTTTATACAAAACAAAATTCTCAAAATCTGAAAATTTTTCTATAGAAAAAATATCTTAGAATCTGAGCATTTTTCTATAGCAAAAATGTCTCAGAATTTGAGGATTTTTTATGGAAAAAATATTTTTTCTATGGAAAAAATGTCTTAGTTTCAAAGAAATTTTCTTTAGAAAAAATGTGTCAGAATCTGAGAATTTTTCTATCGAAAAAATGTCTCAGCATCTGAGAAATCTTCTATAGAAAAAATGTCTAATTGTTATAATCTGAGAATTTTTCTATAGAAAAAATGTCTCAGAATCTGAGAATTTTTCTATAGAAAAAATGTCTCAGAATCTGAGAATTTTTCTATAGAAAAAATGTCTCAGAATCTGAGAATTTTTCAATAGAAAAAATGTCTCAGAATCTAAGAATTTTTCTATAGAAAAAATGTCTCAGAATCTGAGAATTTTTCTATAGAAAAAATGTCTCAGAATCTGGGAATTTTTCTATAGAAAAAATGTCTCAGAATCTGAGAATTTTTCTATAGAAAAAATGTCTCAGAATCTGAGAATTTTTGTATAGAAAAAATGTCTCAGAATCTGAGAATTTTTCTATAGAAAAAATGTCTCAGAATCTGAGAATTTTTCTATAGAAAAAATGTCTTAGAATCTGAGAATTTTTCTCTAGAAAAAATGTCTCAGAATCTAAGAATTTTTCTATAGAAAAAATGTCTCAGAAAATTTTTTTATTGAAAAAATGTCTCAGAATCTGAGAATTTTTCTATTGAAAAAATTTCTCAGAATCTGAGAATTTTTCTATAAACAAAATGTGTCAGAATCTGAGAATTTTTCTATAGAAAAAATGTCTCAGAATCTGTGAAATTTTCTATAGAAAAAAGTCTCATAATCTGAGAATTTTTCTACAAAAAAATGTCTTAGAATCTGAGAATTTTTTATAGAAAAAAAAAATTGTTCTCTAGAAAAAACGTCTCGGAATCTGGGAATTTTTCTATAAAAAAATGTCTCAGAAGCTGGGAATTTTTCTATAGAAATAATGTCTCAGAATCTGAGAACTATTCTATAGAAAAAATTTCTCAGAATCTGAGAGTTTTTCTATAGAAAAAGATGTCTCAGAATCTGGGAATTTTTCTATAGAAAAAATGTCTCAAAAATTTTCTATAGACAAAATGTATCAGAATTTTTCTATAGAAAGAATGTCTCAGAATTTTTCTATAGAAAAAATGTCTCAGAATCTGAGAATTTTTCTCTAGAAAAAATGTCTCAGAATCTGAGAAATGTTTCAGAATCTGAAAATTTTTCTATAGAAAAAATGTCTCAGAATCTGAGAATTTTTCTATAGAAAAAATATCTCAGAATATAAGAATTTTTATACAAAAAAATTGCTCAAAATCTGATAATTTTTCTATAGAAAAAATATCTTAAAATCTTGGAATTTTTCTATAACAAAAATATCTCAGAATTTGAGAATTTTCTATGGAAAAAATGTTTCAGAATATAAGAATTTTTTTATTGAAAACATGTCTCAGAATCTGAGAATTTTTCTATAGAAATTGTTTTTTATGGAAAAAATGCCTTATGGCGTTTTCTTTTCTGGCAAAAAATGTAGCATTTTGTTACATTTTTTTTATTCTTTGAATTTTTTGTGTTCTTTTCTAAAAAAATGCACACTTTTGAAAAAATATTATGTTCTTTTCTCAAAATATTGCTGCCCGTGACGTAAAAAATTCATATTTTCCACCCCGAAATCAAATGACGTGGTGAAAAACTGCCTTGATATTCTATCATGTAGCAAAACTCAAATTAAGCGAAGTTAACTGGTGCTGTTGTGGTGCAGAGGATCTGGAGGTCCGGGGTTCAAATCCCGGTATGGACAATTTTTTTTTTTTATTCAATTACGTACTATTTTTTATTTAATAATGTTTTTTTTTTTTTTTAATAATTTAATAATTTAAAAAAAAAAAGTAAATTTTCATATAAAATCGACTAAATTTTGTTAATTTTTTGGTATTTTTTTTTTAAAGTTTAAATAATTCAACAAAAAATAATTTAAAGCAAAAAAAATAAAAAAAATATGTGATGGGCATCGTCGGGATTCGAACCTGAGCTGCCGGCAGTATAAGCGAAAAACACATCCATCGAACCAGCAAATCAGGGCAATTTGCGTACAAAACAGAATCTGCGAATTTTTCTATAGAAAAAATGTGTTAGGATCTGAGAAATTTTCTACAAAAACATATGTCTCAGAATCTGAAATAAATATATATAGAAAAAATGTCTCAGAATCTGAGAATTATTCTATAGAAAAAATGTGACAGAATCTGAGAAATATTCTACAGAAAAAAATGTCTCAGAATCTGAGAATTTTTCTATATAAAAAATGTCTCACAAGCAGAAGAAGAGAAGTTTTCTATAAAAAAGAATTTCTTCTCTAGATAAAAGGTTTTTCTATAGAAAAAATGTCTCAGAAGCTGGGAATTTTTCTAAAAAAAAAATGTCTCAGAATCTGAGAATTTTTCTATAGAAAAAATGTCTCAGAATCTGAGAATTTTTCTATAGAAAAAATGTCTCAGAATCTGAGAATTTTTTTATAGAAAAAATGTCACAGAATTTGCGATTTTTTCTATAGAAAAAATGTCTCAGAGTCTGAGAATTTTTCTATAGAAAAAATGTCTCAGAATCTGAGAATTTTTCTATAGAAAAAATGTAACAGAATCTGCGATTTTTTCTATAGAAAAAATGTCTCAGAATCTGAGAATTTTTCTATGTCACAGAATCTGAGATTTTTTCTATAAAAAAATGTCTCAGAATCTGAGAATTTTTCTATAGAAAAAATGTCTCAGAATCTAAGAATTTTTCTATAAAAAAAATGTCTTTGAGAATTTTTGTATTGAAAAAATGTCTCAGAATCTGAGAATTTTTCTATAGAAAAAATGTCACAGAATCTGAGATTTTTTCTATAAAAAATGTCTCAGAATCTGAGAATTTTTCTATAGAAAAAATGTCTCTGAATCTGAGAATTTTTCTATAGAAATAATGTCTCAGAATCTAAGAATTTTTCTATAGAAAAAATGTCTCAGAATCTGAGAATTTTTCTATAGAAATTATGTCTCAGAATCTGAGACTTTTTCTACAGAAAAAATGTCTCAGAATCTGAAAATTTTTCTACAGAAAAAATGTCTCAGAATCTGAAAATTTTTCTACAGAAAAAATGTCTCAGACTCTGAGAATTTTTCTTTAGAAAAAATGTCTCAGAATCTGAGAATTTTTCTATAGAAAAAATGTCTCAGAATCTGAGAATTTTTCTATAGAAAATATGTCTCAGAATCTGAAAATTTTTCTATAGAAAAAATGTCTCAAAATCTGAGAATTTTTCTATAGAAAAAATGTCTCAGAATCTGAGAATTTTTCTATAGAAAAAATGTCTTAGAATCTGAGAATTTTTCTATACAAAAAATGTCTCAGAATCTGAGAATTTTTCTATAGAGAAAATGTCTCACTATCTGAGAATTTTTCTATAGAATAAATGTCTCAGAATCTGAGAATTTTTCTACAGAAAAAATGTCTCAGAATCTGAGAATTTTTCTATAGAAAAAATGTCTCAGAATCTGAGAATTTTTCTATAGAAAAAATGTCTCAGAAAATGAGAATTTTTCTATAGAAAAAATGTCTTAGAATCTGAGAATTTTTCTATACAAAAAATGTCTCAGAATCTGAGAATTTTTCTATAGAGAAAATGTCTCACTATCTGAGAATTTTTCTATAGAATAAATGTCTCAGAATCTGAGAATTTTTCTACAGAAAAAATGTCTCAGAATCTGAGAATTTTTCTATAGAAAAAATGTCTCAGAATCTGAGAATTTTTCTATAGAAAAAATGTCTCAGAATCTGAGAATTTTTCTATAGAAAAAATGTCTCAGAATCTGAGAATTTTTCTATTGAAAAAATGTCTCAGAATCTAAGAATTTTTCTATAGAAAAAATGTCTCAAAGAATTTTTTTATTGAAAAAATGTCTCAGAATCTGAGAATTTTTCTATAGAAAAATTTCTCAGAATCATAGAATTTTTCTATAGAAAAAATGTCTCAGAATCTGAGAATTTTTCTATAGAAAAAATGTCTCAGAATCTGAGAATTTTTGTATAGAAAAAATTTTTCAGTATCTAAGTATTTTTCTATAGAAAAAATGACTCAGAATCTGAGAATTATTCTATAGAAAAAATGTCTTAGAATCTGAGAATTTTTCTATATAAAAAATGTCTCAGAATCTGAGAATTTTTCTATAGAAAACTTCTATAGAAAAAATGTCTCAGAATCTGAGAATTTTTCTATAGAAAAAACGTCTTAGAATCTGAGAATTTTTCTACAGAAAAAATGTCTCAGAATCTGAGAATTTTTCTATAGAAAAAATGTCTCAGACTCTGAAAATTTTTCTTTAGAAAAAATGTCTCAGACTCTGAGAATTTTTCTTTAGAAAAAATGTCTCAGAATCTGAAAATTTTTGTATAGAAAAAATTTCTCAGAATCTGAGGATTTTTGTATAGAAAAAATATCTCAGAATATGAGAATTTTTCTATAGAAAAAATGTCTCAGAATCTGAGAATTTTTCTATAGAAAAAATGTCTCAGAATCTGAGAATTTTTCTATAGAAAAAATTTCTCAGAATCTAAGAATTTTTCTATAGAAAAAATATCTCAGAATCTGAGAATTTTTCTAAAGAAAAAATGTCTCAGAGTCTTAGAATTTTTCTATAAAAAAAATGTCTCAGAATCTGAGAATTTTTCTATAGAAAAAATTGTCTCAGACTCTGAGAATTTTTCTTTAGAAAAAATGTCTCAGAATCTGAGAATTTTTCTATAGAAAAAATGTCTCAGAATCTGAGAATTTTTGTATAGAAAAAATTTCTCAGAATCTAAGAATTTTTCTATAAAAAAAATGTCTCAGAATCTGAGAATTATTCTATAGAAAATATGTCTTAGAATCTGAGAATTTTTCTATATAAAAAATGTCTCAGAATCTGAGAATTTTTCTAGAGAAAACTTCTATAGAAAAAATGTCTCAGAATCTAAGAATTTTTCTATAGAAAAAATGTCTCAGAATCTGAGAATTTTTCTATAAAAAAATGTCTCAGAATCTGAGAATTTTTCTACAGAAAAAATGTCTCAGACTCTGAGAATTTTTCTTTAGAAAAAATGTCTCAGAATCTGAGAATTTTTGTATAGAAAAAATTTCTCAGAATCTGAGAATTTTTCTATAGAAAAAATTTCTCAGAATCTGAGAATTTTTCTATAGAAAAAATGTCTCAGAATCTAAGAATTTTTCTATAGAAAAAATGTCTCAGAATCTGAGAATTATTCTTTAAAAAAAATGTCTTAGAGTCTGAGAATTTTTCTATATAAAAAATGTCTCAGAATCTGAGAATTTTTCTATAGAAAACTTCTATAAAAAAAATGTCTCAGAATCTGAGAATTTTTCTATAGAAAAAATGTCTCAGAATCTGAGAATTTTTCTATAGAAAAAATGTCTCAGAATCTGAGAATTTCTCTATAGAAAAAATGTCTCAGAATCTGAGAATTTTTCTATTGAAAAAATGTCTCAGAATCTTAGAATTTTTCTATTGAAAAAATATCTAAGAATCTGAAATTTTTTCTATAGAACAAATGTCTCAGACTCTGAGAATTTTTCATTAGAAAAAATTTCTCGGAATATGAGAATTTTTCTATAGAAAAAATGTCTCAGAATCTGAGAATTTTTGTATAGAAAAAATGTCTCAGAATCTGAAAATTTTTCTATAGAAAAAATGTCTCAAAATCTGAGAATTTTTCTATAGAAAAAATGTCTCAGAATCTGAGAATTTTTCTATAGAAAAAATGTCTTAGAATCTGAGAATTTTTCTATACAAAAAATGTCTCAGAATCTGAGAATTTTTCTATAGAGAAAATGTCTCACTATCTGAGAATTTTTCTATAGAAAAAATGTCTCAGAATCTGAGAATTTTTCTATAGAAAAAATGTCTCAGAATCTGAGAATTTTTCTATTGAAAAAATGTCTCAGAATCTAAGAATTTTTCTATAGAAAAAATTGTCTCAGACTCTGAGAATTTTTCTTTAGAAAAAATGTCTCAGAATCTGAGAATTTTTCTATAGAAAAAATGTCTCAGAATCTGAGAATTTTTGTATAGAAAAAATTTCTCAGAATCTAAGAATTTTTCTATAAAAAAAATGTCTCAGAATCTGAGAATTATTCTATAGAAAATATGTCTTAGAATCTGAGAATTTTTCTATATAAAAAATGTCTCAGAATCTGAGAATTTTTCTATAGAAAACTTCTATAGAAAAAATGTCTCAGAATCTAAGAATTTTTCTATAGAAAAAATGTCTCAGAATCTGAGAATTTTTCTATAAAAAAATGTCTCAGAATCTGAGAATTTTTCTACAGAAAAAATGTCTCAGACTCTGAGAATTTTTCTTTTTCTTTCTTTTCAGAATCTGAGAATTTTTCTATAGAAAAAATGTCTCAGAATCTAAGAATTTTTCTATAAAAAAAATGTCTTTGAGAATTTTTGTATTGAAAAAATGTCTCAGAATCTGAGAATTTTTCTATAGAAAAAATGTCACAGAATCTGAGATTTTTTCTATAAAAAATGTCTCAGAATCTGAGAATTTTTCTATAGAAAAAATGTCTCTGAATCTGAGAATTTTTCTATAGAAATAATGTCTCAGAATCTAAGAATTTTTCTATAGAAAAAATGTCTCAGAATCTGAGAATTTTTCTATAGAAATTATGTCTCAGAATCTGAGACTTTTTCTACAGAAAAAATGTCTCAGAATCTGAAAATTTTTCTACAGAAAAAATGTCTCAGAATCTGAAAATTTTTCTACAGAAAAAATGTCTCAGACTCTGAGAATTTTTCTTTAGAAAAAATGTCTCAGAATCTGAGAATTTTTCTATAGAAAAAATGTCTCAGAATCTGAGAATTTTTCTATAGAAAATATGTCTCAGAATCTGAAAATTTTTCTATAGAAAAAATGTCTCAAAATCTGAGAATTTTTCTATAGAAAAAATGTCTCAGAATCTGAGAATTTTTCTATAGAAAAAATGTCTTAGAATCTGAGAATTTTTCTATACAAAAAATGTCTCAGAATCTGAGAATTTTTCTATAGAGAAAATGTCTCACTATCTGAGAATTTTTCTATAGAATAAATGTCTCAGAATCTGAGAATTTTTCTACAGAAAAAATGTCTCAGAATCTGAGAATTTTTCTATAGAAAAAATGTCTCAGAATCTGAGAATTTTTCTATAGAAAAAATGTCTCAGAAAATGAGAATTTTTCTATAGAAAAAATGTCTTAGAATCTGAGAATTTTTCTATACAAAAAATGTCTCAGAATCTGAGAATTTTTCTATAGAGAAAATGTCTCACTATCTGAGAATTTTTCTATAGAATAAATGTCTCAGAATCTGAGAATTTTTCTACAGAAAAAATGTCTCAGAATCTGAGAATTTTTCTATAGAAAAAATGTCTCAGAATCTGAGAATTTTTCTATAGAAAAAATGTCTCAGAATCTGAGAATTTTTCTATAGAAAAAATGTCTCAGAATCTGAGAATTTTTCTATAGAAAAAATGTCTCAGAATCTGAGAATTTTTCTATTGAAAAAATGTCTCAGAATCTAAGAATTTTTCTATAGAAAAAATGTCTCAAAGAATTTTTTTATTGAAAAAATGTCTCAGAATCTGAGAATTTTTCTATAGAAAAATTTCTCAGAATCATAGAATTTTTCTATAGAAAAAATGTCTCAGAATCTGAGAATTTTTCTATAGAAAAAATGTCTCAGAATCTGAGAATTTTTGTATAGAAAAAATTTTTCAGTATCTAAGTATTTTTCTATAGAAAAAATGACTCAGAATCTGAGAATTATTCTATAGAAAAAATGTCTTAGAATCTGAGAATTTTTCTATATAAAAAATGTCTCAGAATCTGAGAATTTTTCTATAGAAAACTTCTATAGAAAAAATGTCTCAGAATCTGAGAATTTTTCTATAGAAAAAACGTCTTAGAATCTGAGAATTTTTCTACAGAAAAAATGTCTCAGAATCTGAGAATTTTTCTATAGAAAAAATGTCTCAGACTCTGAAAATTTTTCTTTAGAAAAAATGTCTCAGACTCTGAGAATTTTTCTTTAGAAAAAATGTCTCAGAATCTGAAAATTTTTGTATAGAAAAAATTTCTCAGAATCTGAGGATTTTTGTATAGAAAAAATATCTCAGAATATGAGAATTTTTCTATAGAAAAAATGTCTCAGAATCTGAGAATTTTTCTATAGAAAAAATGTCTCAGAATCTGAGAATTTTTCTATAGAAAAAATTTCTCAGAATCTAAGAATTTTTCTATAGAAAAAATATCTCAGAATCTGAGAATTTTTCTAAAGAAAAAATGTCTCAGAGTCTTAGAATTTTTCTATAAAAAAAATGTCTCAGAATCTGAGAATTTTTCTATAGAAAAAATTGTCTCAGACTCTGAGAATTTTTCTTTAGAAAAAATGTCTCAGAATCTGAGAATTTTTCTATAGAAAAAATGTCTCAGAATCTGAGAATTTTTGTATAGAAAAAATTTCTCAGAATCTAAGAATTTTTCTATAAAAAAAATGTCTCAGAATCTGAGAATTATTCTATAGAAAATATGTCTTAGAATCTGAGAATTTTTCTATATAAAAAATGTCTCAGAATCTGAGAATTTTTCTAGAGAAAACTTCTATAGAAAAAATGTCTCAGAATCTAAGAATTTTTCTATAGAAAAAATGTCTCAGAATCTGAGAATTTTTCTATAAAAAAATGTCTCAGAATCTGAGAATTTTTCTACAGAAAAAATGTCTCAGACTCTGAGAATTTTTCTTTAGAAAAAATGTCTCAGAATCTGAGAATTTTTGTATAGAAAAAATTTCTCAGAATCTGAGAATTTTTCTATAGAAAAAATTTCTCAGAATCTGAGAATTTTTCTATAGAAAAAATGTCTCAGAATCTAAGAATTTTTCTATAGAAAAAATGTCTCAGAATCTGAGAATTATTCTTTAAAAAAAATGTCTTAGAGTCTGAGAATTTTTCTATATAAAAAATGTCTCAGAATCTGAGAATTTTTCTATAGAAAACTTCTATAAAAAAAATGTCTCAGAATCTGAGAATTTTTCTATAGAAAAAATGTCTCAGAATCTGAGAATTTTTCTATAGAAAAAATGTCTCAGAATCTGAGAATTTCTCTATAGAAAAAATGTCTCAGAATCTGAGAATTTTTCTATTGAAAAAATGTCTCAGAATCTTAGAATTTTTCTATTGAAAAAATATCTAAGAATCTGAAATTTTTTCTATAGAACAAATGTCTCAGACTCTGAGAATTTTTCATTAGAAAAAATTTCTCGGAATATGAGAATTTTTCTATAGAAAAAATGTCTCAGAATCTGAGAATTTTTGTATAGAAAAAATGTCTCAGAATCTGAAAATTTTTCTATAGAAAAAATGTCTCAAAATCTGAGAATTTTTCTATAGAAAAAATGTCTCAGAATCTGAGAATTTTTCTATAGAAAAAATGTCTTAGAATCTGAGAATTTTTCTATACAAAAAATGTCTCAGAATCTGAGAATTTTTCTATAGAGAAAATGTCTCACTATCTGAGAATTTTTCTATAGAAAAAATGTCTCAGAATCTGAGAATTTTTCTATAGAAAAAATGTCTCAGAATCTGAGAATTTTTCTATTGAAAAAATGTCTCAGAATCTAAGAATTTTTCTATAGAAAAAATTGTCTCAGACTCTGAGAATTTTTCTTTAGAAAAAATGTCTCAGAATCTGAGAATTTTTCTATAGAAAAAATGTCTCAGAATCTGAGAATTTTTGTATAGAAAAAATTTCTCAGAATCTAAGAATTTTTCTATAAAAAAAATGTCTCAGAATCTGAGAATTATTCTATAGAAAATATGTCTTAGAATCTGAGAATTTTTCTATATAAAAAATGTCTCAGAATCTGAGAATTTTTCTATAGAAAACTTCTATAGAAAAAATGTCTCAGAATCTAAGAATTTTTCTATAGAAAAAATGTCTCAGAATCTGAGAATTTTTCTATAAAAAAATGTCTCAGAATCTGAGAATTTTTCTACAGAAAAAATGTCTCAGACTCTGAGAATTTTTCTTTTTCTTTCTTTTCAGAATCTGAGAATTTTTCTATAGAAAAAATGTCTCAGAATCTGAGAATTTTTCTATAGAAAAAATGTCTCAGAATCTGAGAATTTCTCTATAGAAAAAATGTCTCAGAATCTGAGAATTTTTCTATTGAAAAAATGTCTCAGAATCTTAGAATTTTTCTATTGAAAAAATGTCTAAGAATCTGAAATTTTTTCTATAGAACAAATGTCTCAGACTCTGAGAATTTTTCATTAGAAAAAATTTCTCGGAATATGAGAATTTTTCTATAGAAAAAATGTCTCAGAATCTGAGAATTTTTGTATAGAAAAAATGTCTCAGAATCTGAAAATTTTTCTATAGAAAAAATGTCTCAAAATCTGAGAATTTTTCTATAGAAAAAATGTCTCTGAATCTGAGAATTTTTCTATAGAAAAAATGTCTTAGAATCTGAGAATTTTTCTATACAAAAAATGTCTCAGAATCTGAGAATTTTTCTATAGAGAAAATGTCTCACTATCTGAGAATTTTTCTATAGAATAAATGTCTCAGAATCTGAGAATTTTTCTACAGAAAAAATGTCTCAGAATCTGAGAATTTTTCTATAGAAAAAATGTCTCAGAATCTGAGAATTTTTCTATAGAAAAAATGTCTCAGAATCTGAGAATTTTTCTTTAGAAAAAATGTCTCAGAATCTGAGAATTTTTCTATAGAAAAAATGTCTCAGAATCTGAGAATTTTTCTATAGAAAAAATGTCTCAGAATCTGAGAATTTTTCTATTGAAAAAATGTCTCAGAATCTTAGAATTTTTCTATTGAAAAAATATCTCAGAATCTGAAAATGTTTCTATAGAAAAAATGTCTCAGACTCTGAGAATTTTTCTTTAAAAAAAATTTCTGGGAATATGAGAATTTTTCTATAGAAAAAATGTCTCAGAATCTGAGAATTTTTGTATAGAAAAAATGTCTCAGAATCTGAGAATTTTTCTATAGAAAAAATGTCTCAAAATCTGAGAATTTTTCTATAGAAAAAATGTCTCAGAATCTGAGAATTTTTCTATAGAAAAAATGTCTTAGAATCTGAGAATTTTTCTTTACATAAAATGTCTCAGAATCTGAGAATTTTTCTATAGTGAAAATGTCTCACAATCTGAGAATTTTTCTATAGAATAAATGTCTCAGAATCTGAGAATTTTTCTACAGAAAAAATGTCTCAGAATCTGAGAATTTTTCTATAGAAAAAATGTCTCAAAGAATTTTTCTATAGAAAAAATGTCTCAGAATCTGAGAATTTTTCTATAGAAAAAATGTCTCAGAATCTGAGAATTTTTCTATTGAAAAAATGTCTCAGAATCTAAGAATTTTTCTATAGAAAAAATGTCTCAAAGAATTTTTTTATTGAAAAAATGTCTCAGAATCTGAGAATTTTTCTATAGAAAAATTTCTCAGAATCATAGAATTTTTCTATAGAAAAAATGTCTCAGAATCTGAGAATTTTTCTATAGAAAAAATGTTTTAGAATCTCAGAAAAAATGTTTTAGAATCTCAGATGCAGAGACATTTATTCTTTGTAGACGGTTACGTAATTTTTTATTTGATTGCTTAGCTACGTTAGATGATGGTTACGAGCCTTTAGACTAGGAATATTTTTTTAACTGAAAAAAAAAAATTGGTCGGTTAGAGGGGTTAAAAAAGTTAAAGAAGAGTGAGTGAAATCGTCCAGCAGCAACGACAGAGTTCTGACTGCAGGACAACTGGCAGTTGGCAGTATGACTGCCGCAACTAGTTGTCTTGCAATGAGCACTCTGTCGTGCAGCTACTGGACGATTTATGACTATTTGATGGACGTTGTATATATACTTACTATTTGCCAAAAAAGAAAATGAGAATTACTGTATTTATTATGCATAAAATACAAGAGAATTTATAGAGTAGGGATGCCCAACGGTATTGAATTTTACAAATCCCAGGATTCAGGATTATAAAATCTTAATGCCGGGATTTTTCGGAACTTCGGGTTTTTGGGAATTGTTACCGTTTTTAATCACATTTTAGTTGCTGCTCAATTTTTTTTTAATGTCAAAAAAAGATAGTTAAAAAGCAAATTTACTGACTGTTTTCGTTTTTGCGAAAAATAATTGGCAACAGGGATCTCTTTAAATTAAAAATATAAAAAAAAATAAAGTTTTTTTTATCTAAAAAAAGCTTTTTACGGAGATTTTTAAATTTTAAATGTATGGATAAATTTAAGGGTAAATATTTTTTCGATGTAGAGAAAATAGGAACTTTTTTAATAAGTGTAGGTATTTAAAAAATAAACTAATGGCAACACTTACTTTTCTCAACAATGCCTAAAAATAATAAAAAAAAATAAATAGAAATTAATAATTCCCTTAATTCCTTAAAAGGACTTGGTATTTCTATTTATAGCCTATCTGGGCAGTGATGCCAAATTTTTAAAAGCGACAGCCGAGCAGTTAAAAAGTGCTAAAAAGGGCTAAATTCTAAAATTGACTACTAGGAATGCTACGAAACAAGTTGTTGGACGCTATAGTTATATTTTTTTATTAATATCAGAACCCGAGTAAAAATAAACATCTATAGCAACACAGGTCTAGAAATAGCTACACTCAAAAAAATACGTTAGTAGATTTACTAATTTTTTTTTGCTAATGCTAGTTAACTAACTTTTAGCAAATTTTTAGTTGAGATTAGCATCCCAGCAAAAAATTCTTGTAAACTTCATTTAGCACATTAGCAATTTTAAACAAACTTTGAACTAATTTCTTTTGCTAAATTTGATATTGAGTTGACTACATTTTTACAAGATTTTTTGCTAATATTAGCAAAAATAAATGGTAATTTTTTTTTATTTTCAGAAAACTTTAAATTGCGCTATCTCCAAAAAAGTTGGCATTCCCGAAAATTTTAAAATGCTCATATCTCGGTAAATATTGCCGACACGATAAAAAGTCCAAAAGCATTTTTGTAGCTCTCAATACGTAGAACAAGACCACAAAATAACCAAAAGCTCTCCGAGTAATATTTTTGAAGCTATCGAGTTTCTTAATTCTCAAAACCCCAGTGGTCCCCTAAAATCACGTATCTCAAAAACTAAGCAAGATAGAGCGAAACGGACAAAAATTTTGGATATGAAACTATTACGATTTTTAAGGAACCTAACTAGGTCTAGGCCCATCGGGGTCTGGACCTATCGGGTCCGAACCCAATGGGGTCCTGAACTAAGTCGAAATAAAAAACAAAAACCGGTTAACTAATTTTTGGCAAAAAATTTTTGCTAACTTTACCAAAAAAATTGTTGGTTTCAAAATCAGCAAATTTTCTTGTAGGTTTGCAAGCTTTTTTTGCTAACATTACAGTTTTTTTTTTTGAGTGTATATGGTACAAAAGATTTTTTTTACATAACTTTAAGTAACTTAAAGTAAACCTTAATTTAATTTATTTATTCTAAAAACAAATTAAAATTGTGTGTATAACCCTTTTAAATATTCTTGTTGTTTTTGTTATTTAACATCGACTATTCGTAAATTTGGTTTGAATAGTTTTTGCGAAAAATACTTTATGTATTTTGTAATTTATGCAACAGGTATTGCTGCTTTATAAACCATATTTTATATGAATAAGATACTTTGATGTACATATTTAATGACATTCTATATCGTTTATAAAGAAATTTTTGAAACGGTGAACTTTGATCCTAAATCTATAATTTTTTTCAAACAGGGAAGTATCTCAACCCTTATGAACCGATTTGCCTGAAACTTAAAATATTCATAAAAGAAATGATTTTAAGTTTTGGGGTCGTTGTTCCTTTATAAAACAATGTGGAAATATGAAACAGAAGAATATTGTCTAGGGCAAAAATACATGTCGATTTAAATTAAATAAAGATTGTTTAGTATTTATATGGATATCGTAGGTATATGTCTTCTCATAAATATTTTTACATATTTTTGAAAATAATATTTAATGAAAGCCGAATTTTTACAATTTTATACCACCGTTGGATAGGCATTAAAAAAATTTCTCCTCATATGGAAACATTATATAGTTTCTTGGAAAGAAATGCTTGAAAAGTCCAAAAACGTTTTTTTTTTCATTTTGCACAGTTAACATTTCAATATGTGATCGAGAGTAGAGTGACTCCAACGAAGCTTTCTTCGTTTGGAGAGAAGAGAGCAAAGAATTAAGGGATGTGAAAAGTTTCCTTAGAAAATATCAGAAAAACATAATCTGAAAGTTGTATGTGAGTAAATTTTCGTTTTTTTTTTTAAATTTTGTTCATAACTTTTAAGCCGCTTAACCGATTTTGCTTAAATGCAATACCGAACGTCTCAGAGCAACAAAAAGTAAATTTGCTAAAGTGCGTATGATACTTGCTTGTTTTTCAACTTTTCAAGCAGCTTTATTGGGGTTTTTCTATGATATTTTCGATATGTCCACACAAAAATAGTGTGTATATCGAATTTCTTGTATAAAAACCCTGATAAAGTTGCTTGAAAAGTTCAAAAACAAGTAAGTACCATATATGAAAAATGTCCAAGGATCTGAAGAAATTTTCTATGAAAAATGTTAAAGAATCTTAAAATTTTTCTAGAGGAAAAATGTAAATGAAAAATTTGGGAATTTATCTAACAGTTTTTCTAAAGGAAAAGTCTTAAGAATTTTTTTTATAGGAAAAATCTGAGAATTTTCTATATTGAAAATTTGACAATTCTTCTGGGTAAAAAGAAAAGAGGAAATGAAATCATGAGCAAGAATTTTTTCTAGAATTTTCAAGAATCTCAAAAATTTTCTTTAGAAAAATTGTTTTTAAATCTTAAATTTTTTTATAAAAAAAAGGAAAATTAAAATAAAAATTTTCTATAGGAAAGATACGAAAATTTTCTTCAGCGAAATTTTGAGATTTTTTTATAAAAAAACTGCAGTAGAATTTTACACTTTTTCTATAGGAAAAATTGTACAGAATCTGTGACTTTTATAGGATAAATGTCTCGGATTCTTAGTATTTTTTCTTAGGAAAAATGTCTAAGAATCTGAGATTATTTTTATTAGAAAGATGTCTCAGAATCTAATACTTTTTAATAGGAAAAGCTGATACCTTTTCCATAGGAAAAAAGTCCTAGAACTCTAGAAAAAATTTCCGATTTTTCCGATATTGAAAACATCTCAGAATTTTTGAGTTTTAATATTAAAAAAATATTCTTAAATCTATGACTTTTTCGATAGGAAAAATAACACAGAATCCAAGTCTTTTTCTATAAAAATGGCCTTAGACTCTGAGAATTTTAGAAAAAATATTCTGAGAATTTTAGAAAAAATATCACAGAATCTAAAAAAGGTCTTAGGTTCCAAATTTTTTTTATGTAAAAAATGACTCAGAATCTAAGACTTTTTTTGTAGTGAAAATTTCGGAGACTCAGACTCTGAGACTTTTTCTATGGGAAAAATGACTCAGAAAATAAAACATTTTTTTAGGATAAAATTTCTTAGACTCTCTTATGACAATATTTCTCAGAAAATGCTTGACTATCTTAGACTTTTCTAGGGAAAAGTTTCTCAGAAAACAAAACTTTTTTAATAGAAAAATGTCTAAGAATCTAGAAAATTGGCTCCAAAAATATTAAAAAGCATTAAAGTCTTAAATTTTTCTAATCTCAGGTACTTTCCACGGAATATTTTTTCAAGCCCTAAAAATGTTGTTGTAGAAAGATCGTTTCGGTATCTTAAACCTTTTCTGTAGAAAAATATAACAGAAAAAAAATTTAATATTTCAGAACCTAGAAGTTTTCAATGGGGAAAAAACTCACTAAATCTGAGAATTTATCTTTACGAAAATTTTTTATAAATATAGAAATTTTTGGTGTGAGAATTACATAAGTATCTGCGAATTTTCTATATGAAGGTGTATCAGAATTTAAAAATTTTTGTACAAATTCTGATTAATTTTTATTCAAAAATAAAAATCATTACATTCTAACTTAAAAATATTATATTTTTAGTAGGTTTATTCCAGCTCGAGGTCATAAATTCCTTTACTTATTTAGACTTTGATATTCTCATAGAATACTTTTTTGAAAATTATTCTATGAGAACATCATAGCTAGAATAAACCCACATAAAATATTTTTGTAAAAATTTTAAAAGCTTTCTGTAACAAAATGCCTCAGAACCTCAGAATTTTTCTATTGGGATAACGTCTCAGAATCATAAACTTTCTATTAGAAAATTATTTCAGAATCTGGGTCTTTTGCAGTCAGAAAAATGCTTTAGAATCTGAAAATTTCTTGAAGAGACATTTTTCAAAATATCGAACATTTAAGTTTGTATTATTATAGGAATACATTTTTTTTTAAATTTGAAAATGTTTCTATAGAAAAAATCATAATAAATAAGAGTGGAACAGTAAAAAACCTAAACCTAAAGTTCCCTGCAAAAAAAAATTTTTGAGCAAAAAAAAAAATTTCCCCCTTTTTTGGTTATTTTTTCACAATTTGGATTTTACTATTTTTATTTATTCAAATAATACCGGTACTTAAGGGAATTGTCGCTTTGGTACCGGTAATAAAAAATTATGACTCAAAAAGGGCTTAAAAATATAACAAAAATGGCCATGATAATAGGGCTGAATATAGCCCGAAAAATGCTAAGTTGGCATCGCTGTATCTGAGTATTGCTGTATCTAGTTATTTTTTTACAAATAATTTAAGTTTAAAAAAATGCAAACAGTAATTCCTATTTTCTTTTTAGTCAAACTGTGGGGGCGTTCTTGCCACACTTTAAAAATTAGACATCATCCTCGAAACACTATCATGTTAAAAACCCCTCCACACATTATTTGTTAATTTGCAAAGACACGCCCATTCATCATTCTAATGGAGAAATAAACACACAAACCATCATACATATATATATTTCTATAAATACTCCGTCTCCTTTGGTGGCGTATGGCATCAGCAAGCAAATATGTTTATGTGCATACATACACATACACAAAAACTCATGCAAATAGCCAAAGAGAGAAAATTAAACACTAAAGGAGAGGGCTAGTGTTGCCAGAGTGTATTTGCCTTATACCCTATTTGAAAAATAAAATCCCCAAAAATACAATTAAAACTATGCAAAATCCCCAACACACAAAACTTGAAGAAAAATTTGGACGTTTTTTCATTATTTCAATATTTTAAAATAAAAAAAAAGGCTGCTTATAAATTTGAAACATTTAAATTTTTGTTGAAAATTCTTAAAAACAAATTTTTAGTTTTATTGTAGTTTCGAAATTTTAAATTACATACAGTGACGTCAAAAGAAAGTGTATAGGTCTAAAGCAATGGTTACCAACCTTTGATTCTCGCCCACTAGGGGGCTATTTGAAGGTTCCAGGGGGCCAACGGGAAAATTTTCAAGATTGTTTTAGTCAAATAAACACAAAAAAATCTTTTTAGTCTACAAAAACAATTTTTTTTAGCAAAATTAACTACAAAAATTCTGTTAATTGTTTAAAATTTTTAGAAACAAAAATTGGAAAAATTAAAAAAAAAAAATTCTTGAGTTTAGGGGGGGGGGGGGGGGGGACAAGGGAGTTTTTTAAACTTAAAAGTGGGGCGTGGCGTAAAAAAGGTTGGGAACCATTGGTCTTAAGTATATTTAAATCGTTAAAGAAAAAGTTATTTACAATATCAATAACTCGATTGATATGAGTTATTGATATTGTAAATAAATAAATACTAAGCTTTATACCCTATTCACACTTACAGTTTTCAACCATTTTTAGCAATTTTTTTTAGCATTTTCTGTCAACATACTGTAATAGAATAAAGAAAGTGCTAAAGACGATTTAAAACTGTAAGTGTGAATGGGGTATTAATTAAATCCTACTAGCGTCCAGATTGAGCAAAAAAATTATTTTTTTAAATGAAAATATTTTTTTTTTTAAGAAATCTGAACAAAATTGAATTTTGGCGATATTTTACATCCGATTTGGCGACAAAGCCAAAAAAAGTGTGGCAACCCCGTTAATATGACGAAGAAAAAAATGGACACACACACACACATGCTATATAAAAATAACTAGTAATTTTTTTATTATTACTTAACGATTTTTTTTTTAATTAAATTTAGATTTTCTTTTACATATTTGAAAGCTTTTTTGTAAAGATTTTTTTCCTTTTTCTCAGTTTTTTTTTTTTCATTTCCGTTTTCTTTGTTATGTATCTACACAAAATATGAGTTCATTTAGGGTTATGTTGAAAAAACTATGAGTTTTTTCAGTAATTCGCTCATAACTTTTAAAATACTTAACCGATTTTTAAAAAAAATACATCAGTTTTTGCCTGGGAAATATACGCAACTTTTAGTACCCCAAGCGTTTAAATCGGTTTCGGAGTATTGCCAAAAACGTAATTTCAACAGACAGACGGACATCGCTAGATCGACTTAAAATCGATCAAGGATCATGAATATATATACTTTATGGGGTCCTAAACCAATATTTCAATGTGTTACATACGGAATGACAAACTTATATATACCCTCTATCACTAAGTGGAGGGTATAATAAAATTATTTTTAAAAATCTTGTTTACCAATTATGACTAAGCAAAAGATAAGCTTTAATTTAAAAAAAACATTCATTGAAATTGGTTCATTATTTTAAAATTGAAAATTCTTGAATTTTTGACTAGTTATAAAAACCAAAATAATAACATGTACAGAAATCCTAATCATATTGTTGATAAGGGGTTCAAATACCTTTAATTTAGTATATACAGCATATTCGTCCCATGCCAAATACTTTTTTTATTGCAAAAATACTGAAAAAATTAAAATTTTCTGAACTTTAGGAAAATATAAAAGGTAAACTAAACATTTGTTTCAGAAATCCACCGTGACAGATCGATGCGGAATTTTATTAGCTAAAATACAAAAAAAGAAAAACTAAAATCGATTAAGAATTGCAACCTGTAGGCAAAATTGGACAAAAAAAAGTCCACTTTTCCCCACTGTGCGGCGCGCCGGGTTCGAATCCCGGAAATTTCCTTCACATTTTTTTTTTGTTTTTTATTTAGTTTTTTTTAAATTTTTTAAACTTTTAAAGAAAAAAACTGAAAGAAATAAACAAATTTTGTCGATTTTATAATAAAAACTTTTTTCTAAAAAAATTATAAAAATATTTAAAAAAAAACTTAATTAAATGAAACATAATACGTAATTGATTAAAAAAAATACCAAAATAAAAAAAAAAAAAAATGTTGGCCAGAATGGGATTTGAACTCCGGACCTCTAGCGTTACATGAACCAGCAAATCAGGGATGGTCTTAGCAAAACAAAAGCTAAGAAATTTCTGCGCTTCGAATTGTACCAAAAAAATAGGACAATTGTATAAAGTTTTGCAACCCTGTTGTGTAGTCGTAGTCCTCGTCAGTGTTACCAGGTAAAGGGATTTGTCCTAAAATGGGGATTTCGACTTTGGTTTTAGACAAGATTTTCATGGAGGGATTTTGCAAAATGTTTTTTTTTTTTAAATTTGGGGATTTTTGTATTGAAAAAATTTCAATTTTATTTTGTAAAACTAACATTAAAATTTTAACATACTTTAAAATTAAAATTACTTCTGAAAACTGGCACTAACATTCCTTAAGGAATTCTCAGAATCTGAGAATTTTTCTATAGAAAAAATGTCTCAGAATCTGAGAATTTTTCTATAGAAAAATGTCTCTGAATCTGAGAATTTTTCTATAGAAAAAATGTCTCAGAATCTGAGAATTTTTCGGCTTATGTTGACTTTACTGGCATTGGTTGGATTGATCCCAAATTTTTACCAGAGATAGATCTTTTGATTACAAATCGAAATTATTAGGGTGATTTTTTGTCGGCGAGATCTGGTTCGCGAGTTATGTCGACTTAAAATTCGAATATTATAACTGGAAAAAGGCTTAATATAGAAAAAAACTTTATTTAGCGAAGCCGCTAAACTAATTTATGGAGTTTATAATCCCTAAGCCCGGCCGAAGGCCGCTACGCAGAAAAGCTTTTTTTGACGAAAATTGTCAAAAACAAAAAAAAAAAAAATTTTTTGGCCTTTAATGGGTTAATATTTTTTTTTACCAAAATAAAAGATATTTCAATTACCTTTCGAATGACAACAATATTTTTGAAATCGAACAGTAAATAAAGAAGATATAAGCAAAAAACTTCAAGTCGAGATAACTCGCTAAATACGTGTCGCCGACAATTTTTTTTATTATTTTCGTAATCATCGCTAACAGGGCTATTTTCAATTTTTTTTTTTTTTGGACCAATGCCAGTAAACTCAATTCCAATTTTTCTATAGAAAAAATGTCTTAGAATCTGAGAATTTTTCTATAGAAAAAATGTCTCAGAATCTGAGAATTTTTCTATTGAAAAAATGTCTAAGAATTTTTCTATAGAAAAAATGTCTCAGAATCTGAAAATTGTTCTATAGAGAAAATGTCTCAGAATGTGACAATTTTTATAAAGAAAAAATGTCTCAGAATCTGAGAATTTTTATATAGAAAAAATGTCTAAGAATTTTTCTATAGAAAAAATGCCTTAGATTCTGACAATTTTTCTATAGAAAAAATATCTCAGAATCTGCGAATTTTTCTATAGAAAAAATGTCTCAGAATCTGAGAATTTTTCTATAGAAAAAATGTCTAAGAATTTTTCTATAGAAAAATGTCTTAGAATCTAAGAATTTTTCTACAGAAAAAATGTCTCAGAATCTAAGAATTTTTCTATAGAAAAAATGTCTCAGAATCTAAGGTTTTTCTATAGAAAAATTGTCTCAGAATCTGAGAATTTTTCAATTAAAAAAATGTCTTAAGAATTTTCTATAGAAAAAATGTCTCAGAATCTAAGAATTTTTCTATAGAAAAAATGTCTTAGATTCTGAAAATTTTTCTATAGAAAAAATATCTCAGAATCTGAGAATTTTTCTTAGAAAAAATATCTCAGAATCGGACAATTTTTATATAGAAAAAATGTCTAAGAATTTTTCTATAGAAAAAATGCCTTAGATTCTGACAATTTTTCTATAGAAAAAATATCTCAGAATCTGCGATTTTTTCTTTAGAAAAAATGTCTCAGAATCTGAGAATTTTTCTATCAAAAAAATGTCTAAGAATTTTTCTATAGAAAAAATGTCTAGGAATTTTTCTATAGAAAAATGTCTCAGAATCTAAAAATTTTCCTTTAGAAAAAATGTCTCAGAATTTAAGAATTTTTCTATAGAAAAAATGTCTCAGAATCTGAGAATTTTTATATAGAAAAAATGTCTAAGAATTTTTCTATAGAAAAAATGTCTTAGATTCTGACAATTTTTCTATAGAAAAAATATCTCAGAATCTGAGAATTTTTCTACAGAAAAAATGTCTCAGAATTTGAGAATTTTTCTATAGAAAAAATGAAGAAATGAAGAAAACTAATTAAAATTTTTTGTTTTTTAATTAGTTTTTTTAAATTTTTTAAACTTTTAAAGAAAAAAACTGAAAGAAATAAACAAATTTTGTGATTTTATAATAAAAACTATTATTTTTTTCTAAAAAAATTATTAAAATATTTAAAAAAAACTTAATTAAATAAAACGTAATACGTAATTGTTTAAAAAAAATACTAAAATAAAAAAAAAAAAAATGTTGGCCAGAATGGGATTTGAACTCCGGACCTCCAGCGTCATATGAACCAGCAAATCAGGGATGATCTTAGCAAAACATAAGCTAAGAAATTTCTTAAATTGTACCAAATGTGTAATTAGTGTTTCATTGTACTTTTGCGCTTCGAATTCTACCAAAAAAATAGGACAATTGTATAAAGTTTTGCAACCCTGTTGTGTAGTCGTAGTCCTCGTCAGTGTTACCAGATAAAGGGATTTGTCCCTAAAATGGGGATTTCGATTTTGGTTTTAGACAAGATTTTCATTTGGGGATTTTTGTATTGAAAAAATTTCAATTTTATTTTGTAAAACTAACATTGGAATTTTAACATACTTTAAAATTAAAATTACTTCTGAAAACTGGCACACTAACATTCCATAAGAAATTCTCAGAATCTGAGAATTTTTCTATAGAAAAAATGTCTCAGAATCTGAGAATTTTTCAATAGAAAAAATGTCTCAGAATCTGAGAATTTTTCTATAGAAAAAATGTCTTAGAATCTGAGAATTTTTCTATAGAAAAAACGTCTCAGAATCTGAGAATTTTTCTATTGAAAAAATGTCTAAGAATTTTTCTATAGAAAAAATGTCTCAGAATCTGAGAATTGTTCTATAGAGAAAATGTCTCAGAATCTGAGAATTTTTATATAGAAAAAATGTCTAAGAATTTTTCTATAGAAAAAATGCCCTAGATTCTGACAATTTTTCTATAGAAAAAATATCTCAGAATCTGCGAATTTTTCTATAGAAAAAATGTCTCAGAATCTGAGAATTTTTCTATTAAAAAAATTTCTAAGAATTTTTCTATAGAAAAAATGTCTAAGAATTTTTCTATAGAAAAATGTCTCAGAATCTAAGAATTTTTCTATAGAAAAAATGTCTCAGAATCTAAGAATTTTTCTATAGAAAAAATGTCTTAGATTTTGACAATTTTTCTATAGAAAAAATATCTCAGAATCTGAGAATTTTTCTACAGAAAAAATGTCTCAGAATTTGAGAATTTTTCTATAGAAAAAATGTCTCATAATCTGAGAATTTTTCTATAGAAAAATTGTCTCAGAATCTGAGAATTTTTCAATTGAAAAAAAGTTTTAAGAATTTTTCTATAGAAAAAATGTCTTAGAATCTAAGAATTTTTCTATAAAAAAAATGTTTTAGATTCTGACAATTTTTCTATAGAAAAAATATCTCAGAATCTGAGAATTTTTCTACAGAAAAAATGTTTCAGAATTAGAGAATTTTTCTATAGAAAAAATGTCTCAGAATCTAAGCATTTTTCTACAGAAGAAATGTCTAAAAATCTGAGAATTTTTCTATAGAAAAAAGTATCAGAATCCGAGAATTTTTCCATAGAAAAAAGTTTCAGACTCTGAGAATTTTTCAATAGAAAAAATTTCTCAGAATATGAGAATTTTTATGAAGAAAAAAATTTCTCAGAATCTGAGCATTTTTCTATAGAAAAAATGTCTCAGAATCTGAGGATTTTTCTATAGAAAAAATGTCTCAGAATCTGAGAATTTTTCTATAGAAAAAAGTATCAGAATCCGAGAATTTTTCCATAAAAAAAAGTCTCAGACACTGAGAATTTTCAATGGAAAAAATGTCTCAGAATCTGAGAATTTTTATGAAGAAAAAAATTTCTTAGAATCTGAGCATTTTTCTATAGAAAAAATGTCTCAGAATCTGAGAATTTTTCTATAGAAAAAATGTCTCTGAATCTCAGAATTTTTCGATAAAAAACAATGTTTCAGAATCTAACAATTTTTCAATAGACAAAATTTTGCGTGGTCTAAGATTACTATTGGTAAGTGAATTTCCAGAATCCGACTATGTGTTTATTAAAAAAACTATCTTAAAATCTTTGAATTTTTTACGGGAAAAAATGCTTAATGCCTGGAAGCATTTGTTTAGAAACGTGCTCAGTCATTTCTTCTTACAGTAGTTTCATTAATGTTGTAGTTTCCGTCCAGTTAAGGTTATATTGTGGATACCTTGATAAAGTTATGTTGTGATAACTTGATAAAGTGTCTCCTTCAAATAAGTTTGTAACAGCAAAACAATCTCAAAAATTTACATTCTTATGTAGTTTTGTATGGGCTATCAATTAAATTTTTTTTATGGAAAATTTTCAGAACCCGTTCTGAAATTTTCCATTTTGTAAATAAGTCAATTTATCAAAAATCCGGCCACTTTTTTTTAATTTTTTTTTTTTTAGTTCAGATGTTTGTCCATCCACACAAAAAAATTCTGAAACACGTTCTTCTTTTTTTTCGAGAAAATCGCATTTGAATTTTAAATTTCATAACAATTTTGAGAATGAGTAATATTTATTCAATTAATATTACTCATTCGCAACGTTAAAACAAGCAAATACAAGCAAATTATAAAATTGTTATGAAATTTAAAATTCAAATGTGATTTTCTCGAAAAAAAAGAAGAACGTGTTTCTTAATTTTTTTGTGTGTATGGACAAACATCTAAACTTTGAAAAAAAATTTAAAAAAAAAGTGGCCGGATTTTTGATAAATTGACTTTTTCAAAAAATGGAAAATTTCAGAACAGTTTCTGAAAATTTTCAAAAAAAAAAAATTTAGTCGATAGTCCATTTATAAATGGAACTTAGAAAATTGCGTTTTTGGGTTTTAAATTTTTCAAAAACTGGGCTTAGGAGGCGTGGTCAAATATTGGAAAAATGGTCAAATTTGTGGCGAGTTGCCTTGATTAAATATTTATCACATTAAAACGGAATGTACCACAATGTCAAAAATTTACGTTCTTATATAGTTTTGTATGGGCTATCGATTAAATTTTTTTTTTTTGGAAAATTTTCAGAACCCGTTCTGAAATTTTCCATTTTTTTAAAAAGGTAATTTATCAAAAATCCGGCCACTTTTTTTTTTTTTTTTTATTTATTTTTTTAAAAGTTTAGATGTTTGTCCATCCACACAAAAAAAATCAGAAACACGTTCATCTTTTTTTTCGAGAAAATCCTATATAGGGCTATCCATACAACCTATTCAGAAATTTACGGGACACATGTTTTTCTGTAGCGGGGCATTTGGTGTGGAATGCCTCATATACCATCTATCACTAACAATAAGTGGAGGGTATAAAAATAAAATGTTTGTTTTTTTGGGTGTAGAAAAATTGCAATTTTATGTGCTGCTACACAACACCATTCAAGTTTTTCCTGGTGAGAGAATGTTTATTTGTGTGGGTGTGTGCTACACTGTGTGTTTGCCAGGACAAACTCAGTTGTAAACATAAAAATTGATTCTTCGCAGCATGTGTTAAATACAATTATGTTGTAACACAATTTTTGTGGCTTTTATTTGATTAATATTTAACGTAATTTCCATTATTGTATTATACATATACTATATTTTTTTGGAGTATTATTTTTTGACTTGGTACGTTGCATTATTATGCAAATAAATTTTATGAAAAGCTAATTTAAAACAAGTGAGAGTGTTAAATTCGGCTGTGCCGAATCTTTTATACCCTCCAAAATGTAAAAAAAATAAAAAAAAAATGTCAGAGGCGTTTTTTTTTTTGGCGGGGGGGGGGGGGAGGGGGGGGGTCGTGATGGCGTTCAGTGGGGGACGTTGAGAGCAGCTTCCCATCCTGATAAATATAGCAAATGTTTCATTTATTTAACAAAAATTCAAAAAAACATGTAAAAAAGTGTATTTTTTCAGAGGTTAGTTAAGTTCTTCAAGGGGGAACTTTTTCCCCCCGGTCCGATTTTGCCCATTTACGAACTTAAACTGCCTAGGACCAAAACACATATTCCTGCCAAACTTGACGAGTCTATCTCTTTTATTTTAGACTGCATCGTGTCTTATACAGGCGGACGGACGGACGGACGGACGGATATATGGACATTCTAGAAAAGTCTTAGAATCGATCATAGATCAATAATATATATACAAAGTGAGTATACCCCCATACTGTAGTTGGAGGGTATAAAAAAGGCCCACGGGAACTTATACTTAATTCAAAAATAATATTAGCGGATCTCACCATTGTTAGAAAACTTTTGAGGAAATTTCTTACAAGAAAATTTTCTATCGATTTTTAACATGATAATATTTTTAGGCTGGTGTCTAATTAAAAAAAAAAAAGTTGCAGGGTGCCACCTCAGTTTGACTACACTGAAAGAATTATTGTTCATAATATCTATGAACATATTTCATAAAACCAAATTCATAGAATCTTTGAAACAATTCATTGGCTGAATGAATATTCATTAGTATTGTGAAATATTTCATAGAATTTTATTCATAGATTTAGCAAGATTCATAGAAAAAATTCATAGAAAAAAAATGTTATTAATAATTTTTTAAAAATTAAAATAATGTTACAATAATTAAATAATTTGAATAAATATATTAAAAAAATATAAAAAATATAAAAAAAAACATAAAAAACGTAAAAAAAAAAAAAATATTGCTGACCTGGCGGGGTTCGAACCCAAGACCTACCGGCTGGGAAATTTATAATCGACGCCTTAGCTATCAGTGCCACCAAAGGAGGAAAACCTCGCCGACTAACACTTAGTTTTGTAATGTTCGTTATTTTTTTTCTGCAAATACACAAACATTTTGTTTTCTACAAACATACACACAGATTTTGGCAGAGCATTGTGGCAGAGCATAATATTTTAAAGCAGAAAATGGATTTTAAGTGTTATAACTTGTTTATTTACTTTAGCTAAGTGGTTAGAGACTTAGCTTCACAAACAACTGGTATTGTGTTCGAATCTCGGTGGGGATAAGTTAAAAATAAATAAATTTTTAAAAATAGAATATTGTAAATAAATAAAAATAAAATAATAAAGTAAATAAAAATTAAATAATAAAATAAATAAAAATAGAATTGAACAATAAAATTTTTTTTCCATAGCCTATGAACTTTTTCATAGGTATCTGGTTTCTATGAATTTGTTTCATAGATTCTATGAAGGGCATCATTGGCTCACTTCTAATGATTTTTTTCATAGAATCAATGTACGTTTTCATAGCCGTAATGAACAAAATTCTTTCAGTGTACACTCTAAAAATTCATGTAATCTTACTACTATAAATTGGGTAAATTTTTGTTAAATAGCACGCATTATGTGTTAATATAAACACTAAATGCGTAACAAAATTTCAAACAAATTAAACACAACAAATTATTAATATATCCTTTTTCTGTGTACATTTCAATAAAACAGAAGTATGGCCAATTGTTACCTTAAACAGGCAAGAGTACCTTGAGGTTGCCTTTAGCTTTTTGGCTCTAAAACACTGCATATTATTGTTTTCTGTACCACATTGTTTTTAAATCAAACTAATATATACTACCTATTTACCAAAAATTATTCAATGTGATTGCGATGAATTAAGTTTGTTTTCTTGACACTTTAAAATCAGTTTTATTGAACAATAATTTTTTTGCCACTTTGAATGATTTCTAGCACAAACAATTTTATAGAATAAAAACTAAGAGTGTTAAATTCGGCTGTGGCGAATCTTTTATACCCTCCAACATGCAAAAAAATAAAAAAAAATTGCAGGGGCGTTTTTTCTTTTTTTTTGGGGGGGGGTCAGTAATGGTAATTGGGGGGGGCAAATGTTCCTCGAATATGTGTTTAAAAATTCATTCTTATGCTTTTTGCACTAAAGAAATACAAGATTATAATTATTTAAAGAAAAAATGGTTTATTCCACGCCCATAAAAGGGGGCGGGCCGAAAAAAACGACATTTTCTAATCCTCTGGATCCAAATGCAGGACTTTGAACTTTTTGTGGCACAAAAATGTTGCATTTGTTAAACAAAAACACAAAAAATCATGTAAAAATATGGTATTTTTCAGCTTTCAACTTTTTTCCCCCTGGTCCGATTTTGCTCATTTTCGAACTTAACCTGCCTATGAACATAAGACATATTCGTGCCAAATGTCGGGAGTCTAACTTTTTTATTTTGGACAGACGGACGGACAGACGGACGGACATCGCTAGAATGTCTTAGAATCGATCACTGATCATAAATATATATACTTTACGGGGTCCTAGACCGATATTTTGATGCGTTACACACGGAATGACAATGTGAGTATACCCCCATACTGTAGTTGGAGGGTATAAAAACTAATCATGACTTACAAGGGAAGTCTCCCTTGTGTCACCCTCCGATCTTCATTAAATTTGGATATGTTGTTAAGAACGAAAATTAATTCGACACGTATTTTTTTAGGGTCCCAAACTCATTTTTAGGGAGGGTCGATTTGTATGGGGGGAAATTGACCTTTTTCAGTTTTTTACGATTTACGCCTATTTAAACAAAATTAATATAGGCATGTGTGGTATCAGATTAAAGGTATTAAAAATACCCATCTCGTGATGCTAACAACGGGCCAAAGAAGTTAATATTTTTCGAATTATTAACAAAAATGTCCTAAAATTTTGGTATTTTACTCAATATGACGAAAACCCAAGCAGAAATTGACGACGGTTATAAAAAAAAGCGTTCTGAAAGCACTGTAACAAAAAAAGAACGTTCTGAAAGCACTGTAACAAAAAAAGAACGTTCTCAAAACGTTATTTTCGAACGCTTTACGAGCGTTTTCGAAAAGCGTTCTGAAAGCACTGTAACAAAAAAAAAAGCATTCTCAAAACTCTTTATTCGAACGCCTTGAGAGCGTTTTCGAAAAGCGTTTTGAAAGCACTTTATTAACAAAATGCATGTTCGTTTCAAAATTAAATGGTTTTAAAGCAGTTTTTGCAAACGTTTTTAAATTTTTTTCGTAGTACATACAAGTATAGTATTTTTTAGATTATACTCAATTTTAAACAAATTGTTATAAAAACATTTTTTTCAATCAAATTAAATAATTTTTCCCTACCACCACATTGAAAACGCAAAATTTTGAAAACATAAAACATTTTTTAATTTGTAAATCTATTTTAAGTTTTATTATTATCATTTATGCAAAAGAGTTATAGCAATAGTTTCGTTATAAAATTTACAAATAATGCATTTAACTTCTACAATATGCACACTGACTTTAATAACATCTTCACGTAAATTTTTAACGTTATAAAGTCTTATTTCTTTTGATAGAATTGGATAGACAAAATAATCGTTTATTTCATTAAAGATGTTGCCTTTTAAATATATATTATCACATGTGTTTTAGATCGATTTGTACTAAAAATTTGGTTTACTATCATAATATTTCCATTACTAAGTAGAATTGCGTTATCAGGATGGGATGCAGTAATTTTTAAACCATGAATATTAATAAAAGAAAACACAACTTTTGTTTCAGTGGATTCCATTACTTTGCCAAGAGAATACTTTTTGTTTTTATAGAGAAGATATACCAATGGAGCTTTATTTGGAGAGTTAACGGTATGAAAAACATGCAATTTTCGTTGAATTTCAGCAATTGGATTGTTCCGAGAGTTAACAATCGATTTTAAGTAACCCAGACTGTTTTCAAAATCAAAAGCAGAGAACTGTGATATAGGTGCCCCCATAGGTTAGGTTAGGTTGTAAGTGGCTGCTGACGTTTTACGTCAACACACGTAGACTCTGAGGTCCATTGTGATACCACGGGACCGTAATAGGTTTCCCTACTAGTCCCTGTCGTTAAATATGGGATGCCCCCATATTTACTACATCATCTGCGATATGAGTGAGATTGTGAATATTCATTGTTTGGCAATTAGGACCATAAAAATGTGGCATACATTCCACAAATCTTCTTAATATTTCCTTTGCATAATTTGCTTTTAGAGTAGCTAATTTACCTTTACTAAGTTTATTTTTTTTTATTACATTGAATTTAATTTTTATTTTCTAAAATACTTTTATAAAAAAAATATCTACAATTAACGAATAAAAAAAATATCTGCTTTATATCCTTTAAAGTACTGTTTTTTCTTATTTCAATCGCTGGAAAATATCTTTAATTTTTGTATTTAAGCTCTTTATAAGCGCTTTCATGACTTTAAACAAAACGTTCTGAAAGCACTTTTTTAAAACGCTTTTAAAACGCTTTAAACCTAGCGTAGATCGATGTTATCATTCGGATCATCTGAAAGCGCTTTGAAGATGGTAAATGGAACGCTTGTAGAACCGTCCACAACGCTTTCACAGCGCTTTTGCGATTGTATTTTTCTGACTGGGAAGTTGTGCATGTTTGGACACTTTATTAGCACACGTAGATAGGTTTTCCAAAGACCTTTCATTTGGTATGTAACATGACTAGGTTTCTTTGCATAATATAGGAGATAAACGAAAAAAACTGAAAAATGGTATTGTTTTCCCCCACTCTTTTTTACCCCCTAAATATGAATTTGGGCCGCTAAAAAAAATATGTGTGCCTTTAATTTTTCTGATCTACAAAATAAAACCAATTCTATAAAGATCCGCGGGTGACACTAGGGAGACTTCCCTTGTTAGCAAATAAAATAAAAACGTAAAGTTAAATGGGATATTATGAGACAAAAAAAAATTTGCAACAGATATATATTTTTTTTTTTAAATACGGATGAAAAACGAAAGGCAACCTTGAGGTTGCCTTACCAGTAAGAGGGTTAAGCTCGAAATTACTTTAGGTATAAGAATTTCGCTGCAATCGGGCTAGTACCTATGTACATACTGAATAGCCAAATTATTAAAAATAAACAACTATGCACCATTGCGTATGATTGTTACACAGAAAAAATATCGTGAAGTCAAAAGTAACTAATCAAATTGTTAGCAACTAATTTAACAACGTTTTTAATTGTATCACAATGTATATTGTTAATGTGACAAAAATCCAATTTAATTTCCAATTAAATGAATAAATTATAATCATTGTTAAAAAACGCACAAAATGCTCATTGATAATACAGACACTTTATAAACTCATTTAAGTTTATAACACACAGTATGGGGGTATACTCACTTTGTCATTCCGTTTGTAACGCATCGAAACATCGATCGGGAACCCAATAAAGTATATGGGGCATTCCATGCCAAATCGGACACTTTCAAACATTTTTTTTTAGATTTTCCCAATTTGTTTACAGTTTTTAGTACCCTTCGAAAACTCCTTCGTGGTAAATTTTCAGATTTTTTTGATGACCCGTTCAAAAGATATCGAATTTTTAAAAATTGGTAGTTTGTTCCATTACTCAAACTTTCCTAATAACTTCTTCAATAATAGTCCAAATTTAAAAATTTTTTTTTTAATTTTTTGTTTTTTTACGTACTTAAAAAAAAAATCCCAAAAAATTCTTAAAAGCGCTCTAGTATGCGATTTTTAAGTTTTAAAATTTAAATCTCATTTTTGAAAATGTTTATACTCTTCGAATTTTTTTAAAATTTTTTGGTGTAAAACTTCTATCGATTCTACAAATTTTTTGCTCAGCAGGATCGTGGGATAACGATTATTACTATTTTTTAAAATTTTTTGAAAAAATTTTATTGTAATTTTCCAATCTTAAAAGCATATTTACTGCTCCAATGGTGCTTCATAGAGGGGTCATTTGTAAGACCGACCCCCATTAATTTTTACGTCTTAACACACAAAACTATATTTTTTAAAATTTGCTCCAACCGCTCTAACTGCCCTAATAGTGCCCTTAGAGCAATCAAATGTATGACCGACCCGTGTAACACGTTAGCAAAAAAATCCAGCTATAGTAAAATAAACAAGTGAAAAAGTTAAATTCGGCCTTGCCGAATGTAGTGATACCCTCCACAATTTCGAAAAGATTATTGCAAAAAACTTTATTTAAAAGGAAATTACTTTTGAAAAAAAAAAAAAAATTTGAAAAAAAATTTCCGGGAAAAAAAATTTTGGTAAAAAAAAAAAAAATCCGCGATTTTTTTCTTTTTTTGTCAAAAAATATGTTCGTACTTGTTTAAATAACACTTGGTGTTCAATTATGTTCACATATGTCAACCAGAAGCCGAATTAGAGCATTTTGTATTTTTAAGTTATGTCGAATGTACTGAAATTTTTGAGGTGTGCTTACATTTTCGTTCATAACTTTTGAACCGCTGAACCGATATCGCTCAAATGCAATACCAAACTTCTCGGGAGAACTTCCAATATATATTTTAAGTTTCAGTCATCTCTGTGCAATATTTTGTCCGCGAGAGCATTTTCCACAGACAGACGGACAGACGGACAGACGGACATCGCTAGAATGTCTTAAAATCGAACGGGCATCATGAATATATATACTTTATGGGGTCCCAGACCGATATTTCGATGAGTTACAAACGGAATGACAAACTTATATATACCCTCTATCACTAAGTGGAGGGTATAAAAATATGCAACAACTTGCTTAAAAATATAGTAAACTGGAAATATATAAAGAACACAAACTATAGTAAACACACTTAATACTTATTCTAAGCAAACGAAACTTGAAATTGCAAGCAATATGACTATTCTAAGTAAACGAAACTGAATATATGCAACAAACAAAAATATGTGTTTACTTACTATTTTGTTTAAGCAGCATATTTTAAGTTAATATATAGTGTTTGGGAATTCCCGGACTTTTCAATTTCCCGGGAAACGGGAAAAAAATAATTTATTTCCCGGGAATCCCGGGAAATTTTCATTATTAATGTAAATCATAAAAAACATTAAAATTTGATTATCTTTTTATTAAAAACAGTTTTATTAGAGATAAACAATTAATTAAAACATACAATAAAACAAACCAAAAAAAAATATTGCAACTTTTTCCTTCACAAAAAATCGCAAAAAAATATCTAAAAATCGCAAAAAAAATTAAAACTGCGTTATTCGAGAAAAAACTAATATATTTGGCAGCACTTTTTTTTTTTTTTTATATTTATAATATTTATAATATTTATTCTGGAAGTGTTAATTCTAGGTTCAAAATTTTTATATTTTTTTGACAGTCTTAGCAAAATTATCATTAACCGACGTATATTTTTTGACTTTTAAGTTTTTTCATGATATTAACATACTTTTTACACTTGATCAGTTTTCCTATGAATATATATTTGCACTGTTCTTCCAAATAGATAAAATTCAAAAAATATCAATTTAATTATACCTGTATGTAAAAACAAATGGTAAAAATTAAAGTAAAATAAACGTTTTTATGTAAAAAGTTGTATTTTACAAAATTCCCGGATTTCCCGGGAAAAATTAAAAAAATTCCCGGGAATTCCCGTCAGTGTTTTCCCGGGAATTCCCGGGAAATCCAACCCGGGAATTCCCGGACCCCAAACACTATTAATATACTATGTGTTCATATGAGTTTTGACTAATTGTAAGTAGGATGCTTAAATATTTTTTCAGTAACATATTTTTAGTATTTAAACTAATTAAATATGAGCCCCTTTAATATTTTAAGTATAGTTCCTAGTCAATGGATATTTTTTTTTTTACTTAATATCAATCACTGCTATTTATCAAGTCAAAAAAACTTGAAAAATTTGTTTCCGAACTAACATGCCGTTTTCTTTGAGATTGCTATTTTTTCACGTTGAGAATATGCTATTCTCAACTGGTTTTCAAGGCTAAGGTTTGGATTCAAAACTTGTTATCAATATAAGATTCAATGTTTTTCAAAGGTAAATGTTTGTTGGGCAATAACTTTTGTAACTTTGAACTTATTTTTTTTTTTTCAAATTAAGTTCATTGTTGTATCAACAATGATATTAATTGAAAAGTTTGTAATCTAAAAATTAAAAAAAAAATAAAAACATTAACCGATAGCTGGAATAGAACCCGCAACGAACATGATACGAGTCTAGCACACTACCCCGTGTTATTCCTTAAATATATTTGACAATACGGTTAAGAAGTCATATATTAAAGGAAATAAACCGGTTTTTATGTCATTTTATTTAAAAATAACTAAAAATATTTAAAAAAAAACATCTAGCGGCAGCTGGAATCGAACCGGCAAAGAATATGGTACGAGTCTAGCACACTACCACCGCGGTGCACCGTGCTTTTCCTCATATATGAGGAATTCCACACCAACTGTTCCACTACAGAAAAACCATAGTAGTTTCAATAGGATATCATTTGCAAAGTATTCGCTCTTAGGGTACTATTAAATAACAAAAATAAAATTTATGTTTTTTAAAATTTATGTTTTTTACCAAAAAAATTTTATGCAATCGGAAGGAAAAAAAGTTTGGTTGGTAGCGGTGGGAAGGGGGTTGATGTTGTATGAATTTTCGTTAATTTTTTTAATATTGAATAAGAAATGAAAAAAATCAACTTCAAGCTATAGTTTTAAATCAGGCGCGAATTCAACATTTTGAATTTGGGGGAACTTTTATTACTCAATATTTTTCACGAGGGCATCCTGACGGACCAATTTTCTTCCTAAGCAAGACCGTTTATAGTCAAATAAACGGATCCATACTAAGTCATAGCAATTAACTTCTATATAAAAAACTGAAATATTTCGAAAACAAAAAAAATTAACAGGATATTAGTTTTTTTAAATGTTTCTTTTACAAAATTTCTCAGATGTTGAGACATTTTTACTACAGAAAAACTTTTAGATTCTAAAAAAAAAATTATTTGGAAAAATAACCCTTTTCTAAAATATTTGCCTTTAAAAAAATGTTCAGATTCTAAAACTTTGATATAAAAAAGTTCTTAAATTCTCAGATCGTATTTTCTGTAGAAAAACTCTCCGATTCAAAATTTTCTTATAGAAAATGTATCCGATTTTTAAACTTTTTTCTATAATCTGAGATTCGGAGACATTATTTATATAAAAAATTTCTAATGTAATTTTCTTATAAAAAATCACTGAAATAACGCTCATATTTTAAAGTAATTCTCAGATTTTACGAACTTTTTCGTTTTAAAATATTCTTAGATCATATTTCGTAAAAGAAAATTATCAGATACCCAAAAATCACCAGTTCTAAAACATTTTATGAAGAAATGTTGATACACTTTTCTAAAACTTAAATCCTAAATTTTTGTAGCATTTTTCGAAAGAAAAATTTTACTTTTTTAATGCCATCTACTGTTGTAAATTTTTTAGATTTTGAAAATTATTATAAGACACTTTTTCAAAAGAAATATTTACATATTCAGAGACACATTTCCTATAGACAAATTCTTAGAATCTTCCAACAGAAAAAATTTTCTAATTCTGAATGATTTTTCATACAAAGGGGCATGTCACAGACTCAATTCCGTTCGGATTTGGAAAAAGTGGTTTACTCGTAAAACGCAAAGTATTTTTTTTTTTCGGAATGAAACCACTTTTATGCAATTGGATTCCACTTTGATTTTTGAAAGTGATTTCATTCCGAAAAAATAATATTCGTTTTGCGTTTTACGAGTAAACCACTTTTTTCAAATCCGAACGGAATTGAGTCTGTGACATGCCCCAAAACAAAATCTCAGTTTCTGATATAGTTTTCTATAAAAAATTAATAGATCTTGACAAATTTCCTATAGAAAAATTCGCATATTTAAAAGATTTCTCAAATAGAGAACTTCTCATTCTTAAATTCTGAAACGTTTTTCTTGTAGATTTTTTTTGCAGAAAAATTGTTGGCTGATTCTGAAAATTTTTTTCTAAGAAAAAATCTCAGGTGCTGAGGGATCTTTTTTTTGAAATGTAATATGGAGTTCACACTAGCGACTTTAAACATCTCATGAGTGTTTAATACGGAGTTCACACTAGAGAATTTGTACTCGTTTAAGCCACTTGTTTAAAAAAGTAAACAAAATCGTTCACACTACATTTTGCGCGTTTAACTTAGAGTGTTTAACGTTTGTAAACAAACGCACATAACCGAATTCTGAAAAAAAATTTTTAAATATTTATAATTTATCAATTTTCCAATGTTTTGCTAAGAAAATGGCAGACAGATACAGAAGCTGGTTGCTATGAAATCTTTTTTTTTTTTGGCATAGAATAAAGAAAAATTAAAAGGAAATATACTGAACCCTGCCTTTGAAATGTTTAGCGAAATGTTCAACAGGGAAACAAGTCGAATTTGATTGTTTAGCTAAACAACCAAATGTATGGGGGAACAAGTCAAATTTTGATTGTTTAGCGCTTAAACACTCATGAGATGTTTAAAGTCGGTAGTGTGAACTCCATATAAGCGCTAAATGAGCAAAACAATCAAATTCGACTTGTTTCCCTGTTGAACATTTCGCTAAACATTTCAAAGACAGGGTTCGGTATATTTCCATTTAATTTTTCTTTATTCTATGCAAAAAAAAAAAAGATTTCATAGCAACCAGCTTCTGTATCTGTCTGCCATTTTCTTAGCAAAACATTGGAAAATTGAGAAATTATAAATATTTAAAAAACTAATAAAAACTACTGAAAAATCAGAAAAAAGTGTGTGTTTTATTTATAATTATATTGTAAAAGCTGCACTAATAGTGAATTTTGCCTTCCATCGAAGTATAAATATGCAAACAGCTTCGGACAAGTTCGGAACAAAAAACAGAAAAATCTTCCTATTTACTTGGAATGAGTCAATAAAAAGGTGTTCCGTGTAGTGGTGTTATGTAAATGTTATAAAAAAATTAAATATCTTGTCTTCCGACAAAGTTTAAAAGGTTTTTAGAAATATTTTTGCAATTTTTTTCAGAATTAGGTTATGTGCGTTTGTTTACAAACGTTAAACACTCAAAGTTAAACGCGCAAAATGTAGTGTGAACGATTTTGTTTACTTTTTTAAACAAGTGGCTTAAACGAGTACAAATTCTCTAGTGTGAACTCCGTATAATACGAAATTTTTTATAAAATTTGAGATCAATTTTTAATTAAAATAATCTTACATTCGAAGTCAAATAAATATAAAAATATTTTCTAAAGGTAAAGTCTGAAATTTTGAAACATTTTTCTGTAAAAAATAATACTTTTACCATCGGAAATAATAAGGAAAGTTATTCTGTTAGAAAATGTCTACGACTCTATTGCCATCTAAGTTTTTCATATGCAATTTCTTTAATTCTTTTTTCCTTTTCTTTTTTTTCTTCCTTTCTTTTTTCTTACTTTTTTTTTCTTTCAAAATCATTTTGGGGGGGGGGGGGGGAATCCCATTCTCCCCCCCCCCCTGGATCCGCGCCTGGCGTATGAGTAATATCAATACTTAAAAAATATTTTAAGATGCAATGGATGGGAGCGTGAGTGAGTTTTTATTTACGATCACGCACGCTAATGAAAGAAAAAAAAATTAAAACATGTTAGCAAAACACAATATGAAAAATACTTGTCACCTAATTACATTTAAACTTGAAGAATAAAAAAATGTTATTACAGTAGAAAATTTCAATGAATTTCAAAAATCGGATTGTATTGCTTAATCAAGTAGTCTGCCACACGTTAGATGCCTGGGGAAGTTGTAATAACTTGGCTGATTTTCAACCGCTTTTAGTTTTTGGTACCTTATTAGAGAGGCATTTTACTCCGTATTATAATTCTTTAAACACATGAATTTAAAATTAACTTAAAATACCAAAAAAATTGAGAAAACAGAAAAAAAATCATATTTTTCCTTGTAATCCGTTTTCTAAACTTCAAGGCCCATGCGGGACGCCTTGCCCATGTCCGATCGTTCTTAACTTTTGTGAGGCGTATTTTTAGCTTGAAGTGAATATATCTAGGGTAAGCTAGGGTCAGTATCTACCAATTTAATTTTTTTGGAGCACCATATAAAATAAATCAGAGTCAAAAAATAAAAGGTGCAATTTTCAAAATTTAAAAAAAAATAGAACAAATTGCGATCACATCTCGAATTATGACTTAAAAGTTGCGTAATTTAGAGTAGAACTTTTAGACGTTTTAAAAAAAAATTAAAAAAAAAAAATGGTATTTATTGTTAGCCATAACTAATTCCAGACGTCTAGGCATTGATTCCACTAAATTCAAAAAATTTTGAATAGGTATTTTGGGCCATTCTACTTCTGGTGCTTGTTTTAAAGTAGTTTTTATTGAAATGTTGTGTTACATGATTTTTCCGTCGAAATAAGCCCAAAGATTTTCGAAAGGATTCATGTCGGGACTTTGTGGTGGTGTTGCCGGATGTTTGGCGTTGTATAAAAACCACTTTTTAACGTCAAAAGCTGTGTGTTTTGGCTCATTATCACGTTTGAAGTAAAACCTTTTTCGCGATAGCCCCATTTGGTCAGCACTGGCGTGTTACTTTTTCCTCAAAATGGATAAATCTCAACATGACTATACATAGTTTCATTAATAAACACTAACTGGCCCATTTCAAGGCCGACATAAAGTCTTAAAAGACCAGAGAACCACCACCATGTTTTACCGTTGATTTTATATTTTTTATATTTAAGGATTTATTTGGCTTTCTCAAGAATTAGTTATGGCTAACAATAAATACCATTCAAAATATTAACATTGTAAATTTTTTTAATAAATTAAAAAAAATATAGTAAAATTAAAAAAGCAAAATACTTTTGTGAGCTGAAAAATGAGCGATAATTTGATATTTTCTTTAAAATCTCATGCATGAAAAATTAAAATTAAGTGTTTAAAGATACAGAATTAAAGTTTAGTCTTCCCTTATTTAATATTTAATGAAACATGTATTTATTTTTAAAAATAAATATTTTTTATAGCGTTTTTTTACTTAAATTTCATTATATTTTGCATAGGCAAAATACTTTTGTGATACACTGTACAATGTACAGTGTACATTTCCATTATATCGAAAAGTCGTGCATTACCCCACCCTTAATATATATGTGCAAATTAATAAATGTTATATTAAAGCAATGTCTTGTATTTTTGTGATTCCTATGCAGCTTGTGCGCTGCCAATAAAATGTACACTATTAAATTCTGTTGCTTTGACTTTTTGCTTGCTACTACACAGAAAAAAATAAAAAAAATATTTAATTAAAAAATTCGTAGATTTAATTAAAAAATTAATTAAATCCGGACCAATCACTAAAATGCGCAAATAAATTAAAAATATTTGTATGTCGTTAATTAAAAAAAAATGGATATTTATTTAATTAAAAACTTAATACTATAAATTAAAAAATTTAATTAAAATTAAAAAAAAAAATAATTAAAATTTTAATTGTATAAATTAAAAAAATTAATTAAAAATATTATATTAAAAAAAAATAATTTGTAAAAACATTCTTTTTGAATAAAATAGTTTAAAAAAATATTTCTTCAAACTTTACCAAATTTATTTATGCCGTAAAGACATAGTCAGTGAGATGATTTTATAAAGTTGATTATAAACCTTTCATATACATACACATAAAACTATAAACAAAATGAGAATTCAAAAACCTATGCGAAAAATAAAAAAAAACTTTCAACAAACTTTTTATACTTATGTATTTTTTTGTATGTAATACAATGCAAGAGAAAAACACACACTCGCACACACACGGAAAACAAAACAAAAAAAATAAGTAAAGCTAGAAATTTAATTAAACATTTAATTATATAAATTAAATTCTTAATTAATATTAAATTTGAAAACAATTAAAATATTAATTAAAATAAAGTTAAAAATTTAATTAAACAATTAATTATATTAATTAAAAGTTTAATTAAAATTAAATTAAAAAACAATTAAAATTTTAATTAAAATAAAATATACGATACTAGCTGTTTTGCACCCGGCGTTGCCCGGGTTGAAAAAAATATTATATAATGAATGAGTTTTTTATTAGTCAGTTTATCTACTGCTTCATGACTTTTCACTGGTGAATATAAACCTATTCCTGAGGTTTGGTCGATTTTTTTCGACTTCGCTTAGCGTCGGGAACATTGTGCGTACGTGTTCTTCCGTCACGGGAACAAACCTTCTTGGTTGGGTGGAGTGTGTGATGCGGGCCGTTCAAAAAAAGTTTTTCGACCATCATAAAAACCTTTTTTAACAAAAAAAAAATCAAAAACTTTTTTTTAACAAAAAAAATCAAAACGTTTTTTTGCACCTTGTTTGGAACCCGATTTCAAATCAAAAAAGGAACCCAAAGACATTGCCCAGCAGGTGCAATACTTTTGTGAGTTAATATTGACCATAAAAGGCAACTGTTACGACCCCGACGCAAAGCGAAATAGAAAAAACGAATAATCGCCCCACCCCAAAATTAATGTATTTCTTTAATGGTTTTTAAAAGGAACCTATAGTTCCCTCCTCGGTTAGCACTTTATGTGGTGAAAACTTCAATAAAGACATAACTTTCACAATAGTTCAAGTGGGTGTGGCATTTAACGCATCTAGTTCAATTTTGGTCTCATGTGACCTATAGTTCCCCTATTGGTTAACACGTAAAGAAAATTGCAATTAAATTTGTTCAGCAGGTTTTCCACGTTTGCGGAACTGCCAGACAATATTAACTCACAAAAGTACAAAGGGGCGTGCCATTATATGCCTTTTTTTATCAATCGCTGTTTAATATTGCCTATAGCACTATTTGTGTTGAAATTTTCATTGAAATCGGCTTAACTGTTTTCAGGTTCTAATATGGCAGTAGTGTTTAAAGGAATTGGTTAAGCCGTTTTTGCATGATAGCAAATAAGCTAGAAATAACGTTCTGTATATTACAAATTGATGTGGCATTTTACTTTAATTTGTCTCATCGCATTTTATATGGCATATAGTTACGAAACAGGAAAAAATATTTTTTAATACAAAAGGGTGCGGCATTTTAAGCCCCTTTGCCCGATCGCCGCGGTAAGTACCAACTGTGGTGAAAATTTGCTTAAAATTGGTTTCACCGTTAACGCGTGAGTACGGATCAGGCAAAAATAAATTTTAATGTATTACAAAGGGGCGTGTCAATTCACGCCTTTGTCTGGTGGTGTCTATAGTTTCCGCCTCAATAATTACTAACTGTGGTGAAAATTATAACAACATCGGGTTCGTAGTTTAAGCGTGATTACGGTATGGCAGAAAAAACTTTCAGTACATTGCAAAAGGCGTGGCAGTTGATACAGACTAAAGTTCTCGCCTCTGTTAGTACTATCTATGGATAAAGTTTTGTTAAAATCGGTTTAGTCGTTTAATCGTTATTAAGGAATATGCAGAAACACTTTCAGTATCAATTCACGCCCCCTTTGTCCAAACGCGCTCTAATTTAATCTTTAGTTCCCGCCTCGGTAAATACTTACTATCTGTGGTAAAAATTTCATTCTAATCGGTTTAGCAGTTATGCTAGATTACGGAACAGACAGAAATAGAGTTCAATAAAATAAATTTTATTAAAATCAGTATAGTCGTTTAAGCATGATAACGGAACATGCAGAAAAAACTTTCAGTATAGTACAAAGGGGCGGAAAATGGCAACATTCAATTGAATAAAAAGGGGCGTACTATTTTATTTATTTTTTTAAATCGGTATGGTTGTTTAAGCATGATTACGGAACATGCAGAAAAAACTTTCAGTATAGTAAAAAGGGGCGTGGCTTTTTACGCCCCCTTTCTTTGATCGCCCTCTATTGTGGATCATACTGTTCGTTTCGGTTAATACTATCTGTGGTGAAAATTTCATAAAAATCAAGTTAACTGTTTAAGCGTAATTGCGGAAAAGGCAGAAATAACTTTCAGTGTAACAAAAAGGGGCGTGGCAGTTTACGCCCCTTTTTTCGATCGCCCTTTATTGTGGCTCATAGTTTTCGCCTCGGTTAGTAGTATCTGTGGTAAAAATTTCAGTGAAATCGGTTAAATCACTTTTCAGTGATTGCGGAACAGGCAGGCATAGTTTCTGATTGGTACAAAGGGGCGTGGCATTTTACGCCCATTTTTCCGATCGCGGATTTTTCTGACCTATAGTTCCCGCTTCGGTTTGTATTATCTGTGGTGAAAATTTCATAAAAAACGGTTCAGCCGTTTTTCCGTTATTGCAGGACAGGCAGATATAGCTTTAGCATGGTACAAAGGGGCGTGGCATTTTACGCCCCTTTTTCCGATCGCGGTCGCTTATCGCCTATAGTTCCCGCCTCGGTTAGTACTATCCGTGGTGAAAATTTCATGAAAATCGGTTTAGCCGTTTTTTCCGTTATTGTCTGACAGGCTGATATAGCTTTAGCATGGTACAAAGGGGCGTGGCATTTTACGCCCCTTTGTCCGATTGCGGTCGCTTATGGCCTATAGTTCCCGCCTCGGTTAGTACTATCTGTGGTGAAAATTCCATGAAAATCGGTTCAGCCGTTGTTCCGTTATTGCCGGACAGGCAGATATAGCTTTAGCATGGTATATAGGGGCGTGGCATTTTACGCCCCTTTTTCCGATCGCGGTCGCTTATGGCCTATTGTTACCGCTTTGGTTAGTACTATCTGTGGTGAAAATTTCATGAAAATCGGTTCAGCCGTTTTTCCGTTATTGTCTGACAGGCAGATATAGCTTTAGCATGGTACAAAGGGGCGTGGCATTTTACGCCCCTTTGTCCGATCGCGTTCGCTTATGGCCTATAGTTCCCGCCTCGGTTAGTACTATCTGTGGTGAAAATTTCATGAAAATCGGTTAAGCCGTTCTGTACTTATTGCGGAACAGACAGACAGACAGACAGACAGACAAACCAACAATCAGATTTATAATATTAATAGGGATTATTTTCTGTGTACAGCACAAGCATAAATGTTATAGTATGTGTGTGCGTGTGTAAAGTAAATACTTTGATTTAAGAAAAAAATGTTTAAATCAACTGATTCAAAACATTTTTGATTTGAATCAATTGATTTGAATCAAATTGATTTGAATCAAATTGATTTGAATCGATTGATTTGAATCAAATTGATTTGAATCAAGTGAATTAATTCTTGTTTGATTTGAATCAAGTGAATCAATTCATTATTTAAACAAGGAATTAAACAAAAAATTAGTTAATTCTTTCAACAAATAGTTGAAATTAATTCTTTTGAATCAAATCATCAAGAATTAATTCCTTGATTTATTAATATGAATTAATCTTTTTGCGAATCAAATCAAAAAGTGAATTAATTCTTCAAAGGTCTGAACGTGTATAAATTACCCCATACAAATTTGACGTTTTTTAACTATATACGGCAAATTTGTGTGGGATAATTTATACACGTTAGCAAAAAAATCCACCTTAGATTAGAACAAATAAAAACACAAATAGGAACAATTTTTTTTTTATGAGAATTACTATGGCATAATGAAATCAGTTTGTAATTTAAAGTATTTTGAATGTGAGGTTAATTGTTAGTGGTTTTCACGTCATTTATCCAGCAAGTTTGCAACTTTAAGCGGTGAAAATAAAGTTTTTATTACATGTCGTGAGCATCCATTTTTAATACTTTGGATATTTCTTTTTTAATCAGCTGTTTTGATAAAATGTAAAGTTTGCTTTTCACTTTTTATTTCTCAATTTCATAAGAACAAACAAAAATACACGATTCAATGTTTTTTTTTAATAAATGTAGTTTTTTAATTATTAATAAGTATGCAAACAATTATTGCGACCGAAATGTCAAAATAAAAGCAACTCTGTTTGTTACTTGCACACAATTCCGTGTGCAAATGAAATATACTATTGGTTTTTTGTGAGGATATGAATAAATTTGTGAGGATAAATGCATGTGCAAATGAAATGTCAAACCCATATAATTTGTTGTTGTGAGTTTGCACACTTTGCAAATATTCCTAGTTTATCAAGTTTGCACCGTTTATCACCCAAAAAGCAAATGATGTGAGCTCCACTATTATTTTAAAAACTGATATAAGATATAGGGTTCTTACTATAAAATTTATAGAAATCCCTATTAATATTATAAATCTGATTGTTGGTTTGTCTGTCTGTCTGTCTTTCTGTCTGTCTGTCTGTCTGTTTCGCAATAAGTAAAGAACGGATTAACCGATTTTCATGAAATTTTCACCACAGATAGTACTAACCGAGGCGGGAACTATAGGCCATAAGAGACCGCGATCGGACAAAGGGGCGTAAAATGCCACGCCCCTTTGTACCATGCTGAAGCTATATCTGCCTGTCCGGCAATAACAGAAAAACGGCTTAACCGATTTTCATAAAATTTTCACACCAGATGGTATTAATTAACCGAGGCGGGAACTATAGGCCATAAGCGACCGCGATCGGACAAAGGGGCGTAAAATGCCACGCCCCTTTGTACAATGCTGAAGACGGTTCTGCCTGTTCCGCAATAAGTAAAGAACGGCTTAACCCATTTTCATGAAATTTTCACCACAGATAGTACTAACCGAGGCGGGAACTATAGGCCGTAAGCGACAGCGATCGGATAAAGGGGCGTAAAATGCCACGCCCCTTTGTACCATGCTGAAGCTATATCTGCCTGTCCGGCAATAACAGAAAAACGGCTTAACCGATTTTCATGAAATTTTCACCACAGATAGTATTAACCGAGGCGGGAACTATAGGCCATAAGCGACCGCCGTCGGACAAAGGGGCGTAAAATGCCACGCCCCTTTGTACCATGCTGAAGACTGTTCTGCCTGTTCCGCAATAAGTAAAGAACGGCTTAACCCATTTTCATGAAATTTTCACCACAGATAGTACTAACCGAGGCCGGAACTATGGGCCATAAGCGACCGCGATCGGACAAAGGGGCGTAAAATGCCACGCCCCTTTGTACCATGTTAAAGCTATATCTGCCTGTCCGACAACAACAGAAAAACGGCTGAATCGATTTTCATGAAATTTTCACCAGAGATAGAAAAATCCGCGATCGGAAAAATGGGGGTAAAATGCCACGCCCCTTTGTACTATACAGAAACTATGTCTGCCTGTTCCGCAATCACTGAAAAGCGATTTTACTGAAATTTTTACCACAGATAGTACTAACCGAGGCGGAAACTATGAGCCACAATAGAGGGCGATGGAAACAAGGGGCGTAAAATGTCACGACCCTTTTTATTACACTGCAAGTTATTTCTTGCTTTTCCGCAATTACGCTTAAACGGCTGAGCTGTTTTTCATGAAATTTTCACCACAGATAGTATTAACCGAAGCGAAAACTATGAGCCACAATAGAGGGCGATCAAAAAAGAAGGCGTAAAATGGCACGCCCCTTTGTATTACATTGAACGATATTTCTTCCTGTTCCATAATCACGCATAAACGGCTGAACCGATTTTAGTGAAATTTTTACCAATGATAGTACTTACCGAAGAGAAAACTATAGATTATAAATAGAGCGCATTTGCACAAAGAGGCGGAAAATGTCACGCCTCTTTGACACGCCCCTTTGTACTATACTGAACGTTTTTCGGAATGTTCCGTAATCATGCTTAAACGACCATACCGATTTAAATAAAAAATAATATAGCACGCCCCTTTTAATTTTATTAGATTAGGTCTGTTCCTTAATAACGCTTAAACTACTAAGCCGATTTTTTTTTAACAAAACATTTTCCAAAGACAGTACTAACAGAGGCGGGAACTTTAGTTTGTATCAACTGCAACGTCTTTTGCAATGTACTGAAAGTTTATTCTGCCTTTACGTAATCACGCTTAAACGGCGAACCCGATGTTATTATAATTTTTACCACAGCTATTTAGTACTTATTGAGGCGGAAACTATAGACAATTTATTTTTGTCTGATCCGTACTCACGCGTTAACGGTGAAACAAATTTAAAAACAATTTTCACCATAGATGGTATTTACCGTGTCGATCGGGCCAAGGGGCTTAAAATGCAGCACCCCTTTGTATTAAATTAAAAAATATTTTTTTCTGTATAATGGCACGCCACTTTGTAGGCAATATTAAACAGCGACAGATAAAAAGGCATATAATGGAACGCCCCTTTGTACTATAGTGAGAGTTATGTCTGCCTGTTCCGCGAACGTGGAAAAACTGCTGAGCAAATTTAATTGCAATTTTTTTCACGAGCTAACCAATAGGGGAACTATAGGTCACATTAGACCAAAATTTAACTAAATGCGTTAAATGCCACTCCCACTTGAACTTCAGTGAAAGTTATGTCTTTATTGAAGTTTTCACCACATAAAGTGCTAACCGAGGAGGGAACTGTAGGTTCCTTTTAAAAGTCATTAAAGAAATACATTAATAAATATTAAAGAAATACATTAATATTAGGATTTTTCCCATATCGGAGGAACACATACATGTTCCCCACGCTGAGAAAAATCAAAAAAATCTACCAAACCTCAAGTCACGAAGCAGTAATTAAACTGACTAATAAATAACTCATTGATTATATATGTTTTTCAAC